>BLSH010549130.1:2376099-2403498 GCA_018402905.1 Glandirana rugosa
TATGGACAGATGAAACAAAAGTGGAGCTTTTTGGTCCTGCACACAAACAGTATGTTTACAGAGGGCGCAATGAAGAATTTAAGGAAAAGAACACCATACCAACAGTGAAGCACGGTGGAGGATCCATAATGCTTTGGGGCTGCTTTGCTGCATCTGGTACTGGAGGCCTTGACCGTATCAAAGGCATCATGAAATCAGAAGATTATCAAGCAATTCTAGAGCGAAATGTCTTGCCCAGTGTAAGGAAACTTGGTTTGAGGCGAAGATCATGGGTCCTCCAGCAAGATAAAGACCCAAAGCACACCTCCAAAAGCACGCAGGAATGGTTGAAAGGGAAAAAATTTACTGTTTTAAAATGGCCAGCAATGAGTCCTGATCTCAATCCAATTGAAAATCTTTGGGGGGAGCTGAAAACTGCCATTGGAGAAAGGAACCCTGCAAATGTTCAAGAGCTTGAGCATATTGCAAAGGAAGTGTGGGAGAAAATGCCACCCGAGAAGAAGCTTATCGATGGATATAAGAAACGTTTGGAGGCTGTCATCGCTGCCAAAGGGTGTGCAACCAAATATTAAGGGGGGGTGCTAATATTAGTGCACATGCTGGTTTTCTGTTTTTTCTTTATAATTACAATATCTATGTTGAAATAACAATTGTCTTTGTTAAATTACTTTGGACCTCCAATTAAAAGATCCTGCTGATATAAATTTGGTACATTTCCATTTATTTCTGAAGACATTCACTCAGTTATGCAAAACATGAAGGGGTGCCAATAATGGTGAGCAGGACTGTAAGTGCAATATTTTGTATACTTTAATAAAAGTTTTAAGGATTTTATGCTGTGGTGAGCATTTTATATTTTAGGAGCCTTATCACTTCCTGGATGGGTGGTCCGTAAGTCCGGAGTTCTCCAGAGGATGTAAAGGCCCTGGCTGGGTTTGAACCCACACGCGTCACTGACCTTCTGTGATAGGAGGTCTGTGCAAGCAGGTAAGCGAGCACTTTATCTATGGAGGAGGTGGCACCTAAGCATCACATACTATAGGGTGCTGGAAGGTGTGGATATCGCTAAAGAATACTCTCATGTTTGGATTTATTTGATCACTGGTGTTTGGAGCATTCAGTTTCCCCTTTTAACTGCTTCCACACCGCGCTCAGTATATTTACTGCGGAAGTGTGGATGCTTCCTGCAAATCGCCGTAAATAAGCGGCGATTTGCGGGTGGCCGCTAGGGGGCGCGTGCGCCCGCCGTGCTCCTGAGGAGTGTGCCCGCGGCTTGGGTGGATCCGATGTCCCCCGGCGAGCCGGGATGAGCGGCCACAGCAAAAGATCGGGGAACCACCGATGTAAACACGGAGGTTCCCCGCTCTATCAGTGCGGGCATAGGGGATCTACTGATCCCTGTCACTGGGATCAGTTAGATCTCTCATGCCCATGGTAGGCCAGCCCCCCCCCCACAGTTAGAACACACCCAGGGAACACAGTTAACCCCTAGATCTCCCCCTGCAGGTTAACCCCTTCAATGCCAATGACATTTATACAGTAAGCAGTGGACATTTAAATTTCTGATAGCTGAATAAATGTCAGGTCCCAAAAAAGTGTCAAAATGGTCCGACATGTCTGCCCCAATATCGCAGTACCACTAATAATCGCAGATTGCCGCCATTACTAGTAAAAAAAAAAAAAACCCAGGAATGAATTCTCATCATCCATAAACGCGGCCACTTTTGCGCAAACCAATCAATAAATGCAGATTGCGATTTTTTTTACCAAAAATATGAGAAAAAATATAAATCGGCCAAAACCGATGAAAAAAAATGTTTTTTTGGATTTTTTTTTGGATTTGTATTTTAACAAAAAGTAAGAAAAACTGTTGTTTTTTTTTGCAAAATTGTCGCTCTTCTTTTGTTTATAGCGGTGATCAGCAATGATGCAGAGGCGATCAAATACCACCAAAAGAAAGCTCTATTTATGGGAAAAAAAGGACGCAAATTTTGTTTGGGTACAACGTCGCACGACCGTGCAATTGTCAGTTACAGTGACACAGTGCCGAATTTCAAGAAGTGCTCTGGTCCTAAACTGGGAAGTCCTTCCGGGGCTGAAGTTGTTAACTACAGCGCAACTCCTTATTTGAGCATTTGCTTTGGGACTGTGCCTTGTAAAGTGATGTGCAAACTGTTGGCGCTATATAAATCCTGTATAATAATAATAATAATAATAATAATAATATCTCACAGAAGAATTGCTGCTCTGAAGTTTTTTTGTACAGTGGAACCTTGGATTACGAGCATAATATGTTCCAGGAGAATGCTTGTAATCCAAATCACTTGTATATCAAAGCATGTCTCCCCATAGGAAAACATGGAAACTCAGATAATTAATTCCACAGTGATTGCTTGTCAATGCAGTACTGTATGTGGCCAGAATTCCGGGGGCACTGGTGTAAGCAATACCTTATGTGGCCAGAGGTATGGTGGCGCTAGAGAGGCTCGGAGACGCTCAGAAACATTCGGAAATGCCAGAAAACTGTTTATACTTTCGGTATTTCCGAGTATTTCCGAATGCTTCTGAGCATCTCCGAGGCTTACCAATGCCCCCCCCACCCTCTGGCCACATGCGGTATTGCATGCACAGAGGCTTAAAGTGATATTAAAGGCTCCGTCTTTTTTTTTTAAATAGCAAACATGTCATACTCACCTCCCCTGTGCAGTGGTTTTGCACCGAGTGGCCTGGATCCTCATCTTCTGGGCTCCCTCGGTGGCCATCTTGACTCCTGCTCTGCATTGAGTGACCTGTCAGGGAAGCACTTTCCCTGGCTGTCACCCATGCGGGCGCGCTCCCGAGTCCTGCTGTTGCGTGTATTCACACATACAGCGGGACTCTGCCCTGCCCCGCCCCCCGGCTACCGTGTCACTGGATTTGATTGACAGCAATGGGAGCCAATGGCTGCTATTAATCCATCCAATGAGAAGCTAGAGGGACAAGGCACAGGATCAGTTCGGGCTCAGGTAAGTAAAGGGGGGCTCTGGGGGCCTTCTGCACCAAAAAGGTTTTTCACCTAAAGGTGAAAAACACACAGACTTTACAACCACTTTAACCCTGCTCGTTTTGCGAGACAGCGCTCGTAAACCGAGTCAGGATTTTTTTTTTAAAAATGCTCGTCTTTCAAAATGCTTGTATACCGCGTTACTCGTAAACCAAGGTTTCACTGTATATATAGGTCTTTAGCACAGTTTTTTTTATTGTGTTTTGATGCTTAAATTATGCTCCTGGTAAAAAGCATGACATTTTTATTTTTTTTAAAAAAGAAGAAAAGAAATTGTTCAGTTTTGCGTGTTTTTTTTTTTAATTTGACACTACAATAAACAAGCAAAATGTTAGCAAAAAAAAAAAGCTACATACAAAAAAAAAAGAAAAACAAAATATCAAGAGGAGAAGAGCATTAATAATTGCCTAAGGGTCCTTTCACACATGCGGAGCCCGTTTTGAGGGGCTCTGCTGCTCAGCGGGGATCCATCCGTTGATCCCCGCTGAGCCAACGGATGACAGGACAGTCTCTGCACGGACCTGTCACAGCTCCATTCTCCTCTATGGAGAATCGGATGAGCACGGACCGTCTGTCCGTGCTCATCCGATCCGATCCGCCAGGCGGATGGAAAATAGGCCTTCCATCCGTCTGTTTCTGGCGGATCGGAGCGGATCGGGTGTCAGCGGACATGTCACCATAGAGCACAATGGAGCGTCCGTTTGGGTCTGCCTGAAAAACTGACAGGCGGACCCAAACGGACCGTATGTGTGAAAGAGCCCTAACGCTAATCCTAACACTGGGGGTTTTTTTTGCAGCTTTAAAATGCCTATGCCACTTACAGCTCCTAAAAGCTAATGTGTGCATGGACACATAGAATAACATGGAGAGGCGTTTAGGCTGCAAAAAAAGTCTGACGCTGGTAAAAGCACTGTGTTCATGAGGCCTAATGGGATAAATGGGATACTGAGGCAGAACATAGAGGTGAGTTTGGGTGCCCAAACTAGACATTGTGCATGCCAATTAAAGAACCTCATTAATTCAGGAACGTCTGGTTCTTATATAGCTCAACCTAAACTTGACATTAATGTGAAATTAAATTGCCGCCATTAATTATTTTTTAATTGGGCCCCAGGATCTTTTGGTCATAATATGACAGCATAATACACATACCTGGCAGGCAATCCCCTCCAGTGCTACGCTGTTAGCTCTCCTGCCAGTCACAAGTGCTTCCATCTTCTCCTGGTCTTTCTTCTGGGTTCCGACTCTTTGTCCACTTGGGCGGATGATGTCACTCCCGTTCACGCATATGGAAGTCACATCATCGCGGAACAGAGCGGTGCCGTAAACGTACACTGAACTGCGCGTGCGTGGTTCAGTCTACATAAATGCTGACAGGCAAGGAGAAGGGTTTAAAACAGAAGAGACCAAAATCCTACATGTCAGCAGTTTTAAATTTTTTTTTTTAGGTTTAATTTCACTTTTATTTATTTATTTTATTGATTTCAGGTATTTATATAGCACTGTCAATTTACTCAGCGCTTTACATATACATTGTACATTCATATCAGTCCCTACCCTCAAGGAGCTTACAATCTAAGGTCCCTGACTCACATTCATACATACACATACTAGGGACAATTTAGACCGGATCCAATTAGCCTACCAGCATGTCTTTGGAATGTGGGAGGAAACCAGAGATCCCGGAGGAAACCCACGCAGGCACAAGGAGAACATGCAAACTCCAGACAGGTAGTGTCGTTGTTGGGATTCAAACCAGCAACACTTTTGCTGCTAGGCGAAAGTGCTATCCACTACACCACTGTGCAAAGCATTAGGGCCCATTTACAGAAACGCACTAAAACCCATGTGCCCATTATAAAAAGTATGCCTGTTCACATCTCTACACCGCAGTGCGTTTGGAAAATACAACATTTCATTTTTTTCTGCAGTTTAGTCCATTGAGGGGCACATAGAAGTCAATGGAAGTACATCCAAAGACAGGTAATATAATTAAAGCAAATAATATTTGTGGTAAAGAGTGGGATTTCAGGGTGCCAAATTTCACAGAATTCAATATTTAATAAAAAAATCACTTTTATTTAGATCAATATAAAATATAAATATATAAAAACCACGCTCTACATGTTTCGCCTTGATGTCGGCTTCCTCAGGAGTCTTTTAAACACCATTTTCATTTTTTACTTTGATCACAAACAACATAAGGATGAGGATCCTGCTGCTCAGGAGCATCAGTGAGCCATAGAGGAGATAACACCACTGTTAAAGGTGAAAACAAGCCAATTCCTAAAAGAATCAGTTGTTATAGACAAAAATGCACAGAAAGACTATGCAGGTCTTAAGTTTTGGCAGGAAATTTAAATTCGATAAGGCTGAGTGGACAGAGGGATGGAGTCTATAGCTGATGGACGGCCATATCAGCTATAGACTCAGTTAAAAGGCTGATCCATCCTCCTGTGCACTCAGCCTGTCTGTGTGCCAAGGATTAAAAATATAAAACCAGCAACTTTAATTTTCAAATTAAAATTTCCTGCCAAAACTTAAGATTCGCATAGTCTTCCTGTGCATTTTTGTTTATAACAACCAATCCTTTTAGGAATTGGCTTGTTTTCACCTTTAACAGCATGGCTCACTGATGCTCTGGGGATCGTCCTGAGCAGCGGCATCCGTCATCCTTATGTTGTTTGTGATCGAAGTGGAAAAAAAAAAAATACAAAAGATGAAAAAGGTGTTTAAAAGACTCCTGAGGAAGCCGACTTCAAGGCGAAACATGTAGAATCTACAGGTATGTATTTATATTGTATGATTCACTTCTGATGGTTTTTATATTTGTAGCACCCCCATAGTATCGGTGCATCTTCTAGCAGGGATTTTGGCTAGGAGAGGTAAATTTAGTCAGGCCTGACTGTGGTGCTCAGGCCTGAATGTTTTGATCTGGGCTGGGAGGAGAAGCTCAGGGAGGACTGAGTGGACTTAACAGATGAAGTCACCAGAACCTCCCACTTCTTTCTAGAAACCTGGAGAAGGTTTTCTGGTCAGAAAGCTGGGAGGTGGGTGGAGCTATCTGGAGTGTTCTAAGGAGCCCTGACCAATCCCCAAGCAGGGTTGGCAGAGGGCAGGCCTCCTTAAATACTCTGAGTCAGCCCAATCTGGGAGGAGTAATGTCGGGTGGAAGTCTGGAGATGCAGCAGAGGCGCTGTGGTGCAGACCCCTACCTGGGAGGTCGCCCCCAGTCTAGGGAGGGTGACCTTGAGGCCTGGGAGTTCGGGTGCAGCCAGGAAGGAGAGTGATTCCTGGAGCCACACAGGAGGGACAGGAGAACAACGGAGGTGCTACAGGAGGAGTGAGAGACTTTAAAGTATCCACCAGTGCGGTGAGTGATGGTCCCTGGGACTGGAAGAGAAAGTGCTGGAGCAAGCAGGGAGAGGAATGGTGGACAGTCTGTGGGAGCCAATCAAGGGAGAGGAGAATCACTACCAGAGAGCAGGTCAATGGGACCTGGAAGAGGATGGGCTGGGAGTTGTAGTCCATCAAAGGTCTGATTAGCACTGAAGTACTTTGCTGCACATTCAGGGGCCCGTGATCCCTGGCATGTGATGGGTGTTCCTGAGGTCCTGCTGAAACAGGGTAGGCCTCACCATGTGATAACCGTGGGGAAGAGAAAGGTATGGAGTAGCCGGATAAATTTCCCTTCAGGCGGGAAACTAAGTTCTGAGCTGGAGAGAAGCAAAGGAGTGGAAAGTTGTGAGTTCTGTGTAGTGAGAGAACTTTAAGAGAAACGGTCAGCAAGTGAAGTGCTGGAGAGTTCAGAGGGAGTAATAGTCTGCAGAGGGAGAGTCTGCAGTGAAGTGTGAATACACAGGCTTGTATATGGGAACCTTGTACCATAATTCCTTGAGCATCCCACAGTCACCCCTTATCCCCATCCAAGTTATTTCCCCCAAATAAAATAACAAAAACAAGAGCCGATCTGGTCAGTGTCTCTGGATGTGTGATATATGGTGTGATTGAGGGCAGCTAACAGGTGAACAACTACTACCAGCCATTCTCAAGGGAGCACATGGCTACATGTATATTTATATTTTATATTGATCTAAATAAAAGTGATTTCTTATCAACCACTTGCCGACCGTCAACCACAGGCTCTGCTAGGCAAACCGCCGTCACACGACGGCGGCTGCCAGATCGAGCACTGTGAGCGTGCGCCGCAGGAGGCACGCTCGCGCGCTCACTATGTTCCGGTGGGGCCAGGGAGTGGGTGCGGCGGACTCGATCGCCGCCGGCTACCGGCGATGCCCCCCCCAGGGTGAAAGAATGGAGGTCCGTGTAAGTAAACACGGACCTCCATTCTGTGAGAGGGGGAAGGGCTGTGATCACAGCCTTCCTTTACATGGAAGCTGTGATCACTCCCCTTCCCCTGCTAGGGCAGCCCACACACAGTTAGAATACGCCCAGGGAACACAGTTAACCCTTAGAGTGCACACTGCAGGTTAACCCCTTCGCTGCCAATGGCATTTACACAGTAATCGGTGCATTTTTATAGCACTGATCGCTGTATAAATGCCAATGGTCCCAAAAAAGTGTCAAAATGGTCCGACATGTCCGCCGCAATATTGCAGTACCGCTAAAAATCGCAGCCGCCGCCATTACTAGTAAAAAATTAAAAAAATATAAAAACCCCAGAAATGAATTCTCATCAACCGTAAACACAGCAACTTTTGCGCAAACCAATCAATAAACGCCGATTGTGATTTTTTTTTTATCACAAATATGAGGAAGAATATAAATCGGCCAAAACCGTTGAAAAAAAATTGTTTTTTTATATTTTTTTTTGGATTTGTATTTTAGCAAAAAGTAAAAAATGTGGGTTTTTTTGCAAAATTGTCACTCTTCTTTTGTTTATAGCGGTGATCAGATATGACGCAGCGGTGATCAAATAACACCAAAAGAAAGCTCTATTTGTGGGAAAAAAAGGGCGCAAATTTCGTTTGGGTACAACGTCGCACGACCGCGAAATTGTCA
This sequence comes from Glandirana rugosa, assembly GCA_018402905.1. Lineage (NCBI taxonomy): Eukaryota > Metazoa > Chordata > Amphibia > Anura > Ranidae > Glandirana > Glandirana rugosa. The sequence continues at coordinate 2,384,165 of BLSH010549130.1, forward strand.
GTTAAAGCGACGCAGTGCCGAATCGCAAAAAGGGCTCCGGTCCTTAAGTGTGAAATCCTTCCGGGGCTGAAGTGGTTAAATATTACATTCTGTGAAATGTGGCTCCTGAAATCCCACTCTTTACCACAAATATTATTCTTGAATCTATATAAGGGAGGTAGTGCATTGCTTCAGATACCCCCCTATTCTCCCGCTCCCCCCTTGTCTTCGTATTTAAAGCGGAGGTCCACCCATAAGTGGAACTTCCGTGGCTCGGATTCCCCCCCCCCCCTCCGGTGCCACATTTGGCACCTTTCAGTGGGGAGTGGATACCTGTCAAATCCAGATATCTGCTCCCACTTCTGGGGAAAGTCCGCCATACTCTGTGCGACGAACCGCGCAATGTCCGGCCCCCCTCTTCCCCCCTGCTGTCCTCTGGGAGACACACAGCTTCAGAACATGCAGCGTGACTCACGCATTGCGCAGTAGGAAACAGGCTGTGATGCCAGCGCCTGCACCCGGAGCTGAGGGACGCTTCGGGTGCCGACATCATGGGCCCCCTGGACAGGAAGTGTCCTTATTTTAAAAGTCAGCAGCTACAGTATTTGTAGCTGCTGACTTTAATTTTTTTTTTTTTGCGAGGCAGAACTTCGCTTTAAAAGTGGTTGTAAACCCTTCCATATACCCAGGGAAGTGACTGGCCTCAGGTGATACACAGAAATGAAAAATCCCCTACATAGCAGGTTGTACCGGTTTATCTGCAGCATGCTCTCCTCTTCAGCCTCCTAGAACACACAATTTACACAGCATTTGCCCCAGAAAGCAGAGCGTGGGGATCTGACGTCACACAATGCACAGCACAGAACAGACAGCTGAGACCTGAGTGGAGGGGATGGACACACCCCCCCTACACAATCTAATAGAAAAGTGTTCACAGCTGAAGCTGTCAATCACCTGCTGTGTGCTGGAGAAGGGGGGGGAGGGGTTGTCTCTGAGATTGTCTGGTGTCAGCATAACCTATCATAAGTTGCTCATGCAGATAGCAGTGGAAAGAGAGAACATATAGGAATCACACTATTTGCTTTGGATTGAGGCAAGTACACACTATAGAAGGATATGCTTTGTTCATTTATCATTTCAAAGGTTGAAAAATCTCCTACATCAGGGATTAGCAATTAGTGGACCTCCAGCTGTTGCAAAACTACAAGTCCCATCATGCCTTTGCCTCTGGGTGTCATGCTTGTGGCTGTCAGAGTCTTGCTATGCCTTATAGGACTTGTATTTCTGCAACAGCTGGAGGTCCGCTAATTGCATATCCCTGGCCTACATAGTAGGTTGTACCTGTTTATCTGCAGCTAACTTTTCTCTACAGCCTCCTAAAACACACAATTTACTTAGCATGTGCATAGCCCTAGAAGAAAGAGGGTGGGGATCTGACATCACACAATACACAGCACAGAGCAGACAGCTGAGTATAATCTGAAACCTGAGTGGAGGGAATGGACACACTCCCCCAACACAATCTCATAGAGAAACATGCACAGCTGAGGCTGTCAATCACCCGCTGTGTGCTGCAGAAGGGGGGTGTCTCTGGGATTGTCTGGTGTCGGCATAATTTGTCAGAGGAAAGAGAGAGCAGATAGGAATCACACTCGGTGCTTTGGATTGAGGCAAGTACACACTATAGAGGGATATGCTTTGCTCATTTATCATTTCAAAGGTTTACAACCATTAAAGTATGGGCTTTCTTATTATTTAGTAATCATACTTACCTCGGTGGATGCAGCATCAGTCCCCCGGCACGCCTAAGACTGAGAACCGAGCGGTCAAACACCACTGATCGCTCGGTTCTCACAGTTCCTCGAGTAGAGAGCTGCTAACTGTCATTCATCCCTCTCTGCTCTGCCCCCTCCAAGCTCACTGGAGTGCTTGACTGTTGAGGGGTGGGATGGGTTTAGCTGGGTGTTGGTCCAGGCATGTGGGCGGATCCTGACTTCATTGTCGCCATCTTGCCTGAGCCTGGACCGGCTCTGTGACGTCAGCTGACAGAGGACTTCAGCCCGCTGTCAGCTGACAACGGGTCACAGGGGTGCAGAACAAATTGTACTCCTGTGATCCATAGGAGAAGTACAGCCAAACAAGCTTTGTCTTTACTTTTCCTTTAAGTAGCCTTGGTCATCAGCTGTCAACTCTATTCATTAAAACAATAACTGAAAACATGTCAATGCGCATCAATAACACATGTCGACCCACAAAGTAAATGCACATTACTGCAAGACAATGCACCTGCCTAATGCTATAAAAATGTACCTCTACATACACACTTAGGTCTAATCCTAGGTTCACACCTATGCGTTTTTTACCGCGTTTTGCAGTTTGCAGAAACGCACTACAGGCTATTTAACCGCTTCCCCGACTGGCTCGCGTACATTTACTGCTGCAGAGTGGCAGCGTCCCGCAAATCGCCATCTTTAAACTGCGGCTCGCACATGTGCAGCTAGTGGACGGGAGTGGGGCAACGCGCTTTCATGCCCGCCGCACTCTGCAGGAGGACCGAAGGACCTGATGTCCGCCGGCGAGCTGCGATTGCTTCCAACAAGAGAAAAACAGGGGAATCACTGATGTAAACATGGCGGTTCACCTTGCGCTGTCAGGCAGCATCTAAGAGATCTACTGATCCCGTCACTGGGATCAGTTAGATCTCTTATGCCCCTGGTAGCCCAGCCCCCTCACAGTTAGAACACACCCAGGGAACACAGTTATCCCCTAGATCGCCCCCTGCAGGTTAACCCCTTCACTGCCAATGACATTTATACAGTAATCAGTAGACATTTAAATTTCCGATTGCTGTATAAATGTCATTGGTCCAAAAAAAGTGTCAAAAACGTCCGAAATGTGTCTGCCCCACAAAAGTCCCGATAAAAATCACAGATCGCCACCATGACCAGTAAAAAAAAAAAAATTGTAAAAACACCAGAAATGAATTCTCATGGTTTGCAAATGCGGCAACTTTTGCGCAAACCAATCAATAAACGCTGATTGCAATTTTTTTTTACTAAAAATATGAGGAAGAATATAAATCGGCCAAAACCGATGAATAAATTAGTTTTTTTATATATTTTTTTGTTTGATTTGTATTTTAGCAAAAAGTAAGAAATATATATATATTTTTTTTTTTGCAAAATTGTCGCTCTATTTTTGTTTATAGCGGTTATCAGAAATGACGCAGAGGGGATCAAATACCCCCAAAAGAAAGCTCTATTTGTGGGAAAAAAAGGACGCAAAGTTTGTTTGGGTACAACGTCGCACGACCGCGAAATTGTCAGTTAAAGCGACGCAGTGCCGAATCGCAAAAAGTGCTCTGGTCCTAACATGGGAAATCCTTCCGGGGCTGAAGTGGTTAACATGGTTTCCTATTGATGTAGTTCACATCTGTGCGTTTTGCGGCATTGCGTTTTTTTGGAAAGGGTAGGGGACTTTTTTCTCACTGCAGTTTGCATTTTGCATGCAATTGACTTCAATGGAGCTGCACCAGAAACGCAAGTGTTGTTTCTTTGATGCACTTTTACCGCGATTTTGCCGCAATTTGCGTTTTGCATTTTTTAAATCTGCCTAGCAACAAATCCCCCCCCCCCAAAAAAACGCAAATCGTGGTAAAAAAACAAGAAAAAAACGCAGAAAGCGCATAGGTGTGATCCTAGGCTGAATGGAGCCTCAATAAGCAGAGATTTTATTTCTCCAGCAACATTTTAGCTTTAGGATCGCTCTTGCGGGAGGACATATGTTCCCGATCACACTGTGATTTTTACAGTAACTCCCTGAAGGAGAGATCATGGATAAAACAATGAGTAGGAAAATGAAAAACAGACGCAAGTTTCAGGTCAGATAAACAGCCAATGAGAGCGGTCACCCAGAACATCTGCTGTTGGATCATCAGCCCACACCCAGGTCTCCCTCTATGATAAACCGCCTGGCGCAATGACAGCCAATTACTAAGCACTGACCAAGCACTCAGTGGCGTCACATCAGCTTATGAAACACTGGCGTGGATGGCATGTAGAATGTCTTGAGGTTACAGAAGGAGTTGAATAATTATAGAGAAAGTGTGGGTGAATTAGCAAGGAAGAAAATAACTATTTCTATGCCAAGGAAGGGAGAAGGCAGGTGGAGTTAAAGTAGAGCTAAAAGCAAACCTTCTCTTTTCATTTTGGATAGAGTAAGGGAGGGTTATAGCCCCCATCTGTGTCCCATTGGAGAGATTTCCCTTCACTTCCTGTCCCACAGCCAAAACAGTCTCTGGTTCTCACCAGAACAAGTGTCCCCATTGCACTATTTCCCCTTGATTACTGTTCTGGTTATAACCCAAAAATTGGGTTTTTATTTTCATTGATTTCAGGTACTTATATAGCGCTGTAAATTTACGCAGTGCTTTACATATACATTGTACATTCACATCAGTCCCTACCCTCAAGGAGCTTACAATCTAAGGTCCCTAACTCACAGTCATACATATACTAGGGCCAATCTAGACAGAAGCTAATTTACCTCCCAGCATGTCTTTAGAGTGTGGGAGGAAACCGGAGTACCCAGAGGAAACCCATGCAGGCACAGGGAGAGCATGCAAACTCCAGGCAGGTAGTGTCGTGGTTGGGATTCGAACCAGTGACCCTTTTGCTGCCAGGGGAATGTGCTATCCACTACACCACTGTGCCACCCTACACACCACTGTGCCACCCTACACACCACTGTGCCGCCCTACACACCACTGTGTCGCCCTACACATCAGTGTGCCGTCCTTTCTTTCACTGGTCACAAGGGTGAATTGACATACCGGAGTCCCTCTCCACTCTATCCAAAACTAAAAAAAAAAAAAAAAAAAAAAGTGTTGCCCTTAGTTATACTTCAGCTCAAGTTTATACATGACAGATGAAGTTCAGTAGGGCAGCCCATTAAAATGAATTGAAAAGTGGGGCGTGGCTTGGCACCGCTCAGAGATGGACGCGTAGCTGAAGAGCTCCAGAGGCCACCGGGAGAAAAAGCTACGATCAAACGACGCATTCAGCTCTGATCACCGCACATCTCACGCTGGAGACAGAGCTCATCACGACGGAGATGTCCGGCAAACATAAGGGCGAAGACCGCCCGCAAAAACTGACAGCCTTCTTTCAGAAATCAGTGCCGCGGACCAGGCCCGATCAAGATGGCGCCGCATCCACATCGCCTCAGATGAGAGAGGCCTACACGGATTTGCCTGACGAACACCCGGAGGGGCAAGGTAAAACGCCGCCACACTCACCACACAAGTCACATTTCAGTGACAGCCCACCGAGCGGTAGCCCCGCAAAAACAAGGATGAGGTTAAACTCACCGCCACCCCCTAGACAAGGAGAAGAGCCATTTTACCCACTCCGATCGAATCAGGCTTTGCAATCATCCATGGCGGCATTCCCCACCTCAGGCCAGCCGGTGATAGATACGACCCTAAAAGAGATGCTTCTGTCATTACAAGCCTCCCTGTTAACAGACCTGTCATCCATGTTTTCAAAGTTCTCGGCAGACATACACAATCTGGATGACAGGGTCACATACATTGAACAGAAGATGGAGGACAGCACCAACACTATAAACGACCTTGTGGACTCCTATGATTCAGTATTAGAAGAAAATACATGGATTAAAACAAAATTATCAGACATAGAGGACCGGTCCCGTAGGAACAATTTAAAATTGAGAGGGGTCCCTGAATCAGTACCACCAGCAGCACTACATCAATACGCCAAGGACCTGATGGTGGCAGCCATGCCTGACGCCAACCCGTCAGAATTGATAATTGATAGGATCCACAGAATAGCTAAACCGCCTCATCTAGCTGCATCTGTCCCCAGGGACGTGATCATGCGGATCCATTTCTTCCACATCAAGGAAACACTACTGAGAGAAATCAAACAAAAAGGGTCACCTCCAGCGCCTTATCAGGACATCCAACTATTCCCTGACCTCTCTAAACACACATTGCAACTACGCAGGCAACTTAACCCGGTCACAAAAGCCTTGAATAACCACAAACTGCAGTACAAATGGCGCCATCCGGCTACTGTATTGGTGACAAGGAACGGCACAACACACACTATATCCAACTTAAAAGATGGAATGACCCTCCTCTATCAATGGGGCATCTTGGTAGAAGAACCGCAACACACTAACCCGTTCTCCCTCACAAAACGGCCTATGCCGCAGCGGGCCAGATTTCATAGCAACCAACAACACAAGCATGGCTGACAGCTCACACTCAGATACCTGAAAAGAGCAACGACCTCCCGCTCTAGGCCTTATGTTGTCAAATTGACTGTTTACCCCCTACAGCGGAGTTACCTTTTAAGGTCCTTCGGAGTTCCCAACAATTGGGACCTGTTTATCTGGTTATCTGTTTTGCGTTATCGTTATTTTTTCTTTTTTTTTTTTTTTTTTTTTTTACAATAAAAGTTTATTGTGAACATCAATAAGATACAATCAAATTCATATCTTAACATCAAAACAGATACATATATATTCGATGTCTTTCTATTTTTGTCTGCCATCAAGTTTCCAAATTAATTCAAATACATCGGATTATTTCCAATCTAGTTTAAATCCTTCAATCAATAAATCATTATTTCATATATGCTAGTGTCTTCTAGGGTGTTTCTTTTCCCCTTTTATTAAAGGAAAGAAAATAGGAAATAAAATGGTTTTAACATTTCACATTGTTGATGTGTGTTGTTGTCTCGGGTTTCGGTTCCTGTTTAGGTGGTTAAAGTGAATCATGACATAACATCATTATAATCTTTTGACATTTTGAAGGTGTGCCACTTATCTATTTTTTCTTTCTCTGCTTCTTTTTTTTTTTGTTGATTCAAGTACTACAGGTCACAGCGTACGAGTCTTACAGCTCCTTCACATCTGTTAACCCTCGAAGTGTTCCCAGCCACACCTCAACATCTACCCTCTTCAGAGCCTGCTACGACCCAGTCCCAGAAAACAGCAGAAGAGGCCTATTACCAACAGCTCAACTGTCAACAAAAAGACCAACAGTGAGTAAACCTGCATCACATTATTAACACCAACATTACCATGCCGATCACTATCCTATCAATAAACGCTAACGGTCTTAACCATCCAGCTAAAAGGCATAGTCTTTGGAAGACTGCTAAAGATCATCATTGCGACATTATATGTGTTCAAGAAACACATTTCTTGAAAGACTCACCACCCAATTGTCACCACAAAGAGTTTCCCAATACATTCATGGCCTCTCTCTCCTCCAAGAAGGCGGGGGTCATGATAGCAGTGAGGAATACCGTAAAATTTCAAGTTCATGACTCCATACTGGATCCGAATGGCAGATTCATTATTCTGGTCTGCGACATCAACGACGTGACTTACACCATCCTGAACATATATGCTCCCAATAGTCGCCAACTCAATTTCCTACACAAAACCATGCGGCAGATGAAAAAGGTACAGAAAGGCCACACCATCATTTGCGGAGACTTTAACATGGTTCCCAACAACCAATATGACTCATCATCCACCACCACAAAGAGAGATCCTAATCTCCAACAATTTATAAGATCACAGGAACTATACGATGTGTGGAGATGTCACCATGACTCTGAAAGGAACTATACCTCAGGGCCGTCTTACTGAGCGGGCATTCCTGGGCACAGCCCAGGGGCCCCAGGTGAACACGGGGCCCCACCAGGGCTGGTTCTGATTGTGCTGCCACAATAAATTAGAACGACTGCAGTCTGGAATCTGAATTTGACTGCATGCATGACAGCTATCAGTGCTGGGCTTGGGAGTCGTGTGGCTGCGGGCGGCCACTTCTGTTCTACTTCTGCTCCGCTTGCCAGCCCAGCTGTCACTCCTCCTAACTCTCTCCTGTCTCCCCTCTCCTTCACTGTTCTCCCGACTCCCGAGCTCCGCCTCCACGGTCTCCACCACTTGGGGAGCAGGTATGTTCTTTGACTGGACCTTCTTACATGGTAATCCTTCTCCTTCCTCGCTGAGCTCTCTCCACTGCCATCAACTCGCTCTCCCTCTCCCTCCTGCCGGGTCACTACAGCTTTCTTTGTGAGTTACTTTCATTTCTACACCCCGGTCATTTCTTCCTCTGTCTACACTTCCAGCATGCAGCGTGCCCTTTTCTGCTCTCCCTCCATAAATCTGCACTGCAAACATTGCTGCAGCCTCCCATCTCCACACAGGTCTACACATTCATCTGCCTTGCACCCTTTCCAGCCCAGCTTACTTTATCTCTGCCAATTGTCCTGTAGCCCAGGAAGTTTTCTGCAACTCTTTTTTTTACCTTCAAAATGACAATAGTTGTGGGATATTGAATGAGGCAGGACACTATAGAAATACATGAGTATATGAGGTTGTAAATTTATTACATTTATTTCCATATATTGTGAACATTTCATAATCATAGAAAGACATAATGGCAATTCCAAGTGTGATAAAGGCATGTGTAATACAATTAGAGAGCTGACATATAGAAAACATAATGGAATACATTCATATTGTTATGTTAATGGTATATACATAAAATAAAAATATTCAGTGTATATATATATATATATATATATAATGTATACTGTATACCACTATGTATCAGAACAATACGAATGTATTCCATTATGTTTTCTATATGTCAGCTCTCTAATTGTATTACACATGCCTTTATCACACTTGGAATTTCCATTACGTATTTCTATGATTATGAAATGTTCACAATATATGGAAATAAATGTAATAAATTTACAACCTCATATACTCATGTATTTCTATAGTGTCCTGCCTCATTCAATATCCCACAACTATTGTAATTTTGAAGGTAAACTCATGTCCTAACCGCCTGTGTTTTCCACAACCACACGTCTAAATAAGACTGGTAAAAGCAGGCAGTTGAACCATGGCTTTACCACCCTGACCACCCATTTCAGGGCTGCACTCATGGCAAAAATGTAATAGCATTTCACTATGAACGCATGGTGTACTACACCATAACCACCCTGCAGTCATGTGCAATGCACATGGTTGTGGCACAGTAGGTCAGCATTTTCAGGGTTAACACATGCATTGAGTGACATACCACTCCCTCACTGCCTGTTAAAACCAGCAATGCCAGCTGTACATCTCAGCAATCCCTTACAGCCCCCTTTAAGCCTATCTTCCTCTCTCAGAGCCCCCCTAGATCCCTTTAGTTCCATGCACCAACTCATTCCTAACTGGAGAATGTGTTTTCTAAGTCCCTTTCTCTGTCTCAAAAGTGAGCCTGCAGGAGTCAGTTTAGACCCCTGATATCTCACCAAAGACCCCCTAACAACATTATGAAAAACATGTAATGTGTTATTGTTAAAAAATGGCAAAAAAAAAAAAAATCTGACTAAAAGTTCTAAACCCACTGTTCTCCAAGGTCACCGTCTCCCTTATAGGGGCCCCAGTGCATTACTTTGGCCAGGGGCCCATGATGCTATTAAGATGGCACTGCTATACCTATCTTTCTCCGGTTCACAAAACATGCTCTCGTATTGACTTTTTTTTAATTGATAGAAGCTTACTACAGAAAATTGTCAACTCAGAAATCCACACCACAGTATGGTCGGACCATGCCCCAATCAGTATAAAAATAGATGACAATCGCCCACTGACACCAATAACTATGTGGAGAGCTAATAATTTCATATTGCAGCACAAAATCCATTCTCCCACCCTTGCTAATCGTCTTGAAGAATTTTTCCAAACAAATATAGGCTCAGTGTCCGATCCTGCAGTGGTGTGGAATGCACATAAGCCTTTTATTAGGGGAATGTTGATTCAGATAGGCTCTAAATTAAAGAAGGAGAAGACGCAGCGTATTGACACACTCCTAACCAATATTTCGCAACTAGAGATTCTAGTCAAAAACACTCCAGAATCAAAGTACGTATCTAAGCTTATGAGTCTCAGATCAGAGCTCCGTACGCTCCTCTTAGACTCATACAATAAGATGCAACATAAAATCAAAGCTACCCTATATTCCACCTCTAACAAGGCTGGGAAAACACTAGCAAACCGTATCAAAGGGTGTCGCGTTAAATCAAGAATTGATCATCTCATACACCCACACACCAAAAACAAACTCTCAGACCCCCAAAAAATAGCGGATGCATTCAGCACATATTACAACGACCTATATAATTTAGCTCAAGATCAAACCACACATCAACCAACACCCGCTGAGATGGAGCAATTTTTGGAACAGTTAACACTACCAAAACTGACCTCATCTCAGCTAGCTACACTTAACGCCCCCTTTACACAGCAAGAGATCTCTCATACCATCCAGTTAATGCCAGCAAACAAAGCACCAGGGCCGGATGGCCTAACGAGTGAGTACTACAAGAAATTTGCACATATCCTCACACCACACATGCCCACAATCTACAATAACGCTGCCTCCTCTTCATCTCTGCCATATGAAATGTTGCAAGCTACTATTATAACTTTGCCCAAGCCAGGGAAGGAACCGAACACACCCCAAAACTTCAAACCAATATCACTTCTCAACCTAGACACCAAGATATACGCAAAAGTCATTGCACTTCGCTTAATAGATATTCTACCAACCCTGATTCATAGTGACCAATCTGGATTCACCAGAGGGAGGCAAACCTCTGATGCCACCAGACGTCTAATAGACATTATACACCATGCGGAAACCACCGGAACGCCTTCTCTGCTCCTATCGTTGGATGCAGAGAAGGCGTTCGACAGGGTTCACTGGAACTACATCAGAACAGTCCTACACAAATTCGGCTTTCAGGGGACCATAGTCCAGGCAATTATGCCAGGGTATTCACCTATAATGCTCTATCCCAACCATTTAGCATAAGCAACGGCACGAGGCAAGGCTGCCCACTTTCACCACTGATCTTTAACTTAATAATGGAACCACTAGCAACCCAAATTAGAGCAAACCCACAAATCACAGGATTCACAATTGGTCAACACAACCACAAAATAAGTCTCTTCGCGGATGACATTATTCTAATGGTAACCAACCCGGTCCCTTCCCTGGCAGCAATACAGGAGTCATTGATGAAATTCAGCAATATATCTTATTACAGAGTTAATGACACCAAGTCAAACATTCTAGACTTAGGATTAGACTCAACCACCAAACTCCTGCTGCAACAACAATTTCCCTACACTTGGGCAAACACAAGCATACCCTACCTGGGGATCCAACTCCCCAAATCGGTGACGAAACTTTATACCACAAACCACGTCCCAATGCTCGCCAAAATCCAGGCAGAATTACAATGTTTAGCCAAACACACACTCTCTTGGTCGGGGAGACTGGCGGTGTTTAAAATGCAACTACTACCACAATTAATATATATCTTCAGAACTATTCCAATACCCCTCCCTAAAAAATTCTTTAGTTCGCTACAAACCGAACTGAACAAATACATCTGGCAGGGAAAGAAACCTAGGTGTGCTAGGACCTACCTAACAAAACACGCTCTAGCGGGAGGCACAGGGCTTCCCGAACTAGAAGATTATTACTCAGCCTCCATATTAACACAAATGAGAAATTGGCTACAACCCACTACAAAATCTCTTTGGAGCTCCATTGAACAAGCATCGCTACCACGTGTAAACATCCGCACTTGGCTCCTTAGTACCCCTCTTCAGCCTAAAGCCTCAACAGCATTACCCCCAACCATCAGAGCTACAGCTCAGGCATGGCAAAGACTAGTGGAGACAAAAGTTCCCACACCAAATAGAATCTCACCACAAATCCCCATTCAAGTTCTCACACAACTCACACCGGAACTGAACCTCACACATTGGCAAAGGAAAGGCATATCACAAATCCAAGATATCCTCACAGGAACAAAACTTAAAAATTTCCAACATCTTTGCTCAGAGCATGGACTCCCCCAATCAGAAATTTTCACATATCTCCGCGTACAACATTGCATCAAATCACTCAAAACACCGGTTTACCACATACACAAAGATGCATGGCATTATCTTAATAACCAGCCGCTCAAACAAAAAGGCATATCTCTCTTCTACAATATTTTCCACAATAAAAAACAATTTCATAAATCCAAACCATATCAAAGGTGGGAATCTGACCTTAATAATAAATATTCAGACGAACAGTGGACAGAAGCAATTCGTTCAATCCCCAAATACACCCAAAGCTCTACTTTACGAGAAATCCATCACAAAATCTCTTTAAGATGGTATTTAACACCAGACAAACTGGCTACCTTTAAGCCTGGTACTTCCAATCTCTGTTGGCGTTGCAACAACCAGAAAGGAACCTTGATACACGTACTTTGGGATTGCCCAAATATACAATCATTTTGGAAAACAATATTCCAAGTGCTAGGTAACATAACGAAACAGAACATACCACAAACCCCCGAGTTGGCCTTACTAAATCTAAAAATAGGAGAAATCCACCCCAAAAATAGGAATATTGTGACGCATATACTCCTTGCTGCCAAACTGAATATCACTAGGCTGTGGAAATCCACAGCAATTCCCAATCTAGAAAACACACTGGAAACCGTCAACTTACATTCCTCCTATGAAATCGTATCTGCAACTAATAAAACAACATATTTGAAGACTGTAGAGGGCTGGGCACCCTGGTTGTCCTGGCTGGACGAAATGTCAGTCCCGCCGGCACAACCAGAAAATGCAGCATGAACGCTGTGTACAGTCATGAACCACTACCAACCGCACCTGTACTTGATAAAACAATTGAATCAATGGGATTAAGCGACGCACTTCCCCCCCCGTCGCAGCAAGATCCCTATCGGGGGCGATGTAGGGGGGGAATAGAAGTGACTATATATGAATAATACAGTTAAAGCTTGTTAAACACAGTTCTCATTAAGCCTCACAAGATGAATGAGTTTATTTAACTACACTCCAAATGTTGTCTGTAAAGCTATATATCATTTACAATGATAATACAACTGTCTTACTATCTGTATCTGTATATGCTTATAGATCCAATAAAAACTGAATGAAAAAAAAAAAAAAATGAATTGAAAAGTTAAAAAAAGTGCATGCAGTCGCACTTCCGTCTTAAAGAAGAACTTCACCTTTCTCAGCTAAAATGCTATTTTTATTCCCTGGTAATTGTATGTAAAAGCAAATGAAAAGATGACACTATATTGTCAATAGTATTGGGACGCCTGCCTTTACATGCACATGAACTTTAACCACTTGACCACTGGGCACTTAAACCCCCTTCCTAACCAGACCAATTTTCAGCTTTCAGTGCTCTCACATTTTGAATGACAATTGCTCAGTCATACTTAGGCCTCATACACACGGGCGTTTGCAGAAAAATAAGCAAAACGCCGGGCCTGACGTCAGGGGAAAAAACTGACGTTTTGCTTGGCGTTTTGCATTGACGTCAATGGACGTTTTTTCACGCCAGCTTTTTGCGGCGTTTTCTGCCTCTATTCAAAATCAATGGTTCCCTATGGGAGCCCATTGATTTGAATAGAAGCCGCACCAGAAGTCGGATCACGGCGATCCGACTTGCGGCGCGACTTGTGGATTTGCGTGGGGTCCCCCCCAGAGCATACCAGGCTCTTCGATCTGGCAGGGATTTTAAGAGGAGCCCCCCACGCCGAAAAAAAACGGCGTAGGGGCCCCCCAAAATCCATACCAGACCCTTATCCGAGCACGCAGCCTGGCAGGCCAGGAAAGGGGGTGGGGACGAGCAAGCGGCCCCCCCCCTCCTGGACCGTACCAGGCCGCATGCCCTCAACATTGGGAGTATGGGTGCTTTGGGGCAGGGGGGGCACTGCGCCCCCCACCCCAAAGCACCTTGTCCCCATGTTGATGGGGACAAGAGCCTCTTCCCGACAACCCTGGCCGTTGGTTGTCGGGGTCTGCGGGCGGGGGCTTATCGGAATCTGGAAGCCCCCTTTAACAAGGGGGCCCCCAGATACCGGGCCCCCACCCTATGTAAATGAGTATGGGGTACATCGTACCCCTACCCATTTACCTGGGGGAAAAAAAGTGTATAAAAAAACCACCACACAGCTTTTTAAAATATTTTATTATATCCGCTCCGGCATCTTCTCCCCTCTCTTCTTTCTTCGGCTCTTTTGCGGGGTCTTCTGTCTTTTGAGGGGTCTTCTGCGGGTCTTCTGCAGGGTTCTTCAGCTCTTTTGCTGCTGTTTCCCCGGCTACCTTCTCCCGCTGCTGCTTCTTCTCCCTCTTCTTCTTCCCCTTCTTCTGGAGATGTTGACTCGTCGCTCTCTTCCACTCGAATACCGGGTCCGTGCTGCGCGGTTGCCTTATATTGGCATGGGGGCGGGGCCACACAATGACGTCATCATCAGCCCCACCCACATGATGTCACATCCTGGGGCGGGGCTGTGATGCGATGCAGACTAGAAAACTTGGTCGTACCAACAAGCGGTCATACGACCGTTGTATCGTGTGTACAGAGCAGTTGGCACAATTTGTATTGTGCAAAACACGCATGCTCAGAAGTCAGGAACGGCCGGATGCTAATTACATGCACCTGAATGTTCTTTCTGTGCTCGTACAATCGTGTAGTGCAGTCAGTATGCAAGTTGCATTATGCAACATACGATTTGAGACGATCGTACGTACGAGGCTTAAGATCAGGCTTTCTCAACCAGGGTTCCATGGAACCCTAGGGTTCCTATAAAGCAGGGGTAGGGAACCTGCGGCTCTCCAGCTGTTGTAGAACTACATTTCCCATGAGGCATTGCAAGGCTGATGGATACAATTACTCCCAGAAGCATGATGGGAAATGTAGTTCTACAACAGCTGGAGAGCCACAGGTTCCCTACCCCTGCTATAGAGGTTGCTAGGGGTTCCTTGAGTAATGAACAATTTCTGCCTCTCAGATAAGTTCCCATTGGCACCAATGATCTTTGTAGCTATCTGTAAGGGGGTAATTCTTCCCAATGACCATCATACTAAAATATCATGAGTTGTAGATATAGTCATTTTTAGTAGGGGTTCCCTGAGACTGGGAAGTTATTTCAAGGGTTCCTCTGTGTTGAAAAGAGTTAGATGCAGATAGGAATAAAAATATCTCCAGATAAAAAAAAACAACATATTTTAAATAACTACTGCATGTGAAGGAATAGAAGCTGTATGTTTAGGTACTACATGAACTGGACGTTTCAATGAGAGAATTACATTTGATAAATGCCCAACTTGGTAAAAACAACCTCACAATTGATTGACACAATTGTCTTATTCACAAAACGTGTTCCTCTCGCTCCCGTCTGGTGGCGTGTCTTCCCAATTCTCAGCCAGTGAACTTTTGTCTCCATAAATCCCTCAAATCTCCATTGCAAGTCTTTTTATAGACACCCAATCAGGAAGCTGCTTCCCATGGGCTTCAGCGGAACTTTGGACGCCGTCTTCTGTTCAAACACGTCGCCCTTTGTAATTAATTGTGTAAAGATAATGCAGAGTAGACACCTCAGCACAGACTAATTAGTGGCAAAACATTGATGAAGGGAAAGAATTTGATTGTGTTTACGAAAGATAGCAATCTTGTGTTTGAATATTCTGTAGAGCAGGACTTGTACGTAATCAGGCTGAGCTGCTTAATGTTATCAGCTTATAAGATATAGGTCAGGTGGGTGAGTATAATCGGCACAGACACTTTCCCACAAGGAGAGAAAAAGATACCTCCAATACCTTTAAACCGATACCAGGCTTGGGTGTCTAAAACCGAGACGGCCTGGGTGATATTGATTGATATTGGGTGACAAGTCCTAGCAAATGTTCAGAGGAAAATAAAAACTGCAGCTGTCCATTAAATATTGTTTAAAGTTGCAAATAACACAACTCAGCTGAAGACAGAAGGATGGAACCCCAGTAAAGGTTCTGTAGGCAACACCTGTGATTATCTAACTGATCAACTTGAAGCCCATATCAATCTGAGCTGCAATGCACACTATATTACTAAAAGTATTGGGACGTCTGCCTTTACAGGCATATGAACGTTAATGGCATCCCAGTCTGTAGGGTTCAATATTAAGTTGGCCCACCCTTTGCAGCTATAACAGCTTCAACTCTTCTGGGAAGGCTGTCCACAAGGTTTAGGAGTGTGTCCAGAAGAAGCACATTTGTGAGTTCAGGCCCTGATGTTGGACGAGAAGGCTTGGCTCGCAGTCTCCACTCTAATTCATCCCAAAGGTGTTCTATCAGGTTGAGGTCAGGACTCCACCCCAACCTCGCTCATCCATGTCTTCATGAACTTTGCTTTGAGCACTGGTCCAAATCATTTAGCGGAGGGGCGATTATGGTGTGAGGTTGTTTTTCAGGAGTTGGGCCCCTTAGTTCCAATGGAGAGAACTCTTAGACCCCTTTCACACTAGGGCGCTTTTCAGGCGTTTTTGCGCTAAAAATTGAAAACCACCTCCCCCATCCACCCAGTGCGAAAGACCGAATGCTTTCACACTGGGGCGGTGCGCTTGCAGGACGTTACAAAAAAATTCCTGCAAACAGTATCTTTGGGGCGGGGCGGGGCGGTGCGGTCAGCGGTGTATACCGCTCCTTGACCGCCCCTGCCATTGATATCAATGGGCACTGCTTCCGAAGCAGCTGTCCACCACCTCAGAAGCACTGAGTGCTGGCGTTAACCCCTTGTGGGGGGTTAAAAGTGACCCACTGCCGCAAACGCGCCGCTATAACTAAACTAAAACTAGCAGCACTTTTCCGCTACCGCCTGCCCGCCCCAGTGTGAAAGTGGCCTTAAGGCGTCAGCAAGACATTTTGGACAATTTCATGCTCCCAACTTTGTGGGAACAGTTTGGGGATGGCCCCTTCTTGGTCCAACATGACTGCGCACCAGAGCACAAAGCAAGGTCCATAAAGACATGAATGAGTGAGTTTGGGGTGGAGGAACTTGACTGACCTCAATCCGATAGAACACCTTTGGGATGAATTAGAGCGGAGACTGTGAGACAGGCCTTCTCATCCACATCAGTGCCTGACCTCACAAATGCACTTCTGGAAGAATGGTCAAACATTCCCATAGGCACTCCTAAACCTTGTGGACAGCCTTCCCAGAAGGGTTGAAGCTGTTATAGCTGCAAAGGGTGGGCCAACTAAATATTGAACCCTACGGACTAAGACTGGGATGCCATTAAAGTTCATATGTGTGTAAAGGCAGGCATCCCAATACTTTTGGGAATATAGTGTGTGTACCAATGGCACAAACACAATTTTACCACTGCCCTATTACTAAAGAGAGCTGTGGTATTGCGGACGTTGCTGCATGTTATATCTAGAACTGCCCAATAACAGAGAGGCTGCCTAGGGATAGAGGGAGAATGGCCAAATTACAAAGACTGACCAATACCAAAGAGAATGACTAGCGACTGAGAGAAATTGGCAAAATTACAACTGCCCTATATCAGAGAGGCTACCTAATTACAAAGGGAGATTGGCCAAATTACAAAGACTGCCCAATACATGAGGGACTGCCCATTGACATGAGAGACTGCCCAGGTACAGAGAGGGAGAGAACTCAGGTACAGAGAGAGCACTCAATTATAGAGATTGCTCAGGTACAAAGAGAGCGCTCTTCTACAGAGAGAACCTGGTCTTGTTATTTTTTCCCCTCCTCTATCCTTTAGGTTTTCCTCCATACATACATATATATATATATATATATATATATATATATATATATATATAGTCATTATACTCCTACCTTACATTTCATGATTTTTACAGATCCCCCAGGATCAGGGGGGTCAGCAACAGTTTTTTACTGTGCACAGTGCTTGTATGTCGCACAGAGTTGATGGGATGGTTGGACGCGCTTGCCTTCATCGCACTGAGCAGAGCTTGATGTTCTGCTGAAGTGTACTACTTACATATACCTGAGATTTTTTGTACATGATGACTGCCTGTAAGTGTATATTCCTGTCGTGTTCTGATTCATATGTTTTTTTTCTACTCATTAAACAATGTTCTGATCCGCTGTTTATTACATCCATACATGTTGTGCACCCTTTTCTTCTCCCCTGAAGAAGGAATTTATCAAAACTTTTCTGAAACGTGTTGGGTTCAGGTTCAGCTGTGCACACCTTGAAGCTTACTGGGCCACAGTTTCATCCCGGTTGGCTCGGTGTTCCAGCATACCTCAGGATTTGGGTGCCTGTTTTGTACCATAATTGTAATGTTACTGACTTTCCCAATTATGGGAAGTTTATGCTTTTACTGTGTGACCAATAACATTTTTTATACTTTTTAAATGACTTTATAACACTGTTCTATACTCCCCTTAACCTGCTTACATAGTCCCCATTGGGGTTAGGTTTGTTCTAAGTACAGAGAGAGCGCTCAGGTACGTCCCATTATTTTGGCATATTTGCTATATATGTTTAAATGCTTTTAATTAGCCGGCAGGAGTAAATGTCATTCTTGTATGTATGCACTGTAATATGTTGTTTTGTTTACCGTGGTCTAGGGTTGCCACATGATCCCTTTAATCCAGGACACACATGGATTGCACAGGTTCTGAGGCTAATTTAATGCAGATGAGGCACCAAGTGAGTTTAATTACCACCTTAATCAGCCACAGAACCTGAGTAATTAATATGTGTCCTGGATTAAAGGGATGATGTGGCAACCCTACCGTGGTCATACAGCAGCACCTTGCATTGTTAGGGTGTTCCCCCCTGTAGATGATAGAAAACCTATTATCCTTAGTTACTCCATCTTGTTTGTGTAAATGTTACTTTAAGAAGTTTATGCTGACAAAGTTTTCTGTTCATCTCAGCAGGGCTTTGTTCCTCTACATGCCACATTCCTTTCTCTGGCTGGTGTGTAGAAGAATGGATCTTGGGGAGAGAACATTTTGTCCAGATAAAAAGTTGCTAGTAAAGTCTCTACATGAGAAAGCGGATGATTCTGCAGTTAGTGTACCCTTTGTATTTTGTAACAAAGGACACCTGGTTTTAGGAAAGATTGATAACTGCTATACAAGACAACTATTCTTTTTTCTTTAAGACACGTAATTACATATCCCCTCCCTTGTATGAAATGTGTATTCCTTTGTCTAAAAGTGTATAAAACTATTCACCATGCCAGTAAAATTAGAGTCTGTTTTCACCATGCTTTGTGTTTGCTTGTGATCATTGGCTCTCCTTGGGCGCCCAAGCTTAAGACAGACTGACAGAGAGATGATAGCCGAGGGTTATCATAGCAGTTCCTAACAGGGTTGAACTACTTTCACCAGCGTACACATTCCAGCCCAATTTGAGCCCAATAAAGGCCTTAGT
>BLSH010549130.1:2464205-2489045 GCA_018402905.1 Glandirana rugosa
CAATTAGACAAAGTCGACGAAACCACAATTACTTTAATTGTCCACGTGATCTACCCGTTGGTACTCTACTGGAGGTTTTGTCCTTACCAAGATGTCCACCTCCGGTGACTGTAAAAAAAAAGGATGAGTAGAAAAGACTGACAAAAAGTGATCAAAATGTAAACCCATTCCAGTCACAGGGATGACCATCGTACCCCGGTATGGACCTGGGATATCGGGTCGCAGAGAGTTGGAAAAGTTGTGTCTCCTTGGGAACTTTATCAAGAGGCCAGAGCCCCTTGGGGATGATTTTTCATTTCTAGATGTTCCCCGGACCGAACCTGAACGATTTTTGAAATGTCCGGGTCCGTGCCACGGACACCCGAAAGTTCGGTACGGACCCGAACGTTACAGTCCGGGTTCGCTCAACACTAATCATGAGTTGTAGATCTTTACTTTTTAGTAGGGGTTCCCCGAGACCGGAGAACTATTTCAAGGGTTCCTCTGTGTTGAAAAGGTTGAGAGACGCTGGGCTATAGGGTCCAGGTATGGCCCCATGCTACCAGTAGGGACACTGACCTTACCCAAATGTAAAACTAGTGAAAAACAGTCAGAAAAGATGAGTAGGAAAAAAAAATGTCAGTGGCCTCCACCTGTAGAACCATTCCTGTTTTGGAGGTCATCTCATGGTTGCCCATCTAGTGCACCTGTTAATTTCATTAACACCAAAGCAGCTGAAACAGATTAACAACCCCCTCTGCTACTTAACAGACCAGATCAATATCCCAGGAGTTTCCTTGACTTGTTGCTATACTTTGATTAAAAAGGGTTCCTTTAATTTTTGTTGAGCGGTGTATTAAAACTGAACTAACAGCTTTGGATGGACTGACCCTAGTGAAGTTTTACTTTCTAGTTCTTCTCAGTCAGCATTGCTCTATCAAAGCAAATGGTTAGCAATGAAGACGGATGTATGAAATGGGATCAAAGCATCACCATGTAAGATTGCTGACTTATCTCTCTGTAATGCAGAAAGTTCTGTCTGGCTGTTCAGGTGATTAAGATGTGTGGATAAATCCTTAATGAACTCCCCATTTTCCTGCTGACTTTTCATAATTCACTCCTTAGCAAACAAAGCTTTGTCATCAGCAAAGGTGTCCCAGGGGAGGGGACAGGAAGGGGGGGGGGGGGTTATTACACCCAGGATTTATCGCAATCTCTGCAACACATGCCTGTGAGTCTTCAAATAACAAAAAACAATTGTCATCTCGTCTTTTTTAACCACTTAAGGGCCGAGCTTCTTTTCGAGATTCGGTGTTTACAAGTTAAAATCAGGTTTTTTTTGCTATAAAATTACTTAGGACACCCCAAACATTATATATTTTTTTTCTAACTCCCTAGAGAATAAAATGGCGGTCTTTGCCATACTTTATGTCACACCGTATTTGCACAGCGGTCTTACAAGGGCAATTTTTTTGGGGAAAAATATATATTTTTGCGTTAAAAAATAAGAAAACAGTAAAGTTAGGCCAATTTTTTTCCATATTGTGAAAGATAATGTTATGCCGAGTAAATTGATACCCAACATGTCATGCTTCAAAAGTGCGCCCACTCGTGAAATGGCGTCAAACTTTGGCACTTAAAAATCTCCATTGGCGACGTTTAAAAATTTCTACAGGTTACCAGTTTTAACCACTTCAGCCCCGGAAGGATTTCACACTTTAGGTGGACCAGAGGACTTTTTGCGATTCAGCACTGCGTCGCTTTAACTGACAATTGCGCGGTCGTGCGGCGTTGTACACAAACGAAATTTGCGTCCTTTTTTTCCCACAAATAGAGCTTTATTTTGGTGCTATTTGATCACTTCTGCGTCATTTCTGATCGCCGCTATAAACAAAAGAAGAGCGACAATTTTGCAAAAAAACCCAAATTTCTTACTTTTTGCTAAAATACAAATCCAAAAAAAAAATATAATAAAACATTTTTTTTCAATGGTTTTGGCCGATTTTATATTATTCCTCATATTTGTGATAAAAAAAATCGCAATCTGCGTTTATTGATTGGTTTGCGCAAAAGTTGTCATGTTTACAGATGATGAGAATTCATTTTTGGGGTTTTTATTTTTTTACTACTAATGGTGGCGATCTGCGATTTTTAGCGGTACTGTGATATTGCGGCGGACATGTCGGACCATTTTGACACTTTTTTGGGACCATTGGCATTTATACAGCGATCAGTGCTATAAAAATGCACTGATTACTGTGTAAATGTCATTGGCAGTGAAGGGGTTAACCTGGGGGGGGCGCTCTAAGGGTTAACTGTGTTCCCTGTGTGTGGGCTGCCCTGGCTGGGCAAGGGGAGTGATCGCAGCTTCCATATAGAGGAAGGCTTTGATCACCGCCCTTCCCCATCTCACAGAACGGAGATCCGTGTTTACATACACAGACCTCCGTTCTTTCACTCCGGGGGAGGCATTGCGGGTAGCCGGCGGAGATCGAGCCTCCGGCGGCGCGCGCACGCTCACAGTGCACGATCTAGCAGCCGCCATCATATGACGGCGGTTTGCGATATCGAACCACATTGTCGCCGTCAACCTGCGGTTGGCGGTCGCCAAGTGGTTAAGTTACAGAGGAGGTCTAGTGCTAAAATCATTAGTCTCGATTGATTGCGGCGATACCTCACATGTGTGATTTGAACACCGTTTTCATATGCGGGCGGGAGTTACGTATGCATTTGCTTCTGCGCACAAGCACTTTAATTTTTTTTTATTTATTTATTTTACTTTTTATTTTTTATTCTTACACTGCCCAATAAACATTGCTTGTAATAGAAAAAAGCATGCCAGGACCTCTGAAATATGAGATCTGGGGGTCAAAAAGAGCCCACTTTTATCTGAAATAGGGCCACCCGCCGTTCAAAACAACACCGGGGTTATAGTAGCTATCTGCTACCATAGCAATGGTATTCAACAGCAAGGCACCACCGTATAATGATGGTGGGGTGGTCCAGAAGCGGTTAAAGGTAAATTCCGGGCACAAAAACTTTCAGTTAAATATATTCCTCAAAAACCCCAAAGGATATAAATCCACTTTGTGTGCAGCAAACTACTTTACAAATCCAGATATTACCTTGTAAAAGTAGCAGTGACGTCATCATGTTTCTGTACATAGCCTGTGCAGGGAGCAGCGCTTAAAGTGATTGTCTCGGTTTTCTTTACCTATAAAAATAATAAACATGTTATACTTATCTGCTCTGTTGCAGTGGATTTGCACAGAGCAGTCCGGTTCCTCCTCTTCTCAGGTCCATCTTCTGTGATCCTGGCCCCTCCCAGCTTGCTATGGACATTGAGCCCCGGCCCGGCACCGCCCCTTCTCTCCCTTGGCTAGCTGACTTTGATTGACAGCAGCAGGAGCCAGCAGTGGCAACATAGAGGGGGTCAGTTGGTGCCATGCTTCCATGGTTTAGAGACTGGATCTTTCATGCTATGGTTAGTGTAGGACCTACTGAAAATTGGAGTACTTTGATGCAATTAGTGGGCTTGGCACTTTAAGGCCATATAGTGTGACCAAATCCCCATATTTTTGCATAGTTGCTTTATATGTATAGATGCTTTTAAATAGCCCTGCAGGAGTAAATGTCATGTGTGCGCTGTAATATATTGCCTTGTTTGTGAGGTCCTACAGCAGCACCATACGTTGTTAGGTATTTGCTTGTATGTTCTCTAACAAATCACGCTTCTCTGTCTGGCAATCCAATGGACGTGTCTGGGTTTGGCAGTTGCCAGAAGAACGGTACTTGCCTGACTGCATTGTGCCAAATGTAAAGTTTGGTGTGGGGGGGGGGGGGGGTTATGGTGTGGGGTTGTTATTTCAGGGGTTGGGCTTGGCCCCTTAGTTCCAGTGAAGGGAACTCTTAAGGTGTCAGCATACCAAGACATTTTGGGCAATTTCATGCTTCTAACTTTGTGGGAACAGTTTGGGGATGGCCCCTTCCTGTTCCAACATGACTGCGCACCAGTGCACAAAGCAAGGTCCATAAAGACATGGATG
This sequence comes from Glandirana rugosa, assembly GCA_018402905.1. Lineage (NCBI taxonomy): Eukaryota > Metazoa > Chordata > Amphibia > Anura > Ranidae > Glandirana > Glandirana rugosa. The sequence goes on from BLSH010549130.1 coordinate 2,468,231, forward strand.
AGCACGCATGGGGTGGAGGAACTTGATTGTCCTGCACAGAGTCCTGATCTCAACCCGATAGAACACCTTTGGGATGAATTAGAGCGGAGCCTGAGAGCCAAGCCTTCTTATCCAACATCAGTGCCTGACCTCACAAATGCACTTCTGGAAGAATGGTCAAACATTCCCATAGACACTCCTAAACCTTGTGGACAGCCTTCCCAGAAGAGTTGAAGCTGTTATAGCTGCAAAGGGTGGGCCAACTCAATATTGAACCCTACAGACTAAGACTGGGATGCCATTAAAGTTAATTTGCGTGTAAAGGCAGGTGTCACAATACTTTTGGCAATATAGGGTATGTGATATATCTGTGGAATAGATATGATATATTATATCTCACAGAAAGTGACAAGGACACTGCATTTCTGGCCAGATCAACAGGTAATTTCTGTACTTGATCAAAATGAGAGGGAGAACCAGCAACGGATGGGCCATGGGAGCCTATGGATGACTTCACAGCTCCCGTAATTCCAGCCATTTTTTTGTGTGCTCCTTCCTCTCCCCTGCAGCTGCTGCTCACTGAAACAGGGGAGATCACATAACTGAACCAGAGCAGACTATAAATAGGTAAATATGCACATTTTTTTTCCACTCAAGTTAGGCAGCATAGGTATATAACAAACACAGGTTGTCCCCTCAAAGAGATGGGAGGACCAAGCGGTATTTTAGGGAGGAAAGGACTGTGTAGCAATGCTCATGAAAAAAGTGTGTTTATTAGACTCTAGGGTACAGGGTGAATACAGTGCAACAGTACCAAATCATGAATATAACCTACAGTAAAAAGGCTGCCGAGGGACAATTAATGTCCTCCAGATAGCTCAGGCCTGGGACACCAAGACACACACAGGGGGAAACAACACAAAACAAAAAAACATGGAAGAAACGTCCGGATATGGGGGGGCAAACACAGCAAATATGATTCCAGGTACTGTGTGGATCACATATGGATATTGCAATATCAGAAACTGCTGTGTGTGGTTACAGTTCAAAAGCCGTGGGGACCACTTATAAGTCACTCGTGAACCATGAGATAGAGCTGTGGTGTATCACCCATTGGGTTCCTTTACACAGATGATGGATGAGTGACACTGAATAGCCTGTAGGGACAGGTGGTGATGGCTAGAGTTTATGCAGTCCACATCTACTTGCCTGTACCGATATGAAATGATCCCCTATGAGAACAGGTTGTGAGTATTAAGTGTACCTTCAAACTTCATCGTTTATATAGGGTCTGTACTCACAGTTGTCTTGTAAGGTGCCAGGAGGTCCTCTTAGCTTGAACCAGGTAAGTATGAACTTGCCATCCGATCTGTGCATGATATCCCGCAATTACTCCACCGTAGCTGTCTCCTGCATCCTCCTAGGTAACCCGCCGGGTACGGCGTGTGTCCATGTGCGGAACAAGCCGCTACTTCCTGGTTGTGAGGCACATGACTCGATCATGTGATGTTGTGAGAGACAGGTGCTGTGTGGAGTTGCGGGGATTTGCAGGTCGTGATGGCTCACCCCCCTTTTTCCGAACGTGTTGACGGACGCGTTTCGCTGGGCGTACTAGCTTAGCTTCTTCAAAAACGTCACGTTTTTGAAGAAGCTAAGCTAGTACGCCCAGCGAAACGCGTCCGTCAACACGTTCGGAAAAAGGGGCCAGCGCAACTCAACACAGCACCTGTCTCTCACAACATCACATGATCGAGTCATGTGCCTCACAACCAGGAAGTAGCGGCTTGTTCCTCCACGTTTCTTCCATGTTTTTTTGTTTTGTGTTGTTTCCCCCTGTGTGTGTCTTGGTGTCCCAGGCCTGAGCTATCTGGAGGACATTAATTGTCCCTCAGCAGCCTTTTTACTGTAGGTTATATTCATGATTTGGTACTGTTGCACTGTATTCACCCTGTACCCTAGAGTCTAATAAACACACTTTTTTCATGAGCATTGCTACACGGTCCTTTCCTCCCTAAAATACCGCTTGGTCCTCCCATCTCTTTGAGGGGACAACCTGTGTTTGTTATATGCTTATTTTTGGTTATACAGGGAGGGACACCCCATAGTGGTGGGTGACCCCGACAACTGGCTTATATATATTAATTAGCTCATACTGTCAAGATACTTTTGTTTTTGTCTAGGCAGCATAGGTAGCAGGAGGGGGAGGGGATATTTTTAAGCATAGTTAAAGCTGAGTTCCACCCAAAAGTGGAACTTCCTCTCGTTGGATTCCTCCATTCCTCAGGTGTCACATTTGGCACCTTTCGGGGGGGGGGGGGGAGATACCTGTCTTTTTCCCCACATCCGGGTGCCCGGGCCACGGACGCTGACATCAGCAGCCCGTCTCCCTCCTCCTCCGCCGCCGGGCCAGAGAGAAAGCGCAACGGCGGCTCATGCATGCTCAGTAGGGGTCCGGCCGTGAAATCGAAAGGCTACACGTCCAGGTTTACTTACCCGTCAATGGCGGCGGCAGCACTCGACCAGCCGATCCGAAGATCAGCGGCGGTGCTGACATCGCCGGACAGGTGAGTGTCCTAATGTTAAAAGTCGGCAGCTACTGTATGTGCAGCTGCTGACTTTTAATTTTTAAAGTTAGGCTGGAATTCTACTTCAAATGATTTATTATTGAGCACCTTCACGTTGATTTTCTTACAAGAGATTGCTTTTTGGATCATTATGCTTATATCTATTTTAGTGGGAAGGAGTTTTGTAGTACTGAATTTTTTGGCATTTGAGCACTAAGCATTTTTTGGATTTTTGCACAGCACAAGCACTTTATATTATTAGTTGTATATGCACTAGTCTGTTTTTTGTATTATCTCATTGTGACCATAGCATAGATAGTTCTACATACTACTTTAAAGGATCACTAACCCAAGGACAAAAATGTAATAATACTGCAGCTTACAGTCCAGATTTTTTTCAAAAAAGTTTCAGCATTAACAAAAAAATATCTGTTGATCTTGCCAGAAATGCAGTGCCCTGGCTTCCTGAGGGCTTCACAGAAGAATATCTTCCTTCCTAGCTACCCTGTGTAGACTACCTATTGTCCTGACCTCCAAGTAATGGGGATGAGGAGATACAAACATGTTTGTAGTCCATGTCAGGAGAGCAGGCTAGGGTGATAACCATGGCTCCTCCATAGATTCAGTGGAAGAACGACGTAGCCACTCAGGGACAAGATGTCTGTTATTTGCGAGATTACGGGGTGAAAATAAAGAAAAAGAAAAAAGAAAATAAATGCAGCAACAATACTAATGAGTAGTAAGCTGCAGTATATTACATTTTGGTTTTTGGTTTTAGATACACTTTAAACCAGTTATGGACTCCAGGATTTTGAAAGTTCAACTAAACATTAGAAGTTAAAGTGGATGTAAACCCACCACTCACCCAGTATAAACGAATGGCACAGTATTAATGTATATGTACATGCAAGCCTCCTGCATGTATCCCTACCTTGCAAATGTCACCCCCTTCAGCAGTAGCAGCCCCACAAAACTCTGGAATCAGTGGGTGGGTCTCTTTTGCTGGAGCTTGGTGGGTGGAGATGTGATGTCACAAGACTCCCTATCCAGCACTATACTCTGCTTCTTTGCTATTCTTGAGTTTTGAGAAACATCTAGTCAAAACTCAAGAAAGACACCACATGACTTCAGCATGCCCAATCATGCTGAGGTATGGAGCAGCCAATCCTGGGACAGCTGGAGGAGAAAGGAGGGGGGAGTGTGAAGTTTCCTCTGCTCTGTCACTCACAGCTCGGGAAGAAACGTCTCCTATTTCTCAGTTAGTTGTTTTTTTCTTAATGAAAAAAGATAAGGGGATTACTCAGAGCTCTTTGTGGCAAGACTGGGCACAGGTGACATGACATCCTATACTCTACTTGGCAGAATTTTTTTTTTTTCGGGTTTACATCCACTATTTTCAAATTCAAAAACATTGCCTGCTTTCCTTGACCAATAATATAAGAAAAAAAACCTAATGGCAATTTGTGATAAATTAAAACTTTGCAAAGGCAATGCCAATTGCAAGGAATATATCCAACTTACACTCCAGTGTAATAGATGTTTCCAGTTTTTTGCTGCATGCTTTGCTCCAACTAAAAAATATAGCAAAGCAAACTTTTCTTAGGATACCATCTCAGAGCACAGTGCTTGGTATTCCTACTGAGGCAGGTGGTGCGCTCTCTATGCTCTCCTCTTTGGGCACCAAGCAAGGGTCACATGAGAGGCTTACCCTGAGGTGGGTTCTTCTGGGCTACACTAGGCACTTACGATAGGGTTGCTGCCTTACACATGGGGTACCTTTACTTTTGTGCTGAGCACTGTTTACATTTGCGCCATAACTGTTCTCCAGAAGCTCACGGGTCCCTGTGTCAATGTACACTTTCACTGTAGACAGGGATCTCAAACTGGTGGCCATCCAGCTGTTGCCACACTACAAATCCCATGAGGCATTGCATGGCTGACAGTTACAAGCATGACTCCCACAGACAGAGGCATGATGGGACTTGTAGTTTTGCAACAGGTGGAGGGATGCCAGTTTGAGACCCCTGCTGTAGCTTGTATTTAGAAGGGACACGCTGAGACCTGTTCACATCCACCCATCCAGGTTATCATCGCTATCCCACTCCCAGTAACGTAATGGGGTCCAGCCATACACCTAGTGCTGACTCCATGCGTGCACATCCATAACTCTAGTGCCAAACCACATGGAAGGGAAATATACTTTCAATATATTTAGAAAAAATGATATATGTGGCATATATAATTTTTTTTTTAAATATATTGGAAATATATTGCTCTTACATGTGTGGGTTTTCCTTCTAAAAGGAAGCCAGCTTGGTGTCGGGTCGGCTTTTGAGTGGCCCGCTGCTCAAAGGGGGAGAGACGTTGCCACTAGTTTGCCCACATATATGCTATGGTGTCTGTGAAGAGCCCCATGAGGTTCTGGTCAGGGGCCTAACCTATTGCTTATGGGGCATTGTTGGAGATATATAACCCATATGCCCATGGTGTGCCCAGATCACAGTGGAGTTGAACCCCTGAACCTGATGTAGGAGATGCTGGATGTCCCTCCACCCTATCCTAGGGTGATATGGGCTCAAGGACCTTTATCTGGAAAACATGGAGTACACATTTCTGCAGCTGAGTAGACTGAGGCCCTGGTGTTGACTTCCTGTCCTGACACATTCTCTCTAGAAGGGCTGTGGGTTGTCTTCCCTTCTGCCTTTAGGACTGAGATGCCACAGGGTGACCTGCTGGTTTTCAAAGGCAGCAGTGAGTTTGGGACCCTAAACATCAATCTTTTTTCCTGAGCAAGGAAAGAGTTATTTGCTTACTTGTGGTCTTGGCTACATAACATCTGAGTACCTGAGTACCTGTCACCAGCCCATCAGAGTACCCGAGTATCCGTTTCCACCCGAGTATCTGTCACAAGTCCATCAGAGTACCCGATCTGCAGCCCATGCCTCATAGAATATACATTGGGGTGATTTTTTTCCCAAAATGGGGTAATTTTGTAGGTAATTCCATTGTGCTGCTGCTCCAGGACCTTCAAAAGTGTGATAGGTAGGAATGAAATTATCTGTGTAATTTATGCTCCTAGAACAAAACAATGGTGATGTCACCTGTGGTTGCCGTCTTTAGACCCACCAATCAGCACAAATATGGAACTATTGGGTCTTTAAAGGGAACGAATCCTGATAGGGTAAGGACTTAAAAAGCTGCCATTCAATAAAAAACAGACATTAACATAAAAAAGTGCACAATATCTATATGGCTCTAATAAGCCAACACCCTGCAGTGCGATAGCGCTAATGTAAGTCCATAATAGAATCCCACACAAAGCAAACAAAGGGTGGACAAAAGTTCCCAGAGATGGCCTGGTATCTTGCAATAGAGATGGTCAATATAAAGACAAATTCCAGTCACCCAGAAAGATCGAGCGAGATAAAACACCACGTGCAGCATGCAGGTCCACAATCTGCTTACCAGAAAGTGAGAATCATAGAGACCTGTATTCAATCAACTGATATGCTGTCTTGTGCCGCAGTCTCTGAGCCTTCTGTCTATCTCTGCATCTTGTCATCAATCTCCATCCATATTAATCGATCTGTTGCAGATCTCAAATGAGGATCACCTGTGATGAATTGCCTCCCTGTGATGAGGCAATTCATCACAGGTGATCCTCATTTGAGATCTGCAACAGATCGATTAATATGGATGGAGATTGATGACAAGATGCAGAGATAGACAGAAGGCTCAGAGACTGCGGCACAAGACAGCATATCAGTTGATTGAATACAGGTCTCTATGATTCTCACTTTCTGGTAAGCAGATTGTGGACCTGCATGCTGCACGTGGTGTTTTATCTCGCTCGATCTTTCTGGGTGACTGGAATTTGTCTTTATATTGACCATCTCTATTGCAAGATACCAGGCCATCTCTGGGAACTTTTGTCCACCCTTTGTTTGCTTTGTGTGGGATTCTATTATGGACTTACATTAGCGCTATCGCACTGCAGGGTGTTGGCTTATTAGAGCCATATAGATATTGTGCACTTTTTTATGTTTATGCTCCTAGAACGCCTGAAGGTACTACTTCAATGTTGGACCTCTCTATGTGGCCAGGCTGTGTAAAAGTAACACACATGTGGTACTCGGGATAAGTAGCAGAATTTATTTTGGGGTGTAATATTTGCTATGTACATGCTGTGTTTAAGAAATATCATATACATTTACCACTTTGTGTAAGAAAAAATATGTTTCCATTTTCTTTCCATGTTTTCCAAAGACTTGTGGAAAAAAATGAACTGTACAAAAGACTCGTAATGCCTCATAGAATATTCGTTGGGGTGCTAACTTTCCAAAATGGGGTCATTTTGTGGGTAATTCCATTGTCCTGGTGCTCCACGGTCTTCAAAAGTGTAATAGGTCGTTAGGAAAATAGATGTGAAAATTCTGCTCCTAGAATGCCTGACGGTGCTCCCTGCATGTTGGACCTCTCTATGTGGCCAGGCTGTGTAAAAGTCTCATACATGTGGTATCGCCACACTCAAGAGGAGTAGCAGAATGTATTTTGGGTGTAATTGGAAGTGTGCATATGCTGTGTGTGAGAAATAACTTGTTATTATGACAATGTTGTGTAAAAAAAAAATGATGATAATTTCTAAATTTTCCCAAGAATTGTGTGACAAAATTGCAACTTCAAAACACTTCGCCATGCCTCAAAAAGGGGTCATTTGGGGGGTATTTGTACTCTCCTGACATTCAGGGCCTCAAGAAATGAAATAGGCTGTCAGTACATCAGGTGTGATCAATTTGTGGGACCTTCACAGAACTCCTGCAAGCAGCATCTTTGGAGCGGTGCAGGAGCTGTATATACACCACTCCTAAACCGCCCTGCCCATTGGAATGAATGGGCACTGGCTGCTTCTGAAGCGCCTGCAAAGCGGTTCGACAGCGGCGCTACACTGGAGCTTTTAACTTTACCAAGACTGCGAACTTAACTGCAGTGTGAAAGTGGCCTTACTTTCACACAGACCGATTTGGGTTATTTTTACCAAAGATAGGTAGCAGTATAAATTTTGGCCCAAATTTATGAACACAAATTACTTATTTGCTAAATTTTATCATAGAAATTAAAAGAAAGTGTTTTTTTTTTTTTCTTCAAAATTTACGCTCTTTTTTCACTTATGTTGCAAAAAATAAAAATCCCAGTGGTGATTAAATACCACAAAAAGAAATCTCTACTTGTGTAAAAAAATGGTAAAAATTTTGTTTGGGTACGGTGTTGCATGACTGAGTAATTGTCATTTAAAGTGTGAGAGCACTGAAAGCTGAAAATTGGTCTGGGCAGGAAGGGGGTATAAGTGTCCTGTATTGAAGTGGTAATGCATTGAATGCATTAAAGTGGTTGTAGACCTCAGACAGTAAATATGAATAAAGCATATCCCTCTATAGTGAGTACTTGTCCCAATTCAGAGCACTAAGTGTAATTTCTGTTTGTTGCCTCGGTTCTCTGATATCAGCATGAGTCACGTATGACAAGTTTTTTCTGACACCAAAAGAAAAAAGGTGACAGGGCAGGGATCTCCAGGTGATTGACATCATCAGCCCTGTTCCTGTGTGCTGTGTGAAGGAGGGTGTGTCCCTTCCCTCCAATCAGCTGTCAGAGCTCTCCTCACGGATGTAACTTCAGCTCTCCGCCCCCTGCTTTTCAGAGCTGAGAGATCCTGTGTAAATTCTGCACTTTGAATGAATGTAGAGGAAAGAAGTCTACAGATAAACAGGTACAGCTTATGTAGGAGGATTTGTTTCATCTCTGTGTATCATCTGAGACCAATCACTGCACTGGGTATATGTGACTGTTTACAATCACTTTAAGGTAAAAAAAAAAAAACCTTAACTTTTAGTACCATTTTAATACTATTTTAATTCTGTTTTTTTTTGGAGTGGAATGTTGATTGAGTGGTGATGGGACAGATAGCAAAGTACTACATCATGAATATGTCAGAATTGTTAACAATATCATTTAATAAGGGCTTTTGAGGTACCCAAAATTTTTATCCAATTTGTATCCAAAAATACGAAATACACATCAATTTAAATTCAAAAGATAGACTTTTTTTAATTCAAATAATTATTTCCTTCTTTTTAATACTAATAATTAGTGGGCTAAAATGAGAAGTATATTAACTCATGCGCTACACTGTGTTTAATGGTTAAAAATATGTGCCAAAAAATGTGTATATATATATATATATATATATATATATCAGTAATAAAGTGAGAATGGAAGTATAAAAATAAAAATAAATAAAGGTAACAAACTCTGAAAATAAAAACCTGACTGATATAAGGATAACCCTTGAGAAAGTCACGTGTCTGTGACGCAACGCGTCGGTAGGAGCCAAGACCGGAAGTTGGATTTTAATTTCCGTTCCATGTGTTGGACACCTGAGCATTATCAACCACTGAGCAATATGTACCCTATGGAGATTATTAAGTCAACTGAAGCAACATTGAATCTTAAGGTGAACGGCCATTGCGCACTTGGACTAGGATTGCATGAAATATAAATGTCACTTTATTTGGAGAATCGGTACAGCACATTATAAAGAACTTTTATCACCTTTGAGTGGTCTGCACAGCACTGGATTTTGGATGCACTGCCCAATAGGGCTCATATGTATTGATTACCACGTTATACTGAATTATATTGCTGGATGCATTTTTATATTATATATTATATGTTTTTAGTTATTATTTCACATATTTACATGTGTACGGCAATTTCTTATGATACTGATTGCAAGTCCATTTGGATATTCTAGCATTTTTCTGTGTTTTATTATTATCATGGAGTTATATATAATTCTAGGATTTAGGCTGCGTTCACACAGGGGCGAAGCCAACTACGATGTGACTTTGCTAGGCAATTTTAACCACGACTTCGGCGCGACTTCAGTGCGACTTACAACGCGACTCCATGCCTAGGGACTTTGCCTGTGGCCAATAAGAGAAGGAAGGGAGGGGGTTGCTTGGTAAATTCTTTTTTTTCTTCCTGTAAAGTCGCTTCAATATAGATGGGGTTCCGACTTGGAGGCGACTTCCATTGAATTCTATGGGCACAAGTTGAATTGAAGTAGTACAGGAACCTTTTTTGAAATCGGAGGGACTTCAGTAGTGTACATTAAGACGGCTCTCATTCAGTTCAATGGGATTTAAGATGTCAAGCGACTTGAGGCAACACAAGTCTGAGCGCTAGTCGCCCCTGTGTGAACCGGCCCTTAGCGCCATACCATTCATGTTATAACAATAATTAGTGGGGATTTTTTGCCCATGTTTTCATTTTAGGTGATGTGTATTTTGCATTTTTGGATAGAAAAAAAATGTAGCCTTTGGGTACTACAAAAGTCCTTATAAAATGATATTTTTCATTGTTTTCTTATGAACACAAAATAATTTAACCACTTGCTGACCGCCCCATGTACATGTACTGCGGGGCGGTGGCTCTCCTGCATGAAATCACGTACCTGTACGTGATTTCAATCTTCCGGTCTGTGGCATGCATGCGCGCTGCCAGTGACCATTTTCCACTTTGATTGGACACAGCGGGAGCCAATCAGTGGGTTCGGCAGACCCGATGTCTGCCGGAACCCGTCGATCATTCCCCAGAGAGGCAAAACTGTAGTCTGCCTATGTAAACAAGGCAGATCGCCGTTCTGTTAGTAGGGATGACAGAGATCTTGTGTTTTTGCTAAGCAGGAACACGGAACTTTATCTTCCCACAGTTAAAGCGGAGTTCCACCCAAAAGTGGAACTTCTGCTTAAATGGGAGGTGATCCCCCCGACATGCCACAATTGGCATGTCTTTTTTGGGGGGGGGTGAACAGGGACCCTGTTTTCACAGGGTCCCAGGTCCACTTCCTCCGCTGGCGCAGCGGCTCAGGGAAAGAAGTCCATCTTCCCCCCTGCCTCGGCGATCTTCTGGGACATGTCACAGGTCCCAGAAGATACGCCGGCCAGTCACAAGGCGTTTTGCGACTTGCGCATGCGCAGTGCGCGCCCGGCTTTGAAGCTGAAGCCGGGTGCCCACACCAGTAATGCCGGCGCCGTGGAGAGGAGGGGGAGAGGAGCGAGCCCTCGGGGAACCGCATCGCTGGAGCAAGGGACAGGTGAGTGTCCGATTATTAAAAGTTAGCAGTTACACTTTTTGTAGCTGCTGACTTTTACATGGGTGGAACTCCGCTTTAAAGCATCTCCCCCACAACCCTTTGACCGCCCCTGATGTTAACCCCTTCCCTGCCAGTGTCATTAGTACAGTGACAGTGCATATTTTTTCGCACTGATCACTGTATTAGTGTCACTGGTTCCCAAAAAAAGCGTCACTTAGTGTCCGATTTGTCCCCCGCATTGTCGCAGTCCCGCTATAAGTCGCTGAACTTTTGCACAAAACAAGCAATATATGCTTATTGGGATTTTGTTTTACCAAAAATATGTAGCAGAATACATATTGGACTAAACTGATGAATAAATTCGATTTTTTACATTTTTTATTGGAGATGTTTTATAGCAGAAAGTAAAAAAAAATTGTTTCTTTTTTCAAAATTGTCTGTCTTTTTTTGTTTATAGCGCAAAAAAATAAAAAACCACAGAGGTGATCAAATATCACCAAAAGAAAGCTCTATTTGTGGGAAAAAGGACAAACATTTTTATTTGTGTACAGCATTGCACGCCCACGCAATTGTTAGTTAAATTAACACAGTGCCGCATCGCAAAAAGAGCCTGGTCATGAAGGGGGGTAAACCTTCCAGGGCTGAAGTGGTTTAAAAGAACATTTTTATATTTAATAAAATTTAATAATAACATTTAATACATTTTATTCTTTTTTTAACATAAGTCATATTTCTATCGAGTTCAAAAAGACAAAAAAAAAGCACAAATTAGTGGTAATTTTAAGAGCTAGTTTTCAGATACTTTAATCATAATAGCTGTCCTTGTGTTTGTTCAACTCTAATTCATTTATTTAAATGCCTCAAGTGTAATGTTTTTACTATTAAAAAAAAAAAGAATTATGCTGTGATTATGGTTTGCCTCACTGATCACCTCCCGATAGTCTCTTTGTGGCTCTGTCTGTAGAGTGCACATCTGTTCCTCCAAACCCAGATTTTGTACACGTTAATGCTTTGTATGAAGCTCTTCGAGCAATAGAGAGGAATACGTATAGCAGGGAAGAGTTTAAGGTGTGAGAGACACACACAGCATCAACAATCTTCTTATGGAGCTTCCTACACAAAGCAGGGATTAAACACACTCACAGCTCCAAGTAAGCCGTGTGCCTGACCTAGAGGTTACACTTATGAAAACGGCAGCAGATACATTTCAACCACTTGAATTATGAAACAATTTGAACTGGGAATTATACAAACATCAAAACAAATCGGCTTTTGTCACTTAGTGGGATTCTTCCGGGCTGGAACGAATTAAGAACGGTCGAAAAATGTGTTTTACCACCACCGTACATTTTGAAACAAGTGGTGCAATGTAATATTTATTAAGACGGATCGATATTAACTTTTTATATTGAGAAATATCTATTTTTGCAATGTTATTTTGTTTCTGGTGCACTTCCTTTCATGGCTGGAGCATTGACCCTTTGGTATGGAATTTGCTGACAACTTAATTGAAGATAAAGAAGATAAGACTCTGAGTGGATACAGGACACCAGAGAAAGGACCAGGTCTTCGGGTTTGGTTGCTGAAGCTACGGAATTGTCATTGGGGAGAAAGGACCAGGTCTTCGGGTTTGGTTCCTGAAGCTACAGAAAAGTAATTGGGGAGAAAGGACCAGGTCTTCGTGTTTGGTTCCTGAAGCTACAGAAAAGTAATTGGGGAGAAAGGACCAGGTCTTCGTGTTTGGATCCTGAAGCTACAGAAAAGTCATTGGGGAGAAAGGACCAGGTCTTCGTGTTTGGTTACTGAAGCTACCGAATAGTCATTGGGGAGAAAGGACCAGGTCGTCGTGTTTGGTTCTTGAAGCTACAAAATAGTCATTGGTTAAGGACATGAAAGGGAACGTTGTCCTGACAAAAGGATCTATGACTAATTTTGCACGGAGTTGTCCATGGTGCTGAAAGTTTGGTCCCTTGAGGAGACCGAGAAGACATCAATGTCAGATTGTGGTTGCTCTTCTCTGCACTTTACCTAATATGTTCTACCTACAAAATTCATAATGGGCCCTTGAATGGTAAGTTAACCCAATCCCAAATTGTGGCAAAGTGTACCTGTTTTTTAACCACTTTAAAACAATTATGAATGGGTTATAAAATGCACTTGCTTGGTTTACATGTTTTGTTGAGGCATAAAAATGAATTGGCATTTCATCAGAAAATAAGCAAAAGATATATAAAACTGTATTTATTGGCTGATGTTTAGTAAACTGGTGCAAATTAATGGATATTATTTATCCTGTTTTTTTCCTAGAAAAAAAATCATTGTAAATCGCTTGTGATATTAATAATTCCAGCCTAATTAGTAGTGAATATTAGCAGCTTGAATTATTATATGCAAGTCTTTCCAGTGATTTTTACAATATAGTATCACAACTATAGGTTTGAGATTTAATATTTCATCCATTAGCCGATGAAGGGATTCCATTTATAAGATCACCCTAGATCCTCTTAGCAGAATGTCTATTAATTTACACTATATTGCCAGAAGTATTGGGATGCCTACCTTTACACACACATGAACTTTAATGGCATCCCACTTTTAGTCTGTAGGGTTCAATATTGAGTTGGCCCACCCTTTGTAGCTATAACAGCTTCAACTCTTCTGGGAAGGCTGTCCACAAGGTTTAGGAGTGTCTATGGGAATGTTTGTCAACTCCGGTCCTCGGGACCCCCCAACAGGCCAGGTTTGCAGGATAACTGAAATACATCACAGGTGATATAATTTGCTGCTCAGTGATTGCAGTATTCTAGTCTGCATCTCCCCAAGGTAATACTTAAAATCTGGCCTGTTGGTGGGTCCCGAGGACCGGAGTTGAGAACCACTGGTCTATGGGAATGTTTGACCATTCTTCCAGAAGTGCATTTGTGAGGTCAGGCACTGATTTTGGACGAGAAGGCCTGGCTCACAGTCTCCACTGTAATTCATCCCAAAGGTGTATTATCCAGTCAAGGGAAGGACTCTGTGGAGGTCAGTAAAGTTCCTTCACCGCCAACTCCCTCATCCATGTCTTTATGAACCTTGCTTTATGCACTGGTGTGCAGTCATGTTGGAACAGGAAGGGGTCATCACCAAACCGTTCCCACAAAGTTGGGAGCATGAAATTGTCCAAAATGTCTTGGTATGCTGATGCCTTAAGAGTTCCCTTCACTGGAACTAAGGGGCCAAGCCCAACCCCTGAAAAACAACCCCACACTATAATCCCCCCTCCACCAAATGATTTGAACCAGTGCATAAAGCTAGGTCCATAGAGACATGGTAGAGCGAGTTTGGGGTAAAGGAACTTGACTGGCCTGCACAGAGTCCTGACCTCAAACCGATAAAACACATTGGGGATGAATTAGAGCGGAGACTGTGAGCCAGGCCTTCTCATCCAACATCAGTGCCTGACCTCACAAATGTGCTTCTGGAAGAATGGTCAAACACTCCCATAGACACACTACTAAACCTTGTGGGCAGATTCCCAGAAGAGTTGAAGCTGTTATAGTTGCAAAGGGTGGGCCAACTCAATATTGAACCCTACAGACTAAGACTGGAATGCCATAAAAGTTCATGTGCGTACAAAGGCAGGTGTCCCAATACTTTTGGCAATACAGTGTATGTAGCAATGACAAAGGGATTGATTTACTAAGACTGGAGAAAGCAAAATCTGCATGGTAGCCAATTAGCTACTAACTTCAACATGTTCAATTAAGCTTTGCCAAAAAAAATGGAATCTGGTTTATATGCGGAGCTGCACCAGATTTTGCACACTCAGTTTTAGTAAATCAACTCCACAGGCCATAGCATTTCACAGTGTACATGGTATCATTACATCAGTCAGTGCACCATAGAAGGTTCAACTCTAATACTCATGCCATGGTCTTAGAGACACAAGCACTAGGGCCGGGTGGATGATGATTAGCCTCCCACTCTACATTTGGATGGCAGAATGAAACCAAGATACCAGGAGAACATAGAAATCCCACTTACACAAGGATCCTGGGGTCCTCAAGACTTCAATGCTGTATGGATGTAGTCCCAATAATTCATTTACAGAAAACCCTTAGCTTCCCGAAGCATAAAGTATATGTAAAGCCAAAACTTTATTTTATTTGTTATGAATAAAATGTGGAAAGGATAAAACCCATTAGGTTGCTTTTGCAGTTTGTGTCCCCATTGGGGAGATTCACCCCCACAGTGCCCATGGTAACCATTGTCCCCGGTACAGAAAGGGATGGGAAATTTTTTGAGTTGTCACAATAAAAAGAGATGAGGGGAAATCTTTCAGTGGAGAAATGTGTTCTGATGACAACTGTTCAAGAATATTCTCTCACTTTGGAGAGATTTTCTCTTACTTCCTGCTGTGTTTCTGCCACAGGAAGTAAAGGGCGATCTTCCTGACGAGATACATAAAGGGGAAAAAAATAACTATTCCATACTAAGTTTGTGCAATTCATTTAGTTCCGTATTTCGTTTTTACCGAATTTTGCAAAATTCGTCAATTTGGACAAATTCCGAATTTCCCCAAATTTTTTTTTCGATTCAGAAATTCACGGTAATTCGGCAATTGCGGTAATTAGCGGTAACTCAATAATTTCGGAAATTTGCGGTAATTCGGCAATTGCCGTAATTGCGGTCATTCGGAAATTCGGCAATCGGAAAAACAGCTAAAAGTCCGAAATTCGAAAATTCTAAATTAACACAGAACATTTGAAATAGTAAATAACTAATAAATAACTATTATATTATAGGTATTGGAATTTCCTTGAAAATATGGCTGTTAGTGATAAATGGCATATTTAAGTTCACTAACAGCCAAATTTTCAAGGAAATTCGAAAACCTATAATTTAATAGTTATTTATTATTATTTCAAATGTTCTTTCTCATTTCAGAATTTCCAAAATTTGGAAATTCGGAAATAAAATGTTCTTTCTTATTTCCGAGTTTCCGAATTTCGGAAATTTGGAAATTCGGAAATAACAAAGAACATTTGAAATAATAAATTATAGGTATTGGAATTTCCTTTTAAATTTGGCTGTTAGTGAACTTAAATATGAAATGTAATAAATTTCATATTCAACCACTTGCCGACCGCCAACCGCAGGTTGACGGCGACAAAGTGGTTCGATATCGCAAATCGCCGTCATCTGACGGCGGCTGCGAGATCGCGCACTGTGAGGAGGCGCGCCTGCGTGCTCACTGTGTTCGGGGAGGGCCATGGAGTGGGTGCGGCGGCCTCGATCGCCGCCGGCTACCCGCGATGCCCCCCCCCCCGGAGTGAAAGAACGGAGGTTCATGTAAGTAAACACGGACCTCCGTTCTGTGAAGGGGGAAGGGCTGTGATCACAGCCTTCCTCTACATGGAAGCTGTGATCGCTTCCCTTCCCCTGTTAGGGCAGCCCCCATACAGTAAGAACACGCCCAGGGAACACAGTTAACCCTTAGAGCGCCCCCCCCCAGGCTAACCCCTTCACTGCCAATGGCATTTACACAGTAATCAATGCAATTTTATAGCACTGATCGCTGTATAAATGCCAATGGTCCCAAAAAAGTGTCAAAAATGTCCGACATGTCCGCCACAATATCGCAGTACTGCTAAAAATCGCAGATTGCCGCCATTACTAGTAAAAAAAATTAAAAACCCCAAAAATGAATTCTCATCATCCATAAACGCGGCCACTTTTGCGCAAACCAATCAATAAACGCTGATTGCGATTTTTTTTATCGCAAATATGAGGAAGAATATAAATCGGCCAAAACCGATGAAAAACATTTTTTTGTATTTTTTTTTGTATTTTAGCAAAAAGTAAGAAATTTGCGTTTTTTTGCAAGATTGTCGCTCTTCTTTTGTTTATAGCGGCGATCAGAAATGACGCAGCGGTGATCAAATACCACCAAAAGAAAGCTCTATTTGTGGGAAAAAAAGGACGCAAATTTCGTTTGGGTACAACGTCGCATGACCGCGCAATTGTCAGTTAAAGCGACGCAGCGCCAAATCGCAAAAAGGGCTCTGGTCCTAAAGTGGGAAATCCTTCCGGGGCTGAAGTGGTTAAGTTCACTAACAGCCGAATTTTCAAGGAAATGCCAATACCTATAACTTAATAGTTATTTATTAGTTAGTTATTATTTCAAATGTTCTGTGTTATTTTAGAATTTTCTGATTTCTGAATTTTCAAATTTTGGATTTTTGGCTGTTCCGATTGCCGAATTACCGCAATTGCCAAATTACCACAATTGCCATATTATCGCAAATTTCCGAATTACCGCAAATCTCAGAATAAATGCAATTGCCGTAATTGCCGAATTACCGCAAATTTCCAAATTACCGCAGTTGCCTAATTACCACGAATTACCGAAACTGCCGAATTACCGCGAATTTCCAAATTTTTTTAATTTCCTAATTTCTGAAAAAATAAGAAAACAAACAAATTTTTCAGCCATGCACAAGTCTATTCCATACTCTATCCAAAAAAGTCTGGGCATCACACACACTTTAAATAATATTTAGAATCTATATACTATGTAAAATAAATTATTACACATAAAACATTTAATATAATTCATCCTCCTAGGGCATATTACACAATTATATTTTAATTCT
This sequence comes from Glandirana rugosa, assembly GCA_018402905.1. Lineage (NCBI taxonomy): Eukaryota > Metazoa > Chordata > Amphibia > Anura > Ranidae > Glandirana > Glandirana rugosa. The sequence goes on from BLSH010549130.1 coordinate 2,485,564, forward strand.
ATGGCGGAATATTTCCAAGTATGAATAAGAACTGTTTCTGTATGACTAAATGTGCTTTTAATATGATATATATAAAGGTTATCTTCATGCTTTTCCATCCCTTAATGACTTCCTTTTAATGAAGACAAAACTGGTAGCTAGGGAAGAAGAAGAATTGTAATAGAGGGTATAGAGAAGCACAGGGAAGATAATTAAGTCAATGGGACCTGACTCTGTTGCTTAAATATTTAATAAAATCTCATGGGTTGGAGCTTTTACATTCTGAATGTTGATGAATATGGGAACCAGGACTGGTGACATCACCTGGGCTTGGACTAGGCATATGGCAACCCTGGCAAACACCAGGAGTATACTGTACTTAAAATAGCTACATTGCCTATAATAAGTCCTGATTTCTAGGGATACTATACCAGGCAACATTTTTACCTAATATTATAAATCTACTTTCTCAGAGTCCCTTCACTCTACTTGGCACCACTGATAATGCCTCTGGACCAAAAGCCAAGCTAGACCCCACAAGTCACAACCCTTTTGGCTTGAGACCATCTTTGTAAATCACGCCAACTTGGGTTTGTGATGACATCACTGCTAATCCACTGTTCTGCGCTTTCCATGAAGGACAAGAAGATTCTGCTGTGACCCCAAGTGGAGTAGCACAAACTGTAGGCAATGTCATTTCACCAATGGGTACTCAGAAGATTATAACTGCAGATGCCAACACTAAGTGAGAAGGGGTCCAGGGCCTCAGACCCCACAGGGACCACTAGCACCCATAGCACTCAGACAGCTCCGTCAGGCCAAAGAAGATGCTTACATGAAGGGGGACAATGTCTTGTATAAACAGGCTAAATACACACTGGAAAAGGAGATCAAAGTGGCAAAGAGGAATTATTATGGTAAAATAAGGACGACTCCGCATCAGTGTGGAAAAGTCTAAAGAAGATCACCAATTACAAGACACCACCCCCCAGCATTGTGGAGAATCAACGACTGGCAGACGATCTGAACGAGTTTTACTGCAGGTTTGAAATAACACCCATCACCTGTCCTGAACGCCTCCCCACACAACCATTCACACCATTCACAACTCCTGCAACCCATCCTGTACACCTTTCCAAACGACCGTTCACACCCTTAACAACTCCTGCAACCGGCCCTGAACACAATCAAGCACTCTCATCATTCACACCTCCTGCATCCCCCCTCTCCCCCACACCTGCAATTCAGATCAGCGAGGATTCGGTGCACCAGGTCTTCCGGAAGCAGAAAAGGAAAAAAGCACCAGGCCCAGATTGTGTTACACCAGCCTGTCTGAAATCCTGTGCTGACCAGCTGGCCCCCATCTTCACAAAGATCTTCAACAGATCGCTGGAGCTGTGCGAAGTCCCTTCATGCTTCAAATGCTCCACCATCATCCCCATCCCAAAGAAATCCAAAATTACAGGACTAAATGACTACAGGCCTGTGACTTTAACATCCGTAGTCATGAAGTCATTTGAAAAACTGTTGCTGGCTCACCTGAAGGACATCACTGGACCCTTGCTGGATCCTCTTCAGTTTGCTTACAGAGCAAACAGGTCTGTGGACGATGCAGTAAACATTGGACTGCATTATGTTCTGCAACACCTAGACAGACCGGGGACTTATGTGAGGATCCTGTTTGTGGACTTCAGCTCGGCCTTTAACACGATCATCCCAAACCTTCTTCTGTCCAAATTAACTCAGCTCTCCGTGCCCACCTCCGTCTCTCAGTGGATCAACAGCTTCCTGACAGACAGGCAGCAGCTAGTGAGGCTGGGAAAATTCACATCCAGCACCCGTATAATCAGCACCGGAGCTCCTCAGGGGTGTGTCCTCTCCCCACTGCTCTTCTCCCTGTACACCAACGATTGCACATCTAAGGACCCCTCTGTCAAGCTCCTGAATTTTGCAGATGACACCACACTCATCAGCCTCATTCAGGACGGTGACGAGTCTGCTTACAGACAGGAGGTTAAAGAGCTGGCTGTCTGGTGCACTCTTAACAACCTGGAGCTTAACACACTCAAAACAGTGGAGATGATCGTGGACTTCAGGAGAAACCCCCCTGCACTCCCCCCACTCACCATCATGAACAGCACTGTGACTGCAGTGGAGTCATTCAGGTTCCTGGGCACCACTATCTCTCAGGACCTGAAGTGGGACATTCACATTGACTCCATTGTGAAAAAGGCCCAACAGAGGTTGTACTTCCTTCGCCAGCTGAGGAAGTTTAACCTGCCACAGGAGCTGCTGAAACAGTTCTACTCCACCATCATCGAATCCATCCTTTGTACTTCAGTAGCTGTCTGGTTCAGCTCAGCTTCTAAATCTGACCTCAGAAGACTACAGAGGGAAGTCCGGACTGCCGAGCGAATCATCGGTTCAACCCTCCCATCTATTCAAGAACTGTATCTATCCAGAGTGAGCAAAAGGGCCGGCAAAATCACTCTGGACCCCTCACATCCAGCACACTCCCTCTTTGAACTGTTGCCATCTGGTCGACGCTACAGAGCACTGTGCACCAGAATGACCAGACACAGGAAAAGTTTCTTCCCTCAGGCAGGGCTGGACTGGGACAAAAATTTGGCCCTGGACTTCATCCAGACCGGCCCAGGGCACATCAGGGTACAGTGCACATCAGGGCAAAGGGCACAGGACACATCAGGGCACAGCACATCAGGGTACAGAGCACAGCGCACATCGGGGTACAGCGCACATCAGGGCACAGCACACATCACATCAGGGTACAGCACATCAGATTACAGGGCACAGCACATCAGATTACAGGGCACAGCACATCAGGGCACAGCACATCAGGGTACAGCACATCAGGGCACATGGAGCACATAAGGGCACATGGAGCACATCAGGCACATTAGGGCACAAGGGGGCACACCAGGGCACATGGGGGCACACCAGGACACATTAGGGCACATCAGGCACATTAGGGTATGTCAGGGCACATCAGAGTATATTAGGGCACATCAGGGTAAATCAGGGTACATTAGGGCCCATTAGGGAACATCAGGGAACATCATGGCATATCAGGGCACATCAGGGCACATTAGGGCACATGGAGCACATCAGGCACATTAGGGCACATGGGGGCACATCATGGCACATGGAGCACATCAGGGCACATTAGGGCACATGGGGGCACATCATGGCACATTAGGGCACATTAGGGAACATTAGGGCACATGGGAGTACATGGGGGCACATCAGGGCACATGGGGGTACATCAGGGCACATGGGACACATCAGGGCACATGGGGGTACATCAGGGCACATGGGGGCACGTCGGAGTACATCATGGCACATGGGGGTACATCAGGGCACATGGGGGTACATCAGGGATAGGCACGGCCCAAGGCTGTGGCGGACATTTTGCAAAGTACTGGCCTTAGTGAAGGACACCAAGGTACAGTTCAAATTAAAACCTTCAAACAAACACTGTCTAC
>BLSH010549130.1:2496106-2509532 GCA_018402905.1 Glandirana rugosa
ATCCGCTGTGACTACCCTTGATAACTCCGACGTGACTACCCGTGACTATCCGACGTGACTACCCTTGATAACTCTGACGTGACTACCCGTTTTTGGTGTAATTGGTGAACGGCTGGCACATTGCATCAATGTCATTTGACGGAGCGATCACATGGTAAACGGCCGCTCCAAGCGGCCATTTACCGGGATCTGTGATGCGCCGGGTCTCATAGACCCGGCGGTCACGGATGCTCCCAGGTGCGTGCCCCAGGGGGCGCGCGGGAGCGCGATTGTGGGAGGACGTTATATAACGTCCTCCCACAACAATGGGTGCCACTTGCCGACGTGTAACTACGTTACACGGTCGGCAAGTGGTTAATGTGGTTTTTGCCCATCAGTGCAGTCTCAATAGTTCCCATCAGTGCAGCCTATCAGTGCCCATCAGTGCAGCCTCAATAGTTCCCATCAGTGTCGCCTATAAGTGCTCATCAGTGCAGCCTCAATAGTTCCCATCAGTGCAGCCTATCAGTGCCCATCAGTGCAGCCTCAATAGTTCCCATCAGTGCAGCCTATTAGCGCCCATCAGTGCAGCCTCAATAGTGCCCATCAGTGCAGCCTCAATAGTGCCCATCAGCGCAGCCTCAATAGTGCCCATCAGCGCAGCCTCATCAGCGCACATCAGTGAAGAAGAAAAATTAGAAGAAAAAAATCCTTTTTTTTCAAAATGTTCGGTCATTTTTCGCTTGTTTAGCAAAAAATAAAAAACCCAAGTGGTGAGTAAATACCACCAAAAGAAAGCTCTATCTGTCTCAAAAAAAAAAATGATAAATATCTCACTTGGATGCAGTGTTGCATGACCACGGAATTGTCATTCAAAGGCCACAGCTCTGAAAATTGGCCTGGGCAGGAAGAGGGTGAGAGTGCCCGGTATTGAAGTGGTTAAAGCCTATTGCACCTTTAAAAAACCACTGAAACCCAAATTCATTTTTTCCTGCTAATATGATTCAATGCATAATGAGAAAATGGCAACATTTTGTGGAAATCTCCTAATGTTCACCAAAATTTCAGGAAAATGAGAACTCAAATGTCTTCCCTGTTATCTATTTATATTTATGAATATGAATAAAGGACTTCTGTTGGGTTATAGTTGTAATCATGAACGATAGCATGGGAAAACCGCAGGCCCTAATAAGGAAATAGTATAATAGCTCATCTTTATAGAATATTAAAAATTCTATTATGTTCTTATTAAGGTATTTGTATGCTTATAGCAGAGGGTTCTGGAGCTCCTTTTTTTCTAAGCACATTAATTAATAAATAATAATCAGTAAGCACCATTAAAAATTCAAAGCTCAAGGAGTAAGTGAGGATTGGGCTGTACTTGCCAACACAATGGTTGGCGAAAGTAAAATTCAAGGCCAAAAAATAGTGAAGGAGCCTTTTTAAAATATTCAGCAGGTAATAAAGCCTAAATGTTAAAGTGGAAAAAAACATAATTAAAAATGTTTTAATATACTGCTAGCATAACTGCCTGAAATCACGCTTCATATTAAAGTAGGGCAGAAAATGAAAGGAAATTCAAAATGTTATGGCTGTCCCGAGAGAGGGGAAGTCTTCCAATGGAGACACCTGCTTCAGTGATTACTGTCTAAGCCCACCGGTGCGATTTGTCATGCGATTTTGGAGTTCCAAATCGCATGGCAAGTCGCACTTTGTTGTTGGCTATGTAACCATTTGAAAAAGGCTCCTGCAGTACTTTTTTCTAATTTCATTGCAGCTTGCATTGCCTTCTGTTAAAAGAAGTCGCAAGCCACAGTGAAATCAGAGGTACAAATCACACTGATGTGCGACTTTAAAATTGCACTGAAGAAGCGCGATATCAAAGCTGCACCAGTGTGAACGGGGGCTAAGGGTGATCTTCCCCTTTCTTAGGTTTGATCTCTTCTTGCTTCCTCTTGTGCAGTGGCGGCTGGTGCTTAATTTTTTTTGGGGGGGGGGGTCCGGCAAACAAACCACCCCCTGTTTGCTCACTCGTCCGTCCACCAGCCAGCCAGCCCGCCAGCCAGCCCACCAGGCCGCCAGCCAGCCCTGCACTTACCCCATCCAGCTGGAAGGAAAAATGCTGGCAACTCAAACGCTTCTTCTGTTGAATCTATATTTGGCATGTACAGCAATGCTACATCTGAAACACTAACATGTTTTGGCTGAAGCCTTGCTCGTAGCTATGAGGAAGGCTTTGGCTGAAACATGTTAGCGTTTCAGATGTAGCATTGCTAACTTGCTGTATGTGGGACACAACAAGCCTGAGCATTGATACTCAGCCCATTATCCTGTAAGCATGCGGTAGAGCTTGGATGAGTCCTTGTCTATAATATTACCCCATCCAGGTCGCGGGCGGCTTCCCCAGCTTCTCCTTCCAGCTAATCCAGTTGCTTCTCCTTCCGGCCAATCTGGTCTTAAGACCCGCTTCCTGATTGGCCTGAAGGAGAAGCAGGAAGACAATAGTGAATGTCGATTTGCCAATGTCACAAGTTGGACTGCACCCCAAGCCCAACCTTTTTTGAGCCAATTAGAGCCTCAGGCTATAATCATGTGCTTCTAAAAAAACCTCATAGAAATTCATGCTTCTGGCGCCCCGCGTGGAGATTAGGGGTCGGGTCGAGTGGTCATTGCTGCTCTTGTGTCTCTGGAGAACCTTGCTTTGTGCACTGGTGCGCAGACATGTTGAAACAGGAAGGGGCCACCCCCAAACTGTTCCCACAAAGTTAGGAGCATGAAATTGTCCAAAATGACTTGGTATGCTGACGCCTTAAGTGTTCCCTTCACTGGAACTAAGGGGCCAAGCCCGATCCCTGAAAAACAACCCCACACCATAATCCCCCCTCCACCAAATGATTTGGACCAGTGCACAAAGCAAGGTCCATAAAGACATGTATGAGCGCTTTTGGGGTGGAGGAACTTGACTGTCCTGACCTCAACCCGATAGAACACCTTTGGGATGAGTTAGAGCAGGGACTGTGAGCCAGGCCTTCTCGTCCACATCAGTCCCTGACCTCACAAATGCACTTCTGGAAGAATGGTCAAACATTCCCATAGACACTCCTAAACCTTGTGGACAGCCTTCCCAGAAGAGTTGAAGCTGTTATAGCTGCAAAGGGTGGGCCAACTCAATATTGAACCCTACGGACTAAGACTGGGATGCCATTAAAGTTCATGTGCGTGTAAAGGCAGGTGTGCCAATACTTTTGACAATATAATGCATCTCCAATGGGTACACAGCTAAAAAAAACTTGAATGGAGAGAAATAAATTATTAGAAGATCCATGTCTGCTCTTGCAGGGGCTTGGTCTGTTCTGTCCAGGTGTGGCGTGTTGCATGTGCAAGGGGGTTCATGGCCTCTTGGCTATGGCCTGTTGCACGCATAAGGGTGGGTGCGCTCCCATGCACATGGAAGGGGGCTAATCCACCATATTTAATGCCCAATTATTTTATATTGCAACTGTTGTTTATATATTTCTCCCATTTATATAGTTGATATATTATTTGATGATCTGTAATGCAACTTTAACCACTTATACCAATACCAGACACTTTTACCCCTTCCTGCCCAGGCCAATTTTCAGCTTTCAGGGCTGTTGCACTTTGAATGACAATTGTGCGTTAATGCTACACTGTACCCAAGCAAACGTTTTTATCGTTTTGTTCACACAAATGGAGCTTTCTTTTGGTTGTATTTAATCACCACTGGGATTTTTATTTTTTTTTGCTAAATAACTGTAAAAAGACCAAAAATGTGTTTCTGTTATAAAATTTTGCAAATAAATTTAGGCCAAAATGTATTGTGCTACATTTCTTTGGTGAAAATAACCCAAATCAGTGTAGATTATTTAGTCTGTAGGATAGTTATGCAAACTATGGTATAGATCTGAAAATTGATCAATCCCCCCAAATGACCCCGTTTTGCAAAGTAGACCGTCCAAGGTATTTAATAAGAGGCATGGCGGGTTTTTTGAAGGTGTCTTTTTTTGTCATAGGTTTGTTGAAAATGAAGAAATTAAAAAAAAAAACATTTTCTTTTACATAGTGTCACCAGTGCAGTACAGCATCACCATATAATGGATGTGGCGGTGATCAGGGGCGCTGACTGGTGACAGTATGAAAAAAATATATATATATATATTTTTTTATTATTATTATTATTATATATTTTTTTCTTTTTTTACGATTTTTTTTTTTTAACACACTTTGACCAGAACAATATAATGTTACCATAGTAACATTGCACTACTCCGGGTAAGTGATCAGTATATTTTTTTTTTACACTTTATGTTTGCTTATAGCAGTGCATTACATTGCTATATGTAAGCATTTTGCTGAATGAAATTAATTAGTTCAGTTTCTTACATTGTGATTAGCTGTGCTTGGTCAGAGCTAATCACACAGTACAGATGGGCTGTGATTGGCCCAGTCTGTACCAAGTGATCACATTGGCCAATCACAGCTAGCAACACAGTTGTATACAATTGATGGCTTGGAAGGAAGCCATCCATTGTTTACAACTGTCATGTGACCCGCTGTGATTGGTCACAGCGATCACATGGTACCAGCAACGGTCTCTACGGCGATCAGTCATCGGCTGTGTCCTGTGACACGGGGTGTGATCCAGTAGGATGTCTTATGATGTCAGATGTCAGCAGAGAGGAATTAGAACAACTGTCAGGTTTTTATTGCTGTATATATCCCCATATATCTCCATTAGGGAGATTCACCCTTTCTTGTTGTCCTGTTCCCCTTAAGGCCCCTTTCACACTTTTGTGACTTGTCCTCCGACTTGGGACTGCAAAGTCGCATTACAAGTCGTACCCCATGATTTACAATGAGTACCGTTCATATCTGTGCGACTTGAAGCAGTCCTTGCACTATTTTGGTCTGACTTTGATGCGAGTTGAGGTCCATAGACCTCAGGATTACACAGGCATTCCCTGAAATCGCAGCAAAGTCGTGGCCGCGAAATCGCAGTAAAATCACGGCATAATCGCACAACTTTCAAGTCGCAGCAGTGTGAAAGGGGCCTTACCGAGAGTCCTCTACCTTCACTATGAGTTAGGCCTTGTGTTTTGCATTAGGCCTCTTGCACATGGGGCGGACGCACTCAGCGGACTCCGCTGGCTCGGCGGTACATTGCTCCGTTGATCCCCGCTGAGCCAGCGGATGACACGTCCATCTCCGCTCACTGTGCAGGGCCGGACCTGTCAGAGCGCCGCTGCTTTCTATAGGAAGATTGGATGAAAATGGACTGCATGTCCATTTTCATCCGATCCCATCTGATCCGATCCGCTGGACGGATGGCGAACTTATCGCCCATACGTCTGTTTTGAGCGGATCTTATCGGATCGGATGGCAGACGGGTGTCAGCAGACACATCTCCACTGACATCCACCTCCCCATCGCGGGACGCATGTCACCCAAAAATAGTTTTTGAGCTACTTTGGGGCGACATGTGCCCCGCAATGCGTGTTGCTGCAATTGCAGCACGCTTTATCGCCCGACAATCGCGGCAGACCCGCACTGCGTTCTGAGCTGTCATGCAAATGGATGCCATCTCAAATATGTGCCCCGCGTTTTGCCATTCACATATCGGCGCTGTCAAATCGCGGGTAGATTTGTGGCAAATCTATCTGTGATTCAATACGCTGAGATATGAGGCTGCATTCACACCTGATGAGCCACAATTTTGTACAGGTCAAAAGGTCACCAATGTAAAAAGCAGAAAAACACCTGTAATTTGCCTAAAAAGAAACTTGTGTAATTTTTTGAGCTTCAGGCGTCTTGCTTCAGGCGACAGAATGCTTAGATGTGAACATGGGCCATTGAAATGAATGGGATTTTGCTTGTTGGGCATTTTGGAGCTGCAGTGAGGAGCGTTTTACAAGCTGAGGTGTGAATGGGTCTGGAATGCAGCCTCACACTTGTGTGACCTGAAAGTCATGCGATTTTGCAGTGGTTTTACCTCAATGTTTTACCGCAATTTTGATGTGACTTTAACCACTTGCCGACCACCTCGCATAGAAAAATGGCTGCAAAGTGACACGTTCCCGCAAATCGCCGTTTATGTGAGATCCGCCGGCGACCCACAATCGCCTGTTAGAGAGCCAGAACGGGGAACCGCTGATGTAAACACAGCAGTTCCCCGCTCTGTCAGGCGGCATGACAGTGGTCTACTGATCCCTACTCTCAAGAATTAAAGTATAAATAGTTGATTTTTAAATTAAACATATATTCATTAGGACTTTCAATAAAATTGATTTTAAACAATAGGAAAACATGCCATAAATCAATGACTAATTAACACAAAAGGCACAGTGCAGGGGGAGTCAGGAGGGCAGAGTACTGGGATCAGGAGGGCAGAGTACTGGGATCAGGAGGGCACAGTACAGGGGGAGTCAGGAGGGCAGAGTACTGGGATCAGGAGGGCAGAGTACAGGGGGATCAGGAGGGCACAGTACAGGGGGAGTCAGGAGGACACAGTACAGGGGGAGTCAGGAGCGCACAGTACTGGGATCAGGAGGGCACAGTACAGGGGGATCCAAAATATAGCAGTGCCAATTACATATCACTACTGAAAATTTCCAAATTCAAGTATGAAGAAAGAGGATATGGTATCAGCCCAAAATCAATATCTCTGTGGTTGATCCCAGTGGCAAAAAAGTGTAATTAAAACATACAACCACCTAAAGCTGAGAGGGTATGTGCTTACCAGACTCAGGTGGAAATAACGCCCAAAAGGTATGCTGGGGTCAATGCCACCGACCAGGTCCCCGTGTCGTCCGTGTATGTTACTACGACCATGTGTCACCGACCACTGATGGGAGGATCCAAGTAACTCCAGACTCAGGTGGGAATAGCGCCCAAAGGGTATGCTGGGGTCAACACCACCGACCAGGTTCCCGTATCATCTGTGTGGGTTCCTACGACCATGTGTCACCGACCACTGGTAAGAGGATCCAGGTTGCTCCTACTACGGGATTAGGCGTGGGAGCAATATCATGAGCTCACATGAGGGCTGAAAAACAAAAGGAAAGGCCCATTCAAATAAAATATGTCAGAGCTCTTCAGTATAAAATCATTTGTGACAGAAGGGAAACCGGATCCAACGCGTTTCGACTCCACGATCGTCATCTGGGGTGTCAAACACCTGAGTCTGGTAAGCGCATACCCTCTCAGCTTTAGGTGGTTGTATGTTTTAATTACACTTTTTTGCCACTGGGATCAACCACAGAGATATCGATTTTGGGCTGATACCATATCCTCTTTCTTCCTACTAGAATTTGGACATTTTCAGTAGTGATATGTAATTGGCGCTGCTATATTTTGGATTTCTGTGGACATATGCAAACTGATCTTGTTTGTTGAGCGGGCTGCCAATTTTAATAATTTTGTATTATTAGGTTGTACATTTTATATTATTCCTCTAGGTGAGCGTGGGAACTATACTTATTTACAGTACAGGGGGAGTCAGGAGGGCACAGTACTGGGATCAGGAGGGTACTATACTGGGATCAGGAGGGCACAGTACTGGGATCAGGAGGGCACAGTACAGGCTTTGGGATGCTTCCCGGGACACAGCCATCCCAGGACAGCTTAGTAAAAAGCATGACTGTCCCAGAAGATCCTGGAAAGTTGAAAAGCATAATTATCATGGGGCCCCCATGCACCTGGTGCCCATGCATTAAGACAGCCCTGCCCCTTCCCTGCCAGTGACATTTATACAGTAATCAGTGGACATAAATGTCATTGGTCTCAAAAAAGTGTCAAAAATGTCCAACATGTCCGCCCCAATATCAAAGTCCCGATAAAAATCGCAGATCGCCACCATTACTAGTAAAAAAATGGAATAAATGAATTCTCATGGTTTGTAAACGCTGCAACTTTTGCACAAACCAATCAATAAACGCCGATTGCAATTTTTTTTTACAACAAATATGTAGAAGAATATATATCGGCCAAAACCGAAGAATACATTCGTTTTTTTTTATATATTTGTTTTGGGCAAAATTGTCGCACATTTTTTGTTTATAGCGGTGATCAGAAGTGATGCAGAGGTGGTCAAATACCACTAAAAGAAAGCTCTATTTGTGGGGAAAAAAGGACGTCAGTTTTGTTTGGGTACAACGTCGCATGACCGCGCAATTGTTAGTTAAAGCGACGAAGTGCTGTATCGCAAAAAAGTGCTCTGGTCATTCAGGGGGAAATGCTTCCGGGGCTGAAGTGGTTAAGCAATGCCTGTGTAATCCTGAGGTTTATGGACCTCAAATCGCATCAAAGTCGGAACCAAATTAGTGCAGGGATTACATTAAAGTCACTGCGACTTGAAGTCGTACAGATATGAACGGTACTCAATGGAAATCATGGGGTATGACTTGTCATGTGACTTTGCAGTCCCAAGTCACAGGACAAGTCAAACAAGTGTGAAAGGGGCCTAAGGGTTTTTTTTACTGAACGATAAAGATGTGGAGCTCCCTTCCACAATCAGTGGTGTCAGCAGGAAGTGATTTTGATCTCCAAAAACTCTTTTAGATAGGAATCTTAGGCACGCAGTTAAAAAAACCAAACTCTTTAGGCCACTTTTACACTTGTGTGACCTGAAAGTCGTGCAATTTTACAGCGATTTTTGCTGTCATTTTATCATGATTTTGATGTGACTTGAAGCAATGCCTGTGTAATCCTGAGGTCTATGGACCTCAAGTTGCATCAAAGTCGGACCAAAGTAGTGCAGGAACTACTTTGAAGTCGCACAGATATGAATGGTACTCATCAGAAATCATGGGGTACGACTTGTCATGCGACTTTGCAGTCCCAAGTCGCAGGATAACTCGCACAAGTGTGTAAGGGGCCTAAGCAGCTGCAGGGAGTAGTTCTGTGCTCCTACATAAAGTCTACCAGGATGAAAGAGGTATTAAACCCTAAACCAAAAATGTAATATATTGTAGCTTAGCAATCATTAGATGGGGTGGATGCATTTGTTTTCCACTTTTAGGCTTTTTTTGCCTCTGTTTTCACCTGGTGATCTGGCCAGTAACACACCTTCTGTATTAGAGTGCCCTCCACTCTGGATGAAGAAGCACAGGGGGCACCTTTGGACATCAGCATCATCAGTCTTGGGTGAGGGGAGTGTTAGATGTACTAGCAGATTTAGATACACAAACAAATTGAAGCCAAACCCCAGCTCACACTTTATAATCAGTTGCAGCAACAGTGATGAATGCTTTACATAAAAAGCTGATCACTGTAAATACCCTTGTCAGTGGTAAATGGTTTGTCTCGTCTCTGTAACTGATACCTTTGCAGGAGAGCTTGTTCTTTTGAAAAAACAACAGACTTACTGGTCAGATCACCAGATGAAAATAAAAGAAAGAAATCCTAAAAAGAAAACGAATGCAGCCATCACATCTAAGAATTGGTGAGCTGCAATATAATAAATGCTTGCTTTTGGTTTAACACTGCTCTAAAGCTGGATACACACTATACAACGTGTTTGATTTCCTTTAGATTTACCTTCAGCTATGTAGTAGAAGGGCCTGCGTGATTGCACACAAATTGAAAGTGTTTAGGTTTGACCTCCTATTATATGGTCTTGGTAAATCTAAAGGAAAAAATCTAAAGTGAATTGTATAATGTGTATCCAACTTAACCGCTTGCCGACCAGCCCCCGCAGTTACACTGCGGCAGGTCGGCTCGGCTGCACAAATCGCTGTAGGTGTACGCCGGGCTCGTACACGGCAATTTGTGGGTGCATGCCCACTGGCCAGCGGGGGAGCCAATCAGCAGGTCCGGAGGACTCGATGTCTGCCGGCCACCCACGACCGTTCCCCGCAGGGACAGAACGGGGATCTGTAAACAAGGCAGATCTCCGTTCTGGCAGGGGAGATCACACAGCTAATGTCTATGCAGGAAGACGGATCTGTCTGTTGTCCCAAGCAGCCCATCCTCCATACAATTAGGGTCTTTCACACGCATGGACCGCTCAGGCCCTCCTGTTAGATTTTCAGGTGGACCTGAACGGACGCTCCATTCTCCTCTGACATGTCCGCTGACCGCTATATACAAACGGATGCAAATCCTATCTTCCATCCGTCTGATGGATCGGATTGGATGAAAACAGACAGACGGATCATTTTTCATCCGATCCCCATAGAGGAGAGCGGGGGCTCTGACAGGTCTCTGCACAGTGAGCGGAGACGGAGCCCTCATCCACCGGCTCAGCGGGGATCAACAGATTGATCCCTGCTGAGTAACGGAGTCCATCAAAACGAACTCCACATGTGTGAAAGGAGCCTCAGAACACACAAACAGAGAACACATTTAACCCCTTGATCGCCCCTGATGTGCCAGTGTCATTAGTACAGTGACAGTGCATATTTTTAGCACTGATTAATGTCACTGGTTCCCAAAAAAGTGTCAAAAAGGTCAGTTAGGTGTCCGGTCTGTCCGCTGCAATGTCGCAGTCCCGCTAAAAATCACTGATCGCCACCATTACTAGTAAACATAAATCTATCCCCTATTTTGTAGATGTGATAACTTTTGTGAAACCAATCAATATACGCTTATTGGAGTTTCTATTTCCAAAAATATGTAGCAGAATACATATTGGCCTAAAGTGATGAAGAAATCTGATTTTGTATTTTTTTTTTATTGAGTGTGCTTTATAGCAAAAAGTAAAAAATATGTTTCTTTTTCCAAAATTGTCGCTCTTTTTTTGTTTATAGTGATAAAAATAAAAACCACAGAGGTGATCAAATACCACCAAAAGAAAGCTCTATTTGTGGGGAAAAAAGGACATCGATTTTGTTGGGTACAGCGTCGCACGACCACACAATTGTCTGTTAAAGTGACACAGAGCCGTGTCACAAAAAATGGCCTGGTCTGGAGGGGGGGGGGGGGTAAATCCTTCCGGGACCAAAGTGGTTAAAAGAGAGGAGCTGTATGTTGGGAGCTGCCTTCACACAATGCAATGGCCAAGACCAGCAATGATCTGTTAAGGCTTGTTTACACCGGCATACTTTAAGTGTAACTCCACTTTTGTTGAGAAAAAAACATTGCCCTCTGGGTGATCTCTGTACATTGCAAGGATTATAAAAACCTTTGTTGCAGATTCCTACCTTTTGTTATTCTGAAGAAATCCCTGTGTGTTTCTCTGGGCCTCTTTACTGAGTGGGTCTAATGGGGGTGGTTTCATAATTACCTGTCAGGTGTGCAGCTGTAGGCTACTAATGAGGAAAGCTGCCGGGCCTGCATCCCTTTAGACGTGTTCCTATTGAAAGTATCTCTCCAAAAATGATATTTTTGTTGCAGGGGATGCCTGAAATCTGAATTGTATCTTAGGAAGACTTCTGGGAAAATAGGTGAGCCAATCACACAAGCAGGAAATGATGTTTCTGGGGAGTGGTCAGTACTCATTCTGCGTACAGAACAACTCCAGGTAGCCATATTTCCCTGCATTGTCAGAAAATTACAGCAGCTGCAGATTGAAAAAGGAAAGGTCATTTTTAATAACATTCAATTACAATATGACTTGTATCGCAATTATATGCGCTATATTATTTTTCTTTATTTGCTATTTTTTTTCCCCATGAAAGTGGAGCTACCCTTTAAGCCCCCAGAAGGATTTCACACTTTAGGACCAGAGCACTTTTTGCGACTCGGCACTGCTTCGCTTTAACTGACAATTGCGCGGTCGTGCAACGTTTTACCAAAACAAAATTTGCGTCCTTTTTTTCCTACAAATAGAGCTTTCTTTTGGTGGTATTTGATCCCCTCTGCGTCATTTCTGATTGCCGCTATAAACAAAAAAAGAGTGACAATTTTGCAAAAAAAAACGATTTTTGTTACTTTTTGCTAAAATACAAATAAAAAATTTTTTTTTTCATCGGTCTTGGCCGATTTGTATTCTTCCTCATATTTTTGGTAAAAAAAGATAGCAATCAGCATTTATTGATTGGTTTGCGCAAAAGGTGCCGCATTTACGAATGATGAGAATTCATTTCTCTGATTTAGTTGTACTGCGATATTGCGGTGGACATCATTGACACTTTTTTTGGGACCTTTGGCATTTATACAGCGATCAGTGCTATAAAAATGCACTGATTACTGTGTAAATGCCATTGGCAGTGAAGGGGTTAACCTGGAGGGGGCGCTCTAAGGGTTAACTGTGTTCCCTCAGTGTGTTCTAACTGTAGAGGGGTTGGGCTGGCAGGGGAAGGGGAGTGATCACGGCTTCCATATACAGGAAGCCTGTGATCATAGCCCTTCCCTCTCAGAATGGAGATCCGTGTTTACTTACACGGACCATGGACCTCTGTTCTGTTGCTCGGGGGGGGGGGGTGGTGATCGTGGGTAGCCGGCAGCAATCGAGTCCACCCTACCTGCTCCCTGGCCCCCTGGAACACAGTGAGTGCGCCTACAATACTAGTTATCGCAGCCACCGTCAGGTGAGGGCAATTTGCGATAACGAGCCACTTTGCCGCCATCACGCTGCGGCGGGCAGTCTGCAAGTGGTTAAGAGGGCCGTGTTTGATCCGCCTGCGGGCAGTCCCATTCATGTCAATTGGGAAGAAGCAGCTTCTCGGACACAACTACTGCACCCAGTTTGACAAAGAGGGAGTTTCCCTTTGAACACACATTACCGCCCCCTGCACCACCCTCCCTTTCCTTCCCTTCCCTCAGGCCCCGTTCACATCTGAGCCATGTGAGTTGCTGGTGGAATCAGCTTGATTATGCCGGCAATACGCAATAGCAGGAAATCGCAGGACGCCCGGGCGTTCCTGGAGCGATGCCCGTTGATTCAAATAGCACCCCATTTGCGGCACGCTTTTCCCGCGATCCGTCAATTGACAATCGCAGTAAAAACGCCCGAGCATAATCGCGGGACGCCTGTCAGCCAAAAGAAGCTTGTGTACCTTTTTTGGGGCGATGGGCATCCCGCGATTCTGGTCAGGGCAAGCATGCAGCATATGGGGTGCTATTTGAATCAACGGGCAATGCTCCAGGAACGCCCAGGCGTCCCGCGATTTCCTGCTATTGTGAGTCGCGGGCAGAATCGAGCCGATTCCACCCACAACTCGCATGGCTCAGATGTGAACGGGGCCTCAGTGAGTAGAGGCTTCAACGAGGCAGTGTCAGAGGAGCTAGACGCCGGGCATTGGTGGTCTTTTTTGACAGCTGTCATATCTGAGATCCCTACTATGCCAGCCAAGTAGCGAGACCTGCTGATGCATGCAGTGGTGTATTTCACTTTTGTACTGCCCTAGGCAAGACTAAAATCGGGTGCCCCCCCATCTGAATTTGCCCCACCCAGCCGCAGTATACCGTTCTTATCTCAGGGTCTGATGGGGAAGCTGCAGCCATTCACAGCAAAGAGCTGTGGCTTCCTCATCAGACCCTGAGACAC
>BLSH010549208.1:6658-23210 GCA_018402905.1 Glandirana rugosa
GTCTCCCTACTAAAACAAAATTTTTTGCGGATAACTGCGGATAACTGCGGCTGCGAGTGATTGCGGCTTTTTGCAGTTATGTATTGCGGCTTTTTGCAGCGGAAAAAAAGGAACTGCAGCCCGGGCTGCAAAACAAAATAGGCGTTTTTTAAAACAAAATCATCCCTCTGCTATTTTTCAACCTAAAAACGTTGGCGTCAAAAAACGCCGGAAAACGCCGGTATAATAATAGGTGGCATATGGTGGCATATCTTGGCATATTGTGGCGTCGGCGTCAAAAAACGTCAAAATGTTACAGCCTCAGAACGCGATGGCCATGGGTTCTACTTTCTGCTCACTAACGCCGACGCCACCTACAGCTAAGAAACGCCGACGTTTTTATGGGGCCATTGACTAACATGGAGAGCTGCAAAAAACGCCAGAAAACGCCGGCGTCAAAAAACGTCCGTGTGTATGAGGCCTAAAGGTGTAGGGCTCCAGGATGTCAGCTGTAAGTGCAGAAAATGGGTGTTTGCAGTTTTCTCCAAGATTGGTATCTCCTGGATTGGGTTCTGGAGCCCATAGACTTTGTAGACTGGAGAGCAATGAAACCTCTAACCCTGTGTTCACATTTTACTGCTAACCATCATCCTGATTGTGCAAGTGTGCACAGCCTATTTAGTATAAGGGTTGTCTGTGGTTCAGGACACTTTTCGCTCAAGACAAGCTGCTGCAGGAACAGTGTGTGTGAACATATGCTGGGAGAGTGTCTGTTCGGGCCTCACAGAGAGGCAATCCGTTCGGACCAGGCATTTGTCTAAGAGACTGTGTGTAAATAAGCAAGAGCCTGTGCAGTCCAAGCTGTGCAGGTGGTTTGACACAAGGCTCAATGGGATAACGTGATGTGTCTGTGCAGAGGAAGACTCAAGGACTAGAGAGTCTGGATAGCCAGGAGGCTGGAAAATTTCTGTAGAGCTGTTGTGATGCTGAAAACCCATGTGAGGGTAACCATGTGTACGTTTTGGAACTTTACTTTTTAATAAAAGTGAGCAAAAGCCCAAAGATACTTAACTGTAGGTAATCGCAAAGCACTACGTTTGAGTCAACCTTCCCACAATAGATATATTGATAGAAAGATAGATAGATAGATAGATAGATAGATAGATAGATAGATAGATAGATAGATAGATACACTATATTGTCAAAAGTATTGCCTTTACATGCACATGAACTTTAATGGCATCCCAGTCTTAGTCCGTAATGTTCACTATTGAGTTGGTCCATCCTTTGCAGCTATAACAGCTTCAACTCTTCTAGGAAGGCTGTCTACAAGGTTTAGACATGTGCCTATGGGAGCTAGCCAGAAGAGTTGAAGCTGTTATAGCTGCAAAGGGTGGGCAAACTCAATATTGAACCCTATGAACTAAGACTTAGATGTCTTTAAAGTTCATTTGCGTGTAAAGGCAGGTGTCCCAATACTTTTGACAATATAGTGTAGATAGGGAGATAGATATTTGCATCATGATCTGTATGAATGAGTACAAGGCAGTATACTTACAAAAACAGAAATACTACTGTACAGTGTTAGGCAAAGAAACATAAATTTAAAACAGACTGGTTCTAGGTAGAAATTTAGACGTGGACAAGCTATGTACTCAGTTATGCTATTTTTTTGTAGATAGATTGACAGGCAGATAGTCAGATAGAAATGCAGACAGATAACTTCATAATATAATAAATAACTCACAGCTCTTCCTCTAATACCAGGAATTATCAAAATAAAGGCACTGGCAAACACCAAGAAGACGATGATAACGATAATGCAATTCACATTAAAGGCCCACTCCCTTCTTGGTTGTGGGTAGAAGGGAAATACACGATTGTAGAAAGTCATGTTTCTTTGACTATTTTTCTATGTCTGGAAAAAAAGACAAATGAAAATCTTTATAACATCTGTTTTATTACTATGATATGGTTTTAGTTTAAGATCCCATTATTTTAACAGAACCCTATGACCTAAAATTATAATACTGGTTGTTCATGGTTTATATTTTTAGCTCTACAATTTCCTGGGCATCCCAGTGGTTGTGTTTCAACAGGAAAATAATTACATTTTCCGTGAGCAGCTTGCTCATGGCATTCTCTTCTTGGGTTCAAAAGTAAAGGACCCTAGTCAGTTAATCTTTGGGGTCTCTGATTTACTGTGTCGTTCTGTCATATAATAATATAAAAATTCCTTTGAGGTGACACGCAATGCTGTATTCATGGACTTCAGTGCTTGCCCTAATATTTACAGTAGGGATGACATCAAAGTACAAAGTGACAACTAAGCACTTATATTTCCACCAAGCTGGCATCATTTAAATTAGCCTGTGGGTTTAGGAATCACTGTTACTGTATATGTTGCCAAATCATTTCTTTATCAGTTTCTTCTCATAACTGATATCATTCACCATATTTATGACTCATGTTCTTCTAACATTCTACGGAACAATAATTTGGGGTTTTGAATGAATCATTTTTATCTGATTATGCTATAATAGCATGATTTTAAATGATTCATTAACAATAATAGCTGTACACAAAACCTCCTGCCTGCCGTATGCTTTATTATTCCATCTCATGACGGCAGATCATTTGAACTCAGGTATTCTGCCTGGTGCCAAGTAAAATAATAAAATATACAGCAGTAAAGAGATCTTCAGTACATCTCTCCTTTTCTCTTTTTTGTGTGTGCCAAGCCTTATAAGACAAGATAAGCCTTATAAGATGCAGTACTCAGTGCTGAGTAATGTAGGGGATGTGCACCAGTAGGGCAGCAACAGATTTCTTCAGTTGAATAGGTTTACCAATAATATTTGTAGGACTAGCAGTAATCCAAATCACCTAAAGATGATGGCTGCTCATTGAAGCATTCTGCTTTAGCTGAGAGTAGGCGAGCCAATGGTTTTTCCAGTAAAAATGTGCTATTTTTTTAAATCAGATTTTAGTGTATTTTAAAGTGGTGCAAATCATTTTCATTGGTGGTGTTCCTTCTGACATTGTCACCATGATATCATTTTCATTGTCACAGTTCAGTTTCTGATATAGTGATCATTAAGTACACATTTAGTTTGTATATAGATTTTTAGTGTTAGATTTAGGGGTAGACTAAGGTTAAGGTGTAGGTGTAGTTACTAAGTTAAAGCAGTATTAACCTCTTCTGGATTTGCCCCACGCAGACATACTGCACCAGGGCGGCCCTCCTGGGTGAAATCATGTACCTGTACGTAATTTCTAGTTCCGCCTCTGGGGCGCGCTGCTGGTGAATCACTCCAGCTTTGATTGGAAAGCAGAAGCCAATCAGCGGAACCGGCGGACCCGATGTTCACCGCCACCCCATGATCGTTCCAGAGAGAGGCAGAAACGGTGTCTGCCTATGTAAACAAGGCAGATTGGCTTTCTATGAGAGGGGAAGGTGGTGATCTCGTGTTCCTGCCAAGCAGGAACATGGATCTCTGTCTTCCCCCTGTCAAAGCATCCCCCACATTCATTGAACATCACTGCGATCTTATTGACGATCATATGTCATAGTTTCTATACTTTATACCTGGGATATGCAATTAGCAGACCTCCAACTGTTGCAGAACTACAATTACCATGAGGCATAGCAAGACTCTGACAGCCACAAACATGACACCCAGAGGCAGAGGCATGATGGGACTTGTAGTTTTCCAACAGCTGGAGGTCCGCTAATTGCATATCCCTGCTCTATACCTAAAAGTACACAGTTATTGTTACCACAGTTGTACTGTCTATGTCTCTACAAACCATTGTACTGTATATTTCCACTTACGGCTATTAATAAAATATTTGAATAAAAAAAAAGCACTCCCAGGGAACACAGTTTACTCTTTGATCGCGTCTAATGTTAACCCCTTCCCTGCCAGTGTCATTAGTACAGTAACAGTGCATTTTTTTTAGCACTGATCACTGTAATAATGTCACTGGGCCCCCAAAAAGTGTCAAAAATGTCAGTTAGGTGATTTGTACGCCCCATTATCGCAGTCCCGCTATAAGTTGCTGATCACCGCCATTACTAATAAAAAATAAAGAAAAATATCCCATAATTTGTTGACATTTTGAGCAATATACACTTACTTTTTTTCCTAAAATATGTAGCAGAATACATATTGGCCTAAACTAATGAAGAAATTAGATTTTTTACATTTTTTTATTGGATATGTTTTATAGCAGAAAGTAAAAATGATTGTTTTTTTTTTTTCAAAATTGTCAGTCTTTTTTGTTTATAACACAAAACATGAAAACCACAGAGGTAATCAAATACCACCAAAAGAAAGCTCTATTTGTAGGAAAAAAGGTCATCAATTTTATTTGGGTACAACGTTACACGACCGCGCAGTCAGCTAAAATAACGCAGTGCCGTATCGCAAAAAATGGCCTGGTCATGAAGAGGGTAAAAGCTTCCGGGGCTGATAAGGTTAAAGCCAAAACCAAAAATGTATTACAGTGGAACCTTGGATTACGAGCAAAATGTATTCCAGAAGAATGCTTGTAATCCAGAGCACTCGTATATCAAAGCGAGTTTCCCCATAGGGAACAATGGAAACTCAGATAATTCCTTCCACAGTGACTGCTTTTCTATGCAGTACTGTATGTGGCCAGAGGTGCAGGGGTGCTGGTGCATGCAATACCGCATGTGGTCAGAGGTGCAGGGGAGCTGGTGAGGCTCGGACAGACTCAGAGATTATCTGAGACATTTGGGAATGTTGACGTTTTTAGGTGCTCTGAGCGTCTCCGAGTTCCTCTGAGCCTCCGCACCTCTGGCCACATGCAGTATTGCATGCACAGAGGCTTGAACCCTGCTCATATTGCGAGACACTGCTCACAATCCGTGTCAGGTTTTTTAAAAATTAAAGGCTTGTATTGCAAAACGCTTGTTAACCACGTTACTTGCATTATTAGATGGGGTGGCTACATGAGTTTTCTTTTTTAGGTTTTTCCCCTCTGTTTTTTAACACATCTCCTGTATTACAGTGCCTACACTTTGGATGAATGAACACAGAGGCTCCTTTGGACAGCAGCATTGCTAAGCTGGGGGGAGGGGAGTTTTAGATGTAGTAGATTTAGATACACTGGGGTTGATTTACTAAAGCTGGAGAGAGCAAAATCTGGTGCAGCTCTGCATAGAAACCAATCAGCTTCCAGTTTTTCTTTTTGTCAAAGCTGAATTGAACAAGCTGAAGTTAGAAGCTGATTGGCTAGCATGCACAGCTGCACCAGATTTTGCACTCTCCAGTTTTAGTAAATCAACCCGGCTGACAAGTTGAAACCAAACTCTAGCTAAGGATGGGTACACACCTATGTGAATTGGATGTGGCTTACACCGCATCCAATTCGCATGACACTTGAAAACACATTGTTTTCAATGTGTCAGGTTCCCATAGGTGCGGTGCATTCGCACTCCGCATTGCACAGAAAACGTGTGTGTTTTCTGTGCAATGCGGTGTGAATTCCCAGCCTAATAAGTTCAATGGGAACGCATTTAGCACGAAGATGTGCTCCGCACTGAACGGAGATCTTTCCCTCTGCTCGCGGCCCCTCCCTCCCTCCGCAGCTGTTGCGCTGTGAGAACGGACAGGAGCTGCCGAACGGCAGCTCCACCCCCTCTTGGCAGCAGACAGGCTGGAATTCGCACCGGACTGGTGTGATCCCAGCCTAATACGTTATAAGCAGTTACAGAAAAGGTTGTTTTTCTTTTTTGGATAAAGGTTTTACATACATAAAGGTTTTTTATTGTAAGCACCCCTATCCGTGATAAATGGTTTGTCTTAACTCTCTAACTACTACATCTACAGGACAGCTTGTTCTGTTGAAAAACAACATACTTACTGGCTAGATCACCAAATGAAAATAAAGGAAAGAAAGCCTAAAAAATGAATGCATCGAACACCTCTAAGAATTGGTAAGCTGCAATATAATAATAAATGTTTGCTTTTGGGTTTAGTGCCAGTTTATGGTTAGCTCAGGTTTGGGATTTTGGATAGGATAAAGGATACCTGTTGGGAACCCATCATTGATAAACCTTAAGATCATGCACATTCTAATCTGCAGTTAATTATAATAGTTTTGTCTCCAATTGCACTCAATCACAATATTGATGATGTTGGTGCATTCCTTTATGTAATGCATGCAATCATCAAAGCAGTCCTTTATGTAATGCATGCAATCATCAAAGCAGTCCTTTATGTAATGCATGCAATCATCAAAGCAGTCCTTTATGTAATGCATGTAATCATCAAAGCAGTCCTTTATGTAATGCATGTAATCATCAAAGAGAGTCTGAGATTACTGAAAAGGAAATGCAGGGGAAAGACTGAAACAGGTTGGATATTGTGAACTCCTGAACTGAATTATAAGTTGCTGAAGTCAACTTGTATCAGAACACTAAAAACATTTAATGCTCCTGCTACAGTCTATACTACCACTACTACCATCACTACTTAATTAACAGTAATAATAATATTGAATGCGTCAGCACATATCATATTTAGTTTTATATCAACCAAATATTACACAACATTACATCATTTAAATATGTGTGCTCCAATTTTGTATTATGGCTGCGCTCATTAGAATTATACTTTGCTAAAAGCAGTTTTAAACGCAAAAAACAAACATTTAATATATTGCATCTTGCCAATTCGTAAATGTGATGGCTATATTCACTTTTCTTTATTTCCTTTATTTTCACCTGGTGATCCTGCCAGTGTGTCTGTTGTTTTTCGACATAACAAGCTGCCCTGCAGATGAAGCAATCAGAGGATTGAAACAAACCACTTAAACTGACAGGGGTGCTTGAAATGGTCAGCTTTTATTTATTTATGTAAAATAGTTATCCCAAAAACGAAAAAAGAAAAAGAATGCAGCCACCACATTAACGATTGGTAAGCTGCAAAATATTACATTTTTGGTTTTGTGTTTAATACCTCTTTAAGTCATTTTTTTTGGTTGAAAAAGATAATTAATACATTGCAATGCTCTCATGACCGTCACCAGTACTGCTGAAAACAGAAATATTTATGCATTCTGATTCTTATTTTAAATGTAATAAAACATTAAAAAAGTGATCATATAAATATGGTGAAACATAACATGTTATATGGTGAAATATACCAGGACTAAACAATTAGCACACAATATGGAAAAAAATGCAATAAATAATATTAAGCAGTATTGTAAAAAAATAAATAAATAAAAAAAAAAAACAGTATTTGTTAAAAAAAAAATTGTAATAAATGAACAGACTGACCTTTAGCCGTGTACTCTGTGTTACAGCTACTATCAAGAGTGGCAATGGTATGTCAAGTGGTCACTTACTTTTATACCTGGCTACCAAGAGGTACCATGGGACAGTAAAAGGTGACATCATATGATAAAGATATTCTGCTCAGTATCTGTCCTAAGACATAGCAATAGAAGATATTATGCAAATGAAGCCCAACCCATTTGCTACTGTACTTACCAGAGCTAAGAAACTTCCTTGAGAATGTCACATTTCTAATCAGGTCATTGTGATCAGCAGTACAGAACAGAATGCCGGTGCTGAGATTTACAAGAGGTGAGTGTTTTCTTTAAACTTAGTACTTATAACTGAGGTCTTGCAGAATTAAAATGCTCCTAATGTAGCATTCAACTATTTATGTATGGCTAGTTAGTATTACTTTTTGTTATAGCACTACTATTTAATGTGCTACTGGGCTGTTCTGAAACTAATTAAGTTTACTTTATAAATTCTGATTTAATTTGCAAAGGCAAATAAAACTTTTATATTATGCATTTAACGAAACACTAAAATTGAAATTTTAAATGGATATCCAAATCACAATATATATTAATGGATAAGAACATTCTAAATGTCTTTTATTTTCAGCATTTATATGAATTTATGTTTCCAAAGCTATTTTAAAATGTTTTTGGTGGTGGAGGCAAACATCTTGTTTTATTCCCCCACCTACCATCACCATCTAAAAAATAATTAGGTGCAGACGGGGCTGTTCATGGCTAGGTAAAGTGACAATAAACCCCAAACTGATAAAGTAATATTTTGCAGCTTACCAATTCTTAGGTGAGATGGCTGCATTCGTTTTCTCTTTTTAGGCTTTTCCCCCTCTGTTTTCACCTGGTGATCTGGCCAGGAATACACCTCCTGTATTAGATTGCCCATGCTTTGAATGAGGGGGCATCTCTGGACAGCCGCCTTATCAGTCTGGGGGAACGGGACTGTTAGATATACCAACAGATTTCAATAAACTAATAAATTGAAGCCAAACTCCAGCTATAATTTATAAGCAGTTACAGCAACAGTTGTCACCTGCACTTCTGGCCACGCAGCACACCTTGTGGAATATGTTGCTATACACACACACACGCGACTTTAGTGGAACCTTACCCTATGTTACTTCAATGTCAAATAGAGTATCTAACTTTCTGGGGATTTTGTGTTTGGCTGTTCCCTCTGACTTTTCCAGTGGTTCCTCTCAATTGCAGTGATACATACCCCTGAATCCCAGTCCCATATTAATGGCATGCATCAGCTCCTGATGAAGTGATTTTTTTAACACGAAACACGTTGAGCAGAAACAAGATGCAACTATATTTTATATAATTATCTTTGCATGTATTTATTACATTTTCTACAATCAACAACCTTTTACACTGAGTGTATGCTCCATACATTGGTTACTGGAACATGCTGCCATATTGTTTTTAGTGTGTACATATATGACTTTTTTAAATATGTCTTTATATTTTCATCTTTATGTGTTTGTGAACTGTACTATATCTATTCATGTATATATATGTGTAGTGGCTTTGAAATGTTATTCATACTGAGTGCGATTTTATACCCTCTTTATGACAATGAACTTGCCAGGTTGCTCCGCACGTGTTATCTTAATTGGTTGCCACTTGCCTCACTCGGAGTCCCAATTCCCCCTTTTTATTTTCATTTGCATTAGGGAGGCACACAGTATCCATATTTGTGTCTCATGTAAAGTCCCAACTTTTTTCCCCTTGTCCTTTACAGCAACAGTTGTGTTCCTTATGGGATAAAAGGTGTTACATAAATAATCAAAAGCTGACCATTATCAGCGCCCCGTCAGTGTTAAATGGTTTGTCCCGACCCTCTAACTGCTACAACTGTAGGACTGATTGTTCTGTTTGAAAACAACAGACTTACTGTCAGGATCACCAGATGAAAATAAAAGAAAGATAGCCAAAAAGAAAACTAATGCAGCCATCACATCTAAGAATTGGTACGCTGCAATATTATAAATGTTTGCTTTTGAGTTTAATATCACTTCAGTCAAAGACCTATGTGAGAGGGACTATTCATAAATAATTGTGTTTTTGTTTTTTAAGACATTTCTGAGATACTTATAGCTAAGTATATTTGTATAGCCACAAATACATTTGGTTACACTTTGTTGTCTTGATAAATAAAAACGCATTTATTTATGATTGTGTGCAATGTGCATGGACATGTATTTCTGTTATTGCGCATACCAAAGGAGAAGGTTCAGCATCCTAGTGGTGCTCAATTCCTGATTGTATGAGTTCTAACACCTGTATGTTTGTTCAACAAATATTGGAAAGAGCAAAGTGCTTCAGCTATTTAAAATATTTGCCTTGGAACACATTTGTTACATCATAATTTGTACTGGTTAACATCACGTGATAGCTTTTAATGCCAAAAACTTTTTTTATTTGAAAACCACAACATGCAGATTATCGGTACACATCTTGGTGTGAACCATTTGGAAATATTCCAGATAGGAAACCACAATGCAAAGTGCTATTCTCCTGGCACCGTTATATTGAAATGTCAGCTTGTGCTTGCTGTCCATACACAGCCAAGCATTTGACAAACTCATTTAAAATTCAAAGTGAATCTGTAAAAAATGTCAAACACCAAGTCTGGGTGTTGCTCAATAACTTTATATAAATCATATACAAGCAAGGGAAATATAAAAACACGTTTAATCTTATATACAGTGTGTCTGTGTGTGTATATATATATATATATATATATATATATATATATATATATATATATACAGTATCTCACAAAAGTGAGTACACCCCTCACATTTTTGTAAATATTTTATTATATATTTTCCTGTGACAACACTGAAGAAATGACACTTTGCTACAATGTAAAGTAGTGAGTGTACAGCTTGTATAACAGTGTAAATTTGCTGTCCCCTCAAAATAACTCAACACACAGCCATTAATGTCTAAACCACTGGCAACAAAAGTGGCAGTGAAGGGGTTAACCTGCAGGGGGCGCTCTAAGGGTTAAGTATGTTCCCTGGGCGTGTTCTAACTGTAGGGGGACTGCCCTGGCTGGGGAAGGGAAGTGGTCACAGCCTTCGTATACAGGAAGGCTGTGATCACAGCCCTTCCCCCTCACACAGAGCGGAGGTCCGTGTTTACATACACGGACCTCCGTTCCTTCACTCCGGGGGGGCCATCGCGGGTAGCCGGCGGCAATCGAAGCCGCCGCACCCGCTCCCTGGCCCTCCCCGAACACAGTGAGCGCGGCCGCCGTGATATGACGGCGACTTGCGCTCACGAGCCACTTTGCCGCCGTCAATTGCCGATCGGCGGTCGGCAAGGGGTTAAGCAGTTAATCACCATCTTTCGCCATTTCAAGCTTTCTAACTAACATCTTTTATCCTCTCTCTGGCACCCCTGACCACCCCCCCCCCATGCATGCTCTGGTAACCCCCATACTTTTAAAGCCTTTGTTAGACCCCACCAGCCTGACCAATGTAAGACCCATCTCCTTGCTCCTTACCTCTAAACTTCTGACACCCAAGTTTATCACTCTACTACTCACCTCCCTGCTTCCGTCTCCTCTTGCATTACTAAATATTAATAATAATAATTCTGTTTAGTAATAAGTAGCATATTAGTACAAAATGTAACTAATAAATATCTATTTTCACAATATATATGCTGCATCTTCCCCAAATAACTATATCATATTGGGTTATACCTTCTATTGCCTCTAAGCCCTACTCTATAGAAGCCATTGTTTCTGTGCACTGCACCAATAATGGCCAATAATCCTGTATGCTGTTTGGAATAAATAATTTTATAATATTAAGCAGTATCGGTTAACTAGCAGTTTTGAACGCACCCTTAGCCAAAGGGCAGAAGTACAAAGGCTTATGTTTTCCATGGTCCAGGTTAGGACTCTCCAAATTCATCTGAACACTCAGAGCCCAAGTTACAAGAGGACCCAGGTAACCTGCTGCATGGTACATGAGGAGGGTCTTCTCTCACTGCCAGGAGGGTGATTTCAGTCCCCTAACTACCATCTGCTGCTGAGCCAACCAGATTTACACAGACACTTCAAAGTTTAACTCTTCTCCACCCTTAGTTGAATTTAAATCTCCCCACTCAATAATACAGTCTTTCCTGACTGAGACAGTAATACGGCTAGGCTGTGCTTGCTTGAACCTTACTGAACTTTTTCATAAATTAACAACTACAATGGTTCACAGTACATTCTTTAGTGTATATGTAGCGCTACCCTGGAGGAGCCGCTTCAGTATATTTGGTTCTGTACTTTGCCTCTCAATCCCAAAAACAGTCTCACCCCCTCTGGCACACCTAGCAATAATATTGGTGCGAACACCACAAATAAAAGACACAAGTTGTAGTAAAACACAGAAATGGCCTTTACTGTGAAATATCTTGAGAATGGGAACAAACAGTAGTAGTATAGCTGAACAGTAGACAAATATATCTCAAGTAAGTCAACAATGTAATAATGACTGAGAATCAAGAGCAATAGAACTCAATGGTACCGTCTGGCTGCTTTCAGGGGACTCCTCAAGACGAATAACCCCGAGAGCAGAGGCAAAAACTTTAACAATAACAGATCACAAAATGATGGACACTGTAACGGATTGACCACCACTCTACTTAAATTGGGCTCCATGAGTCCAGGCAGGAGGAGAGCAGAGGAATGACCCTTTCCTATGTCAGACCTCTCTCTTCTGTCCCCTGACACCACAGTCCCACAGAACTGTAAACACTGCACCTAATTCAGTGATAAACAGAGTAACTCCCAAGTCAGACCTCCCCACTCATACACTACATATACTGAGCCCTGGGTATGTGTGTGTGTGCCCATATGGCACCAGTAACTTCAGTCCCTTGGAAGAGAAAGGCCTTGAATCTTACATAGTTACATAGTAGTTAAGGCTGAAAAAAGACAACAGTCCATCCAGTTCAACCTGTGTAGGTGTACTCTTGTCAGTACCCATATCCTTGTATGATGTACTTATTGAGATATACATCCAAGAGTTTTTTAAATATATCCATACTCCCCGCAGTTACCACTAGTTGTGGGAGAGAGTTCCACATCCTTATTGCCCTGACAGTGAAGAACCCCTTACGAATTCTAAGATTAAATCTCTTCTAGTTTCAATGTGTGTCCCCTTGTCCTTCTAAATTCCCTGAGCCTGAACAGTTTATCGTTGGATCCCCATTGAGATATTTATAGATCGCAATCATGTCCCCTCTCAAGCGTCGCTTCTCCAGAGAGAATAAGTTTAGCGCTTGCAATCGTTCCTCGTAAGTAAGGTCTTCCCCTCCCCTTATCAGTTTGGTTGCCCTCCTTTGGACTCTCTCCAGCTCCAGTATATCCTTTCTGAGGACTGGTGACCAGAACTGGACAGAATACTCCAGATGTGGCCTAACCAGGCTTTTATAAAGTGGCAGAATTATAGTTTTATCCCTGGAGCATATCCCCTTATTTATGCATGCTAATATTCTACCTTCTCTGGTTGCTGCAGCTTGACATTGCAGGCTATTGCTCAGTCTGTCGTCTACTAGGACCCCTAGATCCTTCTCCATTCTTGATTCCCCCAGAGGCTCTCCCCCTAGTGCGTACTTTGCATTTATGTTTTTTGCCCCCAAGTGCATTACCTTATATTTCTCTACATTAAACCTCATTTGCCATTTGTCTGCCCACTCCGTTAATTTGTTCAGGTCATTCTGTAAAATGTCAATATCCTGTTGTGATGTTATCGCCCTGCTTATCTTTGTATCATCAGCAAAGAGACTGAGCTATTAATCCCTTCCCCCAAATCATTAATGAATAAATTGAATAGAATTGGTCCCAAGACAGATCTTTGGGGTACCCCACTCGTCACTCCAGACCAGTCTGAGTACACATTATTAATCATCACCCTTTGGACATGCCCCTGTAACCACTTCTCTACCCAAGAACAGACCTTCTGGTCCATGCCTGCAGACCTCAGCTTGTAAATCAAGTGTTTATGGGAAACGGTGTCAAAAGCTTTTGCAAAATCCAGGTACACTACATCCACTGACCTCCCCCTATCTAGATGGCCGCTCACTTCCTCATAGAATGTTAGCAGGTTTGTCTGGCAGGAACGACCCCTCATAAACCCGTGCTGATTACTGCTAATGATGTTACCTTCCTCAGTTACTTTGTGGATATAGTCTCTAATTATCCCCTCCAATAACTTACCCACTATTGATGTTAGGCTGACTGGCCTGTAATTCCCAGGAATATGTCTCTGCCCTTTTTTAAATATTGGCACCACATTGACTTTCCTCCATTCGGCTGGTACCAATCCCGTCATTATACTATCCACAAAGATTAGGAACAATGGCCTGGCTATAACCTGACTAAATTCACTGAGGACTCTCGGGTGTAAGCCATCTGGTCCTGGTGATTTATATGCATTAAGTTTCTCTAATCTTTCTTTGACTCCGGCCTCCATTAGCCACGAGGGTATGTCCTGTGCTGTGGCACTAACAGTATAGTTGCGGTCGGTAAACCCCTCCTTTTCCTGCGTAAAAACTGAGGAGAAGAAGGTATTTAATATAGTTGCCTTTTTTGTGTCATCTGTGGCCATCTTCCCATCATCATCTTTTAAGTGTGCAATGTGCTCTGGGTTTGCCTTTTTATTATTAATATATTTAAAGAATTTCTTTGTTTTTTTTTTTACTCTCCTCCACTATGTGTTTCTCATAATCCTTTTTAGCGCCCTGATTGCATTTTTGCACTTCTTATTACATTCCTTGTAGTTTTGGAATTCAGAAGGTGACCCACCCCCCTTTATATTTTTTAAAGGCCAGGTTTTTCTCTTTAATGAGGCTTTTCACATTACTGTTTAACCACCCAGGTTTGACCCTTGCCCTTTTATATGTATTGCCCACTGGAATGCACTGTGCGATACCCTTATTTAATATGCTCCTAAAGCATTCCCATTTTTCTTCCGTGTTCATTTTTTCTAGGACCCAATTTATGTCCTGCAGTAATGACCGCAGCCTTGAAAAATTGGCCGCTTAAAGTTTAGTGTTTTAGTGCGCACTCTTGCGTATTTTTCTTGTGATTTACACTAAATGCTATCATTCTATGGTCACTAGATCCCAAATTATTGCGTATCGTCACGTCTGCAACCAGATTTGGATTGTTTGTAATTAATAGATCTAACAGGGCATTCTTTCTAGTTGGGGAATCCACCAATTGGGACATGAAGTTGTCCTGTAGGACATTCATGAAATTATGTGCATTTAATGAGTGTGCTGCCCCCTCTGCCCAGTCAATATCAGGATAATTGAAGTCCCCCAGTATGACTACATTTCCCAGTTTCGCTGTCATTTCTAGCTGGGATAGTAGTCCCAGCTCCTCCTCCTACTTTAGGTTGGGAAGTTCAACCCATACTGATTCCACCTCCCCCTTTATCCTATCCAAAATGTCACTCCTCTCTACCACCTTTATATAATTTTTTGACATATAGACAGACCCCTCCACTCCTTCTACCTTCCCTATCATTTTGATACAATGCATACCCCTGTATATTGGCCAGCCAATTGTGTGAGCTGTCAAACCAAGTTTCAGTTATTCCCACAAGGTCTAAGTCCCCCTCGTGTAGCAGTAGCTCCAGTTCCTCCATTTTGTAAGCTAGGCCCCTAGCATTTGCATAAACGCCCCTTAGTGTTCTATGAGTGCACATTTTCTCCATATGTTTCCTCTGGCTCAGTTTAGGAGCTGTCCCCTTATTCACTCGCAATTTAGTTGCTGTGGTAGTAATATCACTGCTGACTCCACTATACCCCACTGTCCCCTGCTTACTGCTGGCTATTGTTTCCTCTGACCCCCCCCCCCCATTAAATAAAGTCAGCTAGACACTTTAGTTGGTGCACTTAGATATCTTGTTTGGTAGCAGTGATGCAAATTGTACAGCATAACTCCTGGAGCAGAAAACAGTTTTTACTGCCTGGCAGAGGATGAGTGCAGCACAGTGTTCTACTGGCGTAGGCAAAATAGGAAACATTGTCTGCATGCAGTGTCTCTATATCTCTGAGAAATGGGCAAGTGCCCGCTCACTATTCCTGCAGCTAAGGCCCAAGCGGAGTGTCCTGGAACAAGCAGGCTCTCTGGGTTGCCCGACTGGCTACCTCCCAACCAAAATGCTTCTTGCTGTCTGTACAGGTGCACCTGGAATCCCCCTCTCAGGCAGGATGCCCCAGACCGGCCATGGATCCGTGTGAGGAATTACACACCGACCCGTGAAGGCAGCACCTCTCCCCTGGGTCCGGTCTTCTCCCTTGCCTTGTGGTGCCCTTCTACTCCCAGGCAGCCTTTAGGTGTAAGATTCCTCCTCTTGTCTCTGTGGACTGCTGGGCTGTGTAATTTTTGCCCCTAGAGATTACTGTTGGGCCGCCTGTGCTGGGGACTATATGTCCCATGATGCTTTGTTCCTCTTGTGCTGAAGTCCCATTGATTCCCTCCCTCTGAAAATGAGGAAGCAGGGGAGGGAGCAGAGTGAGCTGCTCTGTCTGTTTGTGTCTCTCACTGGATTTTGCATAACGGTTCCATAAGTCACAGGAGGGGTGCTGCTTTACCACTTATAGTTCAGGACATGCTGCTTATTTACCCAAACATCACTGGTCTCTCGTGGCTTCCCCCAGTTTCAGGGGGCATCATTCTGCTGAGAAGAAAAAGAACTTCCTCCTTACACTGCTGACATTCTTGAAATGACCCAGGGGTGATTCCCCCAATCCCTTAGGCAGGAAGCAAAGCCGAAACATGGCCAGAAAGGAAAAGTGCCAAAAATGATGGGGCAAAACCAAATGAACCCCTTCTAACATGCTATGCCTAAATATACCCCTTATTTTTCAAAGTGAGGCATTTAGATGCCTTTTGTTTTAAGAAAGCTTAACTTTATTATTTTTTAGTTTGCTTTGACTCAACTCGCCATAATCTGTCGGGGTATAATTTCTATAAAATATATCCAAAATAAAGACAAAATAATAATCTAAGATGAGATAAAAAATAACATGGATGAACTTTTTCTGAACCATAAATTATTCAAATAAGAAGCTGTCATGAGTGTAATATATACAGTATCTCACAAAAGTGAGTACACCCCTCACATTTTTGTAAATATTTTATTATATCTTTTCATGTGACAACACTGAAGAAATGGCACTTTGCTACAATGTAAGTAGTGAGTGT
>BLSH010549208.1:23220-36401 GCA_018402905.1 Glandirana rugosa
CTGACCGGTTCGTACAGAGGTCTGGGTTTGGGATAACTCATAGACACCCCGTAGGAGTTTGCTATAAACCTCCTCGCGTTCCAGAGATTGTAGGTGGTCGAGGCACTACGGCGTTACCTCCTCACCTTCTCCTGTGGTCACCTTTGTACACTTCGAGACCACTTGAGGTACGGGTTCTCCCAATTTCGACACGATTTTTTATTACCACCGGTGTGTTTTATAACTGTGAAACCCGGGTTAAACCTGTAAAAGTGAACCCCACATGAGTTAAAACAACGGTCGCCAACCGACACACAACTCAAAAAAAACTCCCCTGTCGTTTGCATGTGACAATATGTTCGACATGTGAGTGATGAAATGTAACATCGTTCCTCACATTTTTGTAAATATTTTATTATATCTTTTCATGTGACAACACTGAAGAAATGGCACTTTGCTACAATGTAAAGTAGTGAGTGTACAGCTTGTATAACAGTGTACGTTTGCTGTCCCCTCAAAAAAAACTCAACACACAGCCAACCGCTGGCAACAAAATTGAGTACACCCCAAGTGAAAATGTCCAAATTGGGCCCAAAGTGTCAATATTTTGTGTGGCCACCATTATTTTTTAGCACAGCTTTAACCCTCTTGGGCATGGAGTTCACCAGAGCTTCACATGTTTCCACTGGTGTCCTCTTCCACTCCTCCATTGCGGCATCACGGAGCTGGTGGATGTTAGAGACCTTGCGCTCCTCCAAATATCGTTTGAGGATGCCCCACAGATACTCAATAGGGTTTGGGTCTGGAGACATGCTTGGCCAGTCCATCACCTTTACCCTCAGCTTCTTTAACAAGGCAGTGGTCATCTTGGAGGTGTGTTTGGGGTCGTTATCATGTTGGAATACTGACCTGCGGCCCAGTCTCTGATGGGAGGGGATCATGCTCTGCTTCAGTATGTCACAGTACATGTTGGCATTCATGGTTCCCTCAATGAACTGTAGCTCCCCAGTGTGGGCAGTATTCATTCAGCCCCAGACCATGACACTTCCACTACCATGCTTGACTGTAGGTAAGGCACACTTGTCTATGTACTGCTCACCTGGTTGCCACCACACACACTTGACACCATCTGAACCAAATAAGTTTATCTTGGTCTCATCAAACCACAGGACATGGTTCCAGTAATCCATGTCCTTAGTCTGCTTGTCTTCAGCAAACTGTTTGCCAGCTTTCTTGTGCATCATCTTTAGAAGAGATTCCCTTCTGGGACGACAGCCATACAGACCAATTTGATGCAGTGTGCATTGTATGGTTTGAGCACTGACAGGCTGACCCCACACCCCTTCAACCTCTGCAGCAATGCAGGCAGCACTCATACATCTATTTCCCAAAGACAACCTCTGGATATGACGCTGAGCATGTACACTCAACTTCTTTGGTTGACCATGGTGAGGCCTGTTCTGAGCGGAACCTGTCCTGTTAAACTGCTGTATGGTCTTGGCCACTGTGCTGCAGCTCAGTTTCAGGGTCTTGGCAATCTTCATATAGCCTAGGCCATCTTTATGTAGAGCAACAATTCTTTTTTTCAAATCCTCAGAGAGTTCTTTGCCATGAGGTGCCATGTTGAACTTCCAGTGACCAGTATGAGAGAGTGAGAGCAATAACACCAAATTTAACACACCTGCTTCCCATTCACACCTGAGATCTTGTAACACTAACGAGTCAGATGACACCGGGGAGGGAATATGACTAATTACACCCAATTTGGACATTTTCACTTAGGGGTGTACTCACTTTTCTTGCCAGTGGTTTAGATATTAATGTCTGTGTGTTAAGTTATTTTGAGGGGACAGAAATTCACACTGTTATACAAGCTGTACACTCACCACTTTATATTGTAGCAAAGGGTAATTTTTTCAGTGTTGTCACATGAAAAGGAGAATAAAATATTTACAAAAATGTGAGGGGTGTACTCACTTTTGTGAGATACTGTATATGTACTCTATATAGTGTGTAATTATATGTGTTATATATATACTGTATGTAATAATATGGAGTCATCTGTATATTTAGTTTAAAGCCTCTTGAACACTGCAGCTTAAAAATGCTCAGTACAGCTTATTTTTTTACTGAGCTAAAATACAGCCCAATAATTGTAATGTGCCTATGCACACAGATGCGTAAACAAGCGTCGTGTATTCTTCAGTAAAGAGAAAGAAAATAGAAAAATCTGCATTTTTGGTCGGTAATTTAACCCCTTCCTTACTGGGCACTTAAACATCCCCCCTCCTGCCCAGACCAATTTTTGGCTTTCAGCGCTGTCGCATTTTGAATGACAATTGTGCAGTCGTGCGACGTTGTACCCAAATAAAATTTGCGTCCTTTTTTTCCACAAATAGAGCTTTCTTTTGGTGGTATTTGATCACCTCTGCGTCATTTCTGATCGCCGCTATAAACAAAAAATGAGCGACAATTTTGCAAAAAGAACAATATTTTTTACTTTTTGCTAAAGTACAAATCCATTAAAAAAAATTATTCATCAGTTTTGGCCGATATATATTCTTCTACATATTTTTGGTAAAAAAAAAAATTGCAATCGGCATATATTGATTGGTTTGCGCAAAAGTTATCGCGTCTACAAACTGGGAATTGATTTATGGCGTTTTTATTATTTATTTTTTTTACTAGTAATGGCGGCGATCTGCAATTTTTATCGGGACTGCGATATTGCCGCAGAAATGACGGACATTTTTTACACATTTTTGGGACCAATGACATTTATTCAGCGATCAGACATTTAAATATCCACTGATTACTGTGTAAATGTCATTGGCAGTGAAGGGGTTAACCTGCAGGGGGCAGTGAAGGGGTAAAATATGTTCCCTGGGTGTGTTCCAACTGTGGGGGGGCAGGGCTGGCCGGGACATAACAGATCTAACTGATCCCAGTGACAGGGATCAGTAGATCTGTCATGTCCTCGGTCACAGAACGGGGAACCGCCGCGTTTACATCGGCGGTTCCCCGTTCTGAGGCTGCTAAAAGACATTGGCGGGTCTCGGGTGGACATCGAGTCCGCCCGAGCCACGGGCACGCTCGCGCAGCGTGCGGCACGTGCGCAGCGTGCAGCGCGCGCACCGCTGCTGCCGCCAGGGGGCGCGCAATGAGTGTGCACAGGGGACGACGTCCATGGACGTCGTCCGGGCATTTCAGATCCGCGCTGGAGCCGTACTTCGGCAATAGCGCGGATCTGGAGTGGTTAAGCCTCATGTGCGCTCGTGTTTGCGTGCTTATGGCCATAGAATATTGTGGACATGAGAATACATTTGTGTGCATTTGCGCACAAAATACGCACCTATGCACAAACATAACTGCTCGAAAATACATGCAAATACATCCAAAAAAAAAGAGTCTGAAAAAGTAGATGCTCAAACAGCAGTATCATGTGCAAGAAATTTTGCAGGCTTACTTTAAAAAGGTATATTTTTTATTTACTGACATTGTCTGGGTCTGATTCTGGAGCTTGAGAATCAGTGTTCTACAACACCGTGACTGTATTATATAAACATTAGTTACAATTAAGCCATGTTCTACTTCACTAAATTATATAATTTAATCACTTTATCAACAGCAACAGTGACAGAATACAAATGGTCAGGCTGGACTTATTTACCTACCATTGCAGAAGGCAAACATTGCATAAACTCAGACATTATAGTTGGCCTTGTCTTAAAGAGGGAATAAAACTCACCTACATACTATAACAGTAACATTTCATCATAGAACTTTCCCATGTAATTTCCTGCTGTCAAAATGTTATCATTTAGTCTTTGTGTACAGTATATGGAGAGATGCTTTAGGTTTCTGATTTCAGCAATATTTGCCTTTGAGGTGTACATGCCTACGTTTATACTGTGTTGACACCCATGATTCTGTGCAGACTTTTTGCACGTACCTTCACAGGAGTAAAGCTAAACAACGAAGAACTGACAACTAAATCTTGCTCTGCAATGAAACAGTTATGCCTTTGCACATCAATTGTATTATGTAATATTTTTTAGAGAGTAAAGGTGTATTTAGATCAAAGCTCAAGAAAAAATATCCAATTTGGTGTTTCTAGTATATACTCTTGGGCCAGTGTTGCCAACTGTCAGTTTTTTTACTGGCAGCCAGTAAAAAACTGGCATTTTTCTTCTGTCAGTAAATACCAGTGACAGGAAAAGGTTGGCAGTAAAAAATATGGCTGTGATGCTCAGCTTGGAACTGCTCATGCGTATTTCCGGTCCGGAAGCAAGTCAAAACCATCCTAGTGCCTACTACAGTATGTTCGGGCAGCACTGGCTGGGGGCGGGGGGGTGGGTCTGGTGGACGTGATGCCAGAGCGTGTTGTGTGATGTAATGGTGCAAGGGGACCGAGTGGAGCGGCCGGAGCCTTGTGTGTGGGTCTGCGGGATAGGAGCAAGGCAAGCTGGGAGTGGGACTGTCAGTGTTGTTTTGACTACAGTGGACTGAATGTACCACCTGGCATTGAGAGAGACTGTCACTGTGACTCAGAAGGGGTCTGTGAGCCTGACCATTCTAATTTCTTGCCCTCTTGAGTCCTGTCCCTGAGCAACTCACGTGCTATATTGAAAATAAAAGAAGAAATATGTTTTCTGCCTTAATGGCTACCTTAAGTCGCATTGCTAATTGCATATTGTACTTGTTTGTAGCCTAAATACTGAAATTTGCACTTAAAGCTGAAATTTTGTAGCTTTTGGAAATGCCAGTAAAAACTTGGTTGTGCCAGTAAATTTTGGGTGTTGTGTCAGTAAACATCAGGGACAGACTGATATTCTGCAAAAGGTACAGAGATTGAACTGCTGAGGACTGGGGTAAAGTCCTGTTCTGTGATGAATCCCTGTCTGGAGTCATGTCACCAGTAAAGCATCCTGAGACCATTTATGTGTGGGGTTGCTTCTCTTCCACGGTAGGGGAACACAGCCATGAATAAAGAATGGTACAAAAATATCCTCTGAGAGCAACTTCTCCCAACCATCCAAGAACAGTTTGGTGATGAACGATGCCTTTTCCAGCATGATGGAGCACCTTGCCATAAGTGCGCAAAAGTGATAACTAAGTGGCTTGGGGAACAAAACATTGAAATTTTGGGTCCTTGGCCAAGAAACTCCCCAAACTCTCCCTTAATCCCACTGAGATCTTGTGGTCAAGCCTCAAGAAGCGGATGAACAAAAAAACCCCCACAAATTCTGACAAACTCCAAGCATTGATTATGCAAGAATGGGCTGCCATCAGTCAGAATGTGGCCCTGAAGTTGACAGCATGCCAGGGTGAATTGCAGAGGTCTTGCAAAAGAAGGGTCAACACTGCAAACATTGACTCTTTACATAAACGTAATGTATTTGTCATTAAAAGCCTTTGACACTTATGAAATGCTTGTAATTATACTTCAGTATACCATAGTAACCTATGACAAAAAGATCTAAAAACACAGAAGAAGCAGACTTTGTGAAAATTAATATTTGTGTCATTCTCAAAACTTTTGGCCACAGCTGTACACCCTAAGGACCTAAGAGTATGTACTAGAAACACCAAATTGGATATTTTTTCTTGCTCTTTGTTTTTCCTGCAATGAGGTTTGGCTATACCATAAGTTATTGTCAATGTATGTGCTCCTTCCCCTCTCTTTTGTATATCTTTGAAACAAATAAATCAAATAAAAAAAAACAAATAAAGATTACTGGAGTAACAGTGTCTAGTTCAGTGATTTCCAGCTTCCAGGGGCATTGGCCAGTTATGGTATAAACATAGTTACATTGGCCCCAGTTGGACCAGTGTTACTATTTAAAAATATACCATACCTGAAATTCTGTAAACATCCCTGTAAGAGGATGATTGCACTGTCCTGGCAAGAAAGGAGAAAGACATACTAAGGAACAGTAGACAAGTGAAGGGAAGAAAGAATAGGGAATTTAAAGTCAAGTGTGGTTAGGTGGAAAATGGGGCTGAGAGAGGGAAAGATGGAGGAGGTTGTTGGATGGCAGGATAGGGAGGCAAGCCTCCAAGCAGTTAGGTTTACATTGGGCATTAATGTGTTATATATTTTTTTCTTTTTGTTCCAGAAGCTTTATTTGAAATAGAAAAATACAACACAATGTTAATACAAAGGGCACACATATAGCAAAAACACTTTTCATTTAGTAGTGAACAGATAACCCAAAAGTGTCACTTCAATAACATACATCATATGAGGCACCAGTAGAGATAACTGTTTACATTTTATAGCAAGAGTTGTGAACCCGACTTGGATTGAAGTCGTAATATAGAATGGTAAAACAAAATAATGGTTTAGAGGTTTAGAAAAGTACAGGTGCAGGGGTGTCGTTGTCCAGTCAAGTAACATTCTGTTTGGAAATAGGTGTTATCACACAATAGCTGGGATTTGTATGCAAGTTAGGACTGCATATACATAGGATTGTGTTAGCATAAGAAAAAAAAAAGAAAGAAGGAAAGAAAAAAAAGAAAAATATGAAGAAAAATAAAAGGCGCTGAAGTGCAAAGGAAGTACAGTAGGTGTAAAGGAGGAAATATGAAAGGGAGGGTAAGCGAAAGGATCAGCAAGGCAATTGAGATGGGAAGAGGGTCACAAAAGTGGCCAGGTATGGGAAAGTGGGAGGAGGAGAGTGGAGGGGAACATGGTTATATTTTTTATAGTTTCTATTTTTTTATTATTTCAGGAGCCAGAACAATGATCATGACCCCAAATGTCATACCTATGGTCTTGCTTATTTTGACTCATGTATGGAAGTGTTCAGGTAAGTATGATAAACAAGAAAGAATTGTGCATGTTTTGATTAAATAAAGTTATATTGATATACTGAAAATAGAAAGTGTGCATAAAACCCCCTGGAATTTAGTAGTAAATATAATAATGTAACACGAGCTAGGGAAGGTGAAACTTTCTGTAGATATTTCAGCAATAAAGTTTTAGTACACTTTTTAAATGTTATATTTTACCCATGTTGTCGTGATGGGTGCCTCCGTGCTGCTTGTATGTCGCCAGGAAGAAAAGAACTTTGAAGGGCACAGCTGCTGTGGAG
The DNA here is from genome assembly GCA_018402905.1 of Glandirana rugosa. Taxonomy (NCBI): domain Eukaryota; kingdom Metazoa; phylum Chordata; class Amphibia; order Anura; family Ranidae; genus Glandirana; species Glandirana rugosa. The sequence goes on from BLSH010549208.1 coordinate 30,297, forward strand.
GCAAACCAGCTGCAATGGATAGAGATGTAAAGAGAGAGAGAAAGTCATGTCACTTGAAATCCGTCTGGCTTAAAGTGACACTAAACAACATCCTTATTCTCCAAAAATAATCCATACACACCAACTAATCTATTTTTCACAAAATAGTTTTTTCACTGTGCTTTTCTGACTCCTTGTAAGTCTTCTGTGAGCTCCTGAACCTCTCCTTTTTAGTCATGGGCACTGCTCTATGCACTCTACAAATCCCATAGTCCATTTTAGGAATGAGCTGGAAAAGGTGCCTATTTTCCTACATACAGTGGGACCATAGAGAACAAAGGTAGTCACCCTCTAACAGGAAGCCAGATCACAGCAGCAAAGAAAAAAAAAAAGATTTGAAGAAGGCTGAAAGCAATAGAATTTGTATTTCAGGGCTCACACATATGGATATCATTAAATAGTATTTTGTGAGCATTCTAAGAGCCTAGTTAACAGACATCAAGTAAATAAGTATTCATCTGTGTACCCATGAACTCTACAGGAGCACCAGCATCACTTCATGTTGATAAACATGACTATATGCAATGTATTTTGTCCCCAGTCTGCATGATTTAGTACAGGCTAGAGCCAACAGTTTGTGCATCGCTTTACAAAGTAAAGGGAAATAGTATAGTTACAATACAATTCAACAAAAGGTTAAGGAGGGCCTTGTTCATGAGAGGTTACAATCTAAAGAGGGGGGGGCAAGTGATACAAGAGGTAATAACTGAAGGATGAACTTATGAAGAAAGTTTTAGGTGGAGGGAATAGGCATCCATGAAGAGATACATTTTCAGGTGTCACCTGAAGGTGAAAGAGTAGGAGACGGCCAGCTGGACAGATTAGGGTAGGGAGCTCCAGAAAATAAAATAGGCTGTGAAGACTGGAGAGGAGTTTGGGATGATATGACAAGAGAAATAGAAACCAGGATGTATTGGAAAGAGCAGAGTGAATGGTCTGGGTGGTATTTCAAGATGTGGTTGGTGATGTAGCTGGGCAAAGTTATGGATGGATTTGTATGTTCCTGTTATTGTTTTGGATTTTATACATTGGGCTAGTGGAAACCAAAATATAAAACAAAGCCCCACTCAATAAAAGTCACACCATTGGATTTATTCAATATAATTGATTTCTGACACAGTCCGTGTCCTAGGCCATGCCTTCTGATGCATTTCACCTCGATTTGGCTTATTCATAGAGGTGGGAGTAGCTGAGGCTGAAGGACATTTAAACCCACTAGGGAATTCTATCACCTACAAGACATTTGTTGGGAATATCACATTCCCTGGCCGTCTGGATGACTATACCTATGACCTTTTCTGAGTGATAGGAAAAGCTTTACAAGGGCTGAAAAACATTATGTTAATGCTGTGCTAAGAATTGTTAAAGCTATATAAGCTTATACAAGTTTTATTTTAAACATCCATATACAATATATGAGTCCTAAAAGATATGAGACTTGTTATCCTTTAACGTGGTGGTTTTTGTATAAAGCACACTAAATGTCTTTTGAGGGAGGGTTTTTTTAGGCTTCCCCTAATTAGTTAATTGGAAATGCATGCAACATGGGCACACTGAAGATTACCTTTTAAGCTTCCTTCAAACGAGTGGTGGATGTAGAAGAGGAAACATCACTTATCATGTTTCACCCATTGGTCTATAGAACTAGAAGTCCAAATCTAAATAGTGGGATTGGGTTAGAACATCTGTTTTTATTTTGAATAAACATAATTCAGCAACAAACTAAAACTGTCGGTGGCTGGTAAAACTAATTTGATAAAAATTATTCTCATGCCCCAAGTACTCTATTTCCTTCACAATGCCTCAATAGAAATGGTAGTAAATTAACTTTTTTGTATTTTGACATGGAATGGCTGCCCACCTAGGATTAAATTAGATTAATTGCAACACCTAACAGATGACGGGGGACTAGCCGTCCCAACCCTTGGCTTTACTATGTAGCAGCACAACTACAGCATTTAGTGGGCTCAGTGGTTTCGACTGTGGATTCAGACTCGTCTGCCTTATCATTCACGGCCCAGATATTACTTACCCTAACACGTATGAATTGCATGGCAGAAGGACTTGAATCTTCGGCTTTCGGCAACACAAACTGACATTTTCCAATATATAACCTCATTCATAAAATTTGGAACAAGGCCAAACAGTTGTAAAAGGTCACCAGGTTCACTAAATATAGCCCCAAATGGCAAAACTGCACCACATTTTTCTGATCTCCCTCCAAGCAATGACGATGTCCTGAATTAGAGCATGCTGTTGCAAGTTCCTCAGGAGAGATCGTGCAGCACATTTTTAAGGATGGAGCTTTGTTGCCCTTCCTGGAGTTACAGACTGTGTTTTCTCTGTCTCAATACATGTACTACTACTATGTTCAATTATATCATGTTATAAGGTCGCAAGGGGATGCCGTTGTCTGGCGTCAGTCCCTTACGCTGCTAATTAATATGATTCCTTCTGTTTATGTATCACAATGTTATTCTATGCTATTGACAAAGCTTCTTAAAGATCACCCTGTGAAGGTAACAGACAGGAGACAAATGGGAGGATGGGAATGGCAGAAGGGGGCGTTTCAGTCTGTAGTCACATGCTCTTTTAATATTTCCCAGAAAATGTGTCAATTGTAATTTTTACTCTGAGTTTGTTATACTCCACTGCGGTTGCATAAAAAGGGCATTCAGGCAGATCCTCCTTGTATCAAATGCAAGCGGGATCACTGAGATTTTATGCACCTGCTGTGGTGTTGTCCCAAACTGCACCTTTACTGGAAAGGGGTGGTTGACACTCCCAATAGGGTGTTTCCAGCTAATGCGCACTGGACCCTAAGTGTTGTCTATTAAACATTCTGGGGGCTCTAGAACTATCCAGGAGGGTACCTCGGGAGGCAATATGTAGAGCTCTTTCCTGGCACGTAAATTATTATTATTGACAATCCATTGATCCTCCTTCAGTTGAAAATAACCTTTAATTTGAACGTTCTATATACCAGCACAGGGAACATCCGGGCAAATTTTAGAAATTGTGGCCCCTTTGGCTTGCTACACCAGGACTTAGTCCATCAGAGCTTTTTCCTATTGCATTGCTCTGTAGGCTAATACAGCTATGGCACAGTGGATATTTGCACTAATATAGTTTTATTCATAATTTTAAACCTATTTTTAACAGAGTAGGAAAGGGTGCAAACTCCTGTCACGCATTTATTGTTGTCTATGTTTCCTGTGAAAATCCCATATTTTCATATATTCCAGTGACAACTAAGAAGGGAATTTAGGTTGCTTTGGAGAGTTTTCCCCTCAGTTCCTATTGTGTCTCTAGGGTAAGAAGCAAAGGGCAATCTCCCTAATGAGACAAAGACAGCAAAAACACACCCGACAGATGTCAGCCAAGTTTTGGTTTAAGATATACTTTAAAAGTAGCAGGTGATGCATTTACAACCAACACATCTGAGACATATCTGTTATCACATATGCTGTATTTATGTACAAGGTCTCTTTCTCTGCTATCACCTATTAGTAGACACAGCGTGGGCCTTGTGGATGACATAATAGCTTGCATATATTTGCTTTACTTTGTATTACTCATTAGCATCTGTCCACATTCCTTCTAACCAGACATACAGGATGTCTGTGGTTAAAGGTAGATATTACAGATCAAAAGAATGTACATACAGTGCGTTGCTGTAGTTCAGACATACAGTATCTCACAAAAGTGAGTACACCCCTCACATTTTTGTAAATATTATATTATATCTTTTCATGTGACAACACTGAAGAAATTACACTTTGCAACAATGTAAAGTAGTGAGTGTACAGCTTGTATAACAGTGTAACTTTGCTGTCCCCTCAAAATAACGCAACACACAGCCATTAATGTCTAAACCGCTGGCAACAAAAGTGAGTACAACCCCCAAATGAAAATGTCCAAATTGGGCCCAAAGTGTCAATATTTTGTGTGGCCCTCATTATTTTTCAGCACTGCCTTAACCCTCTTGGGCATGGAGTTTACTAGAGCTTCACAGCTTACCACTGGAATCCTCTTCCACTCCATGACAATATCACAGGGCTGGTGGATGTTAGAGACCTTCCATTTGAGGATGCCCCACAGATGCTCAATAGGGTTTAGGTCTGGAGACATGCTTGGTTAGTCCATCACCTTAACCCTCAGCTTCTTTAGCAAGGCAGTGGTCATCTTGGAGATATCTTTGGGGTCGTTATGTTGTAATACTGCCCTGCAGCCTAGTCTCTGAAGGGAGGGGATCATGATCTGCTTCAGTATGTTGGCATTCATGGTTCCCTCAATGAACTGTAGCCCCCAGTGCCGGCAGCACTGATGCAGCCCCAGACCATGACACTCCCACCACCATGCTTGACTGTAGGCAAGACACACTTTTCTTTGTACTCCTCACCTGGTTGCTCACCTTTGACACCATCTGAACCAAATAAGTTTAACTTGGTCTCATCAGACCACAGGACATGGTTCCAGTAATCCATGTCTTAAGTCTGCTTGTCTTCAGTAAACTGTTTGCAGGCTTTCTTGTGCATCATATTTAGAGGGGCTTCCTTCTTAGATGACAGCCATGCAGACCAACTTGATGCAGTGTGCGGCGTATGGTCTGAGCACTGACAGGCTGACCCCCTACCCCTTTAACCTCTGCAGCAATGCTGGCAGCAACTCATACATCTATTTCCCAAAGACAACCTCTGGATATGATGCTGAGCACGTGCACTAAACTTCTTTGGTCGACCATGGCGAGGCCCGGAACCTGTCCTGTTAAACCGATGTATGGTCTTGGTCGTGCTGCAGCTCAGTTTCAGGGTCTTGGCAATCTTCTTATAGCCTAGGCCATCTTTATATAGAGCAACAATCCTTTTTTTTCAGATCCTCAGAGAGTTCCTTGCCATGAGGTACCATGTTTAACTTCCAATGACCAGTATGAGAGAGTGAGAGCGATAACACCAAATTTAACACACCTGCTCCCCATTCACACCTGAGACCTTGTAACACTAACAAATCACATGACATTGGGGAGGGAAAATGGCTAATTGGGCCCAATTTGAACATTTTCAATTAGGGGTGTACTCACTTTTGTTGCCAACTGTTTAGACATTAATGGCTGTGTGTTGAGTTATTTTGAGGGGACAGCAAATTTACACTGTTATACAAACTGCACACTCACTACTTTACATTGTAGCAAAGGGTCATTTCTTCAGTGCTGTCACATGAAAAGATATAATAAAATATTTACAAAAATATGAGGGGTGTACTCAGTTTTGTGAAATACTGTATATACAGAAATATAATTTATGAGTAGTGTTGAGCGAACCCAGACTGTAACGTTCGGGTCCGTACCGAACTTTTTCGGGTGTCCGGGACCCGGACCCGAACACGGACATTTCAAAAAACGTTCGGGTTCGGTCCGGGGTTCTGGTATTTTACTCCACGTGTTGAGAAGCTGCAGGGCAGCCAATTAACAAGCGTTTCACTGGTTTGCCCTTAGAAGCCATCACAGCCATGCCTACTAATGGCATGGCTGTGATTGGCCAGTGCATCATGTGACCCAGCCACTATATAAGCTGGAGTCACTTGATGCTGCAGTCACATGCTCTTGGGTTAGCCGTAGGGAGAGGTAGCTGACGGCGTCAGGGAGAGATTAGAGACATTTTAACAACATCTGATCCTGCATTCTGAGATAGATTACTTTACTACTGCTGTGCTGTTGCTCTGAGGACAGATAGCAGAAATTTGAGATTTCACATACCGCTGCTTTGAGTTGCAGATCAAACTCTGCATAAAACAACGATCGCTAAGATCGTGCACAACGATCAGATTGTTGGAGGAATTTGAGATTTCAAATACTGCTGCTTAGAGTTGGAGATTGCAGAATAAACTCTGCCTAACGCAATGATCGTTACGATCGTACACAACGATCAGATTGTTGGAGTAATTTGAGATTTCACATACTGCTGCTTTGAGTGACACATTGCAGATCAAACCCTGCCTAACACAACGATCGTTACGTTCGTACACAACGATCAGATTGTGGGATCCTACACAACGATCAGATTGTGG
>BLSH010549208.1:40320-89392 GCA_018402905.1 Glandirana rugosa
TCGACATATTGTACATTAGATGTCAGTTTTTAGGATAAAGTCTGTTTCTTTTTTTAGTGTTGATGTGTCAGGAACAGTAATACAGTTGAGTATTTATCTCAACTCGCTTAGAGACCTTCAAGCCCAAGACGACCAGGCCGGCTTGAAGCCCTGTTTCAGGCCCAAGCCCAGGCCTGTCTTGGGCTTGCTAGTGTGCCTGGGGCTTGGGGTAACTTTAGTTACCCCTGGGCTTGAAAATCCGTGTTTTTACCGACACTGTTTCAGGACCTTTCGGGATCTCCCGACGTTTTCCTCCATTTTACCCCCATTCCTCCTACTCCTCTACCACCGCCACTTCCACCTACACTGCCACCGTCACGGCCTAGTCAACCTCTAGGCTCCTACTCCACATCCACCCCCTTCCCATTTTTTTATTTGATTTAAATTTTTTTTCCCTATCCCCATTTTTTTGTAGGGCAATTGCCCTACCCTTACCCCCATTTTACCTCCTTTTGCAGCCCTCTAGGGCTTTCCAGGACTTTGTCACAGCCATTTTTGTGCCTAAAAGTTCGGGTCCCCATTGATTTCAATGGGGTTCGGGGTCCGTGTGATCGTTCGGGTTCTGTCCGGACCCGAACCCGGACTTTGTCCCGAAGTTCGGCCGGACCAGCAGAACCCGAACTTCCAGAGATTCGCTCAACTCTATTTATGAGTTGACATAATGACAAGGACTGTGTAGTTGTGATTTTTTTCTTTGTCTGAAATAGGATTTTTGACTGTAGATTACATGTTATACAGCTTATATCAAATTAAAATTATAATAGATTTTTTATGAATTTCTAAAAAGGATTCAATTATCTTTTTTTGCTAAATGTAACCACTTGCCGACTGCCGTGCAACTATATGGACTGACATCGTGGCTCTGTCCCGCAAATCGCCGCTTATAGTCGTCACTTTAGTGCACGGCGGCTAGGGGGATTGTGCCCACCGCACGCTCCCTGAGTGGGGCCGCGGGTCGGCGGACTCTATGTCCGCCGGTGACTCGCGATGCCCTATGACAGAGCCAGTACGGGGAACCGCTGATGTAAACACAGTGGTTTCCTGTTCTGACAGGCGGCATTTGAGAGATCTACTGATCCATCTACTCGGGATCAGTTAGATCTCTGGTGCCCCTGCCAGCACAGCCCCCTCACAGTTAGAACATGCCTAGAGAACACAGTTGTCCCCTTCACTGCCCCCTGCAGGTTAACCCCTTCCCTGCCAATGACTTTTACACAGTAATCAGTGGATATTTAAATTTCTGATCGCTGTATAAATGTCATTGGTCCCAAAAAAGTGTCAAAAATGTCTGACATTTCTGCTGCAATATTGTAATCCCGATAAAAGATGCAGATCGCTGCCATTACTAGTAAAAAAAAAAAATCGTAAAAACACCAGAAATGAATTCTCATGGTTTGTAAACACGGCAACTTTTGCGCAAACCAATCAATAAACGCTGATTGCGATTTTTGTTTACCACAAATATAAAGAAGAAAATAAATCGGCCAAAACCGATGAATAAATTTGTTGTTTTATTTTTTTTTTTGGATTTGGATTTTAGCACAAAGTAAGAAATATTGTTTTTTTTTTGCTAAATTGTCACTCTTTTTATGTTTATAGCGGTGATCAGAAATGATGCAGAGGTGATCAAATACCACCAAAAGAAAGCTCTATTTGTGTGAAAAAAGGGACGCAAATTTCTTTTGGGTACAACGTCGCACGACCGCACAATAGTCAGTTAAAACAACACAGTGCTGAATCGCAAAAAGTGCTCTGGTCCCTATGTGGGAAGTCTTTCCGGGGCGGAAGTGGTTAATAATTTAAAGAAATGAGCTCATATTATTCAAAAATGTTTTATCATTCATTGACATGATCTTACTTTTTGCAGATGCACAAGAGACAGTTCACTGGGAGGTTCAGCGTTATGATGGCTGGTACAATAACCTGGCATACCACAACATGGGCTCCAAAGGTATCGTACCCTTTATTACTATGTCTCTTTAATTATGACAACAGCAATCGTCAAATGTATTCACATAAGGCCATTATGATTGTCACAAATTACTTCAGGACCTAATTTCCTCAAATAATATACTAAATTTACCATAGACTTGTAACTGTATACTAAAACATTCCTTCTAACCAGACCATAGAGACTTGTAACTGTATTCTAAAACATGCATTAAAGTGATTTTTTAAGGAAAAAAACAAATGCAAAGGGGCATATTTATGAAGAAGTGATTGTGACATTTACCTAACATTCACTATAGGTCTATCTTTCTGGAACATGTGTTTTAAATACCTGCAGTAAATGTTTAGTGATTATTACATTCCCCAATATAAGGATTAAAACAAATAAAATAATAATTTTATAATTGTATTATACAACCCCTCTTATAAATCCCAGTTTTTAGTAGCAAGTGTCATATAAGAGATCTGCTTCATAAATATATCCTAAATTAAATATAATAAATAATATGACTGTACATAACGCATACGTAAACACAATAATTACAATCTTATATAAACTGTAATATGTTAATCTAGTTTCAAAAATCATTTTCAATATTTTAATCCTGCTGCTTTAATTAAAATAATATTTGGTGATCCTGCATTCAGGGTCATTGTTCAGGCAATTACTGTTGCCAACAATCTAACTTTATCTCCTAATTGTTTTTCAGTAAAAACAATATTTTATAAAAAAAAAAGGTATTTGTTTATGACACGGAGCTTAAAGTGACTTTAAACCGCAGTCGTGAAATCTGAGCAAAACACATTTATCTGTAGTGTTTACTTATCTCTCTCCAAAGCTCTAAGTGTTGGTTCTCTCTGGAGCTTTGTTCCTCTGTTATCAGCATAATTTGTGTCGGGAGGGGGGAGGGGCTCAGCAGACAACTTGCCTATTCAGAAAACAGTCCTTTTACTGTGTGGCAGGGGATGTGTGCTTTTCCTCCAATCAGCTCTCACACACTGTTATTGCAGTCTCTCCGCCCCCTCCTCTGTGCTCCTGACAGATGAAGAAAGATTTTAACTCTTTTCTGTCCTTTTGAAGGGGTGTAAGGAAGAGAAGACAGCAGATATACAAGTAAAACCTGTGTAAGAGGATTTCTTTCATCTCTGTGTATCATCTGAGGATGTTCACTTCACTGGGTATATGTGACGGTTTACATCCACTTTAAGCATAAAAATTGTCACTCAGTTATGGTTTACTTGTTGTTTAAAACTAACCCTTGCAGGACCCACCATGTTTGGACACCGGATGACCCTGGATAAACTCCAAGGCTCTCATTCACCACCATATACATACAAACAAGCCCTAACATCTGGTTGGTGGAAACTGATTAACCCACCAGTACACTCCCATAAACTCCCAATGTAAACATAGAGAAAACAAGCAAACTCATTTCAGAAAGGGCCCCTGCTGGTTACAGAGCCTAGAACACAATGCTTCAAGAAAGTCTGCTAAAACTTTTGTGCTGCCCATTTATCCCAAAAAGTAAATGCAAACACCAGCCATACTGCCTGTAGGCAACACATGACCCCAGTAAAGCTGAATTACCAACAGATTTGAGAATCAAAGATGGCAATATTAGACCTCACAGGGGTATAAACCTCCCTCATTCTCTCAAAAAAAAAAATTGTGTTTACTTCCACATTAAATGAGCTGGGAAAGTTTGTAGCAATGTAAAGTAACATATACATTCTCCTTGTGCTGTTTGTGTGATGTACAGTGCTATGTGCATGTGTTGGAGTTAGTTTTCAAACTGGACTACAAATGTGTGTATTGCAGGTTCTAAACTGCTACGTCTCATCCCTGCAAGTTATGCTGATGGTGTCTACCAAGTGGCAACAGATCTGCCAAACCCTAGAGAAATCAGTAACACACTGGCAAAAGGACAGTCAGGCTCTCCATCGCCACGAAATCTCACAGTGATGGCGGTATATTTTGGTGAGACAATGAAAACAATAAAAAATGCACATTATGTAAATGTCTACCCTTGTATAATGGTTTTAGACACATCTATCTATCTTTCTGTGTATCTATCTATCTATCTATCTATCTATCTATCTATCTATCTATCTATCTATCTATCTCTCTGAAAGGATTAACCCACATGCGAGAGAGCTCTAAAAGGGGAGGAAGCAGTCAGCAGACGTTGATGAGAGCTGTGTGCTGTTTGGCTACTGCAATGCTGCTGGGCTGTTGTAACCTTTTTCTGAAACTCTGGAGCAGGTGGGGACTTTAAACCTGGTTGTGGGACAAGTGTACACTGGTAGTGAACTTTGTTTTATACCAGAGTTTGTGGGCTGTTTTGGAGGAATAAAAACTGCTTTTACAAAAACATGGCTGGCTAGTGGCCCAGACCCCCCAAAAAAAAAATATATATATCCAGCGAGTTATTTTTCTAGGTGAAATATATTTCTAAAGGTGCTATTGACATGAAGTTTTTACCACATATCGGTAACATCCCATGCAATCCATACATACAAAGACACCAAAACAAATACGTTCAGAAATTAAGTTATGTGTAATAAAATGGAATGACACAGAGAAAACATATTGAACACGCTAACTGAAATCTATGTAATACTTCATACAAAATCCTTTGTTGGTAATGACAGCTTCAAGACGCCTCCTGTATGGAGAAACTAGTCGCATGCATTGCTCACGTGTGATTTTGGCCCATTCTTCCACACAAACAGGCCTCTTCTATGAACTCTGATTGGTTCTTTCCCTAGATTTTCTTTTGGGTTCAAGTCGGGTAATTGGCTGAGCCATTCTAGCAGCTTTATTTTCTTTCTATGAAACCAGTTGAAAGTTTCCAAGGCTTTGTGTTTGGGACCATTGTCTTGCTGAAATGTCCATCCTTGTTTCATCTTCATCATCTTGGTAGATCAAACAACACTCTAATGGGAATCCCACGAATCAATATATATTATGTAGGGCTTTCCCTGAAATCGGGGGGGGGGGGGGCTCTAATGCCTACTCCCCTAGGGGAGGTAGAAGAAATGTCTCAAAAAACAAATGTGAAAGAGTCACAAAGGCCCTGACAGGGACACTAAGGCTAATTAAACATTAAATCTTTATTCCATATATTAAAATGCTGATATCAACATACAAAAAGGCCACCACCAATCAATTTTTGTTTATTAAGGTAGAAGAAATGTCCCAGGGAGCTGAGAACTACCCTCACTGCTCTCCCAATTCCATCCACCCCAAAAAAGTCCCCCAACTGGATTGCATGATACACTGACTCCCAGTCTTCACCTTATAACCTTAATGGGCGTATGGGGACTAAGGAGTCAATGCACACATGCTAACCAACTCATCTAGACACCTATTGAGACTGCTCCGTTGGTCTTATTTCAGCTCTCCTGTGCACTCTATAATCAGATCTCAAAACCAGCTGGGTAAACCACAACACCGTGTCCCCAAAACTCCTGAATACTGAATCGGGGGGGGGGGGGAATCCCAATCACTGCCACCCAACAGGGGAATGGGGGTGCAGGTGAGGAGTGGAATCTCACAATTCCATACAGTCAATACTCTCAGCTATGGTGAGTGGCAGTATATACAAGCAGTGCAGATGAATGAAACCTGATGAATGACGGAGGTAAATCAGGATATTAATGCATGAGTTCCAGAGGAATAGGAGTAACCGTGGGTAAAAGAAAAGGGTATATTCCTTTCTTAACAATTTCACACAGTCTACTTATGTAGTCAGTAAGCATTTACTCACGGCTCCTGTGGTTGTAGTGATGATTTCAATAAAGGGCAACCGTGGATTTCCCTGATTTCCTCACAGCTCACAACATACACGGAGAGATTGCTGCCAATCCCGTCTGATTTAATCAACCCATCATTATGGAAAGGGGATCACATACACTTACTAGTCCATGATGGCATAAATCTCATCTGTAGGGACTGTGAGTGGTGCAGTAGTATAAACATACACTGGGAGAGCGTCGCCAAAAGGACCTGGCAACCTCTACCAGTGATAGATCTCTGTGTCCGTGCACTTAGCTGTGTCGGCTCTCACAGCGCTTGTGATGCTAAAAGCTCCACTTGTAGATCTGCCTCTAGGTACATCCAAGCTGTCAGCTGGGTGTGAGCTGTTGAGTGCAGGGCCGGCTCTACCACTAGGCAAACTAGGCAGCCACCTAGGGCACACTGCTGCCTAGGGGAGCCCGGCCGCTGTTTTCCCTCCGCGTCTGCATGCTCTGTAGGCTGCAGCATGCAACCAGCTCAGTCTCAGGCAGCTGCTCCGTCCGACCGGTAGTGTAATTAGAGGCGCAGCACTGGAGCCAGGGCTAGAGGAAGCAGAGCCTATGCTTCCTGTATAGCGCCGCCTCCTGTCACATGGGCAGGACAAAGGTTGTGGAGTCAGGAGTGGAGCCAATTGGGGCGGCAAAATGAGGTTTCGCCTAGGGTGTCAAACATCCTTGCACCAGTCCTGGTTGAGTGCATTTCTTCTACCTCCCCTAGGGGAGTAGGCATTAGAAGGTAGTGAGGGTTTAGGGGCCATCTAGCTGGTCTCACAGTGGGGAGTAAGGGAGCGGGGGGCTTTTGGGTACATGTTTCACCCTGTGCCATGCTACTTGTATAACTTTTAATGAAGTAGGTGACTTTATTTGATGGTACAACTATTTATTTGTTGTTTTTTTCTTTGGAATCATCCTGGTAGATTGCAGTAGATTTTTAGCAAGAATGTCTTGGTACATTTTTCCATTCATCCTTCCTTCAATGAAATGAAGTTTACCAGTACCGTATGCTGAAAAGCAGCCCCACACCATGATGTTCCCCCCTCCAAACTTCATACCAAATCAAACTTCACTGTTGGTATGTTGTTTTTGGGGTGATGTGCAGTTCCATTTGACCTCCAAATATGGTGTGCATTATGGCATCCAAAGAGTTCAATTTCTGTCTCATCTGACCAAATTATATTCTCCCAGTATTTTGCAGGCTTGTCTAAATGTTGTGAAGCAGACTTGCGTGGTGAGCATGCATACAGACCATGGCGGTTGACTGCATTACTTATTGTTTTCTTTGAAACAATTGTATCTGATAATTCCAGGTCTTTTTGATGCTATCCACAAGTGGTACTTGGCTCTTGGACAACTCTTCTGATAATTATTTTCACTCCTCTGTCAGAAATCCTAATTGTGGCTGGTTTATGGTGAAATTATGTTGTTTCCACTTCAGGATTATGATCCTAACAGTGCTCACTGGAACATTCAGAAGTTTAGAAATCCTTCTGTAACCCATGCCATCAGTATGTTTTGCAACTATAAGGTTTCAAAGGTCTTGAGAGAGAGAGCTTTGCTTTTACCCTTCATGAGATGTTTCTTTGTAATGAGACACCTTTTTATTCGCCATCCGTTGAGACTGAACCAGTTGGTATAAATTTGCACTGACAAGGGGCAGGATTGCTTTCTAATTACTGATAGATTTCAACTGGTGTTTTGGCTTTCCATGTATTTTTGCACCTCCCTTTTCCCTGTGTCATTCCATTTTATTAATTTACTAGCTTCATTTGTGAACTTATTTGTTTTGGTTTCTTTGTATGTATGAATTGCATGAGTTGTTATTGACATGTGGTGAACATTTCATGTCAATAGCACCTTTAAAAATATATTTTCCTAGAAAAATGGTGACATGTTCAATATTTATTTTACCTGCTGTATATAGATCAGTCCACCCAAAACTCCTGTTTAAGAAGATGTCAGTTAGTTTAACTCTTTGGCATTAATCAAAAACTTAAATATCAGTTTATGATGAACTGACACTTTAAATTGTTTTTGTTTTAATTACAATGTTAATTAAATGTGAAATCAGGTATGCATTAGGAGTGCCCATTCTGTAAATTGCTAAGACTAAAGACGAGGTGTTGACAGCTTTCTAAAATTATGTCATACTCTTATTATATGCTGCTGCAGAACACACAAAAGGGTTAAGTGGACTGCGAAAGAACGTATATTACTTTTAACATTTTCTGGCAGGTAAAACAGCTTTTATTTCAATGCGATAGATCAAAGGGTAGAACAAAATCATTTGTTATGATGTAATTGCCTAAATCAATGCAGTTTTTCTTTTTCAGGTTATCAGGTACTTTCTGAAATAGTGTCCACAGAAATGCCTGCCTGCCCAGCTGAATTTCTGAACATTGACATTCCACCTGGAGACCAAGTGTTTGACACTGAGAACAAAAGCAATGTAGTTCTGCCATTCCAAAGGGTTCGATGGTATCCTGACACAGGAATAAGCCCTAACAGCCCAAGAGCACAGGTTAGTGCAAAGCCTAACTACTGTTTTGCAGAAAGGGGATGAGGAAAATCTAGAATCCAGAAATATACAAGTTTGTAAAAAGCTGTTGGGCAGTGAAGCAGGCTTTTTTTTTTTTCATCACAAAAGTGTATCAAGTTCCTCAAATTGTGTTACAAAAGTGTATCAGTTATTTTTTTATAAGCTAGGTTTACTCTTTTACATCATTTTAATTTTATACTTTACATATCCATCTACATGATTTTTATACTCCCATGGATAACTCGAAAATAGGATTGTCACCTGTAAAAAAAAAAAATACATGAATAAATAATGTTGAACTTTATTCTTTTAGTCAGCACTGTCCAAATGGGTCTGATTGGAATCTATTGTTACCTTTTTGTAAATGCAGCAAGTTTACATTTGGGTTTGGAGGAAAATAAATACATTCAGTTATTATAAGACAATATGTCAAAAAGTTCTTCATTTTCCAGCTCAACTCTGTAACAGCCTGGATCGATGGCAGCTCCATTTATGGTCCCTCTCATTCTTGGAGTGATGCCTTAAGAAGTTTCTCAGGAGGGAACTTGGCTTCTGGTCCTAATGGTATTTTTCCACCTTATGCCAAAAAAAGTCTTCCAGTTTTTCGGGTGCCTGATCCTTCCACTGGAGAAAGAGGGGATGAAGGAATCTACAGTAAGTGTCTGCATTGCTCTCTTTTAAGGTTTAAAAATGTTTACTCACTAAAAAAGCACACAGAAAGTTCTTAATTTCTGTATTTTAAAGATACCACTTCTGTCTCCAATATCTAAATATAATTTAACATTTATTTCAAACAAATGTAGGAATAAAATTAGCCTAATCTAGAAATGTTTTCATTTTTTTGTTTCTGTGTACTGTATATATATCAATGCAATGGGGCACCCATTTACTCATCACATATACTTTGCAGGTTCTGCATCCTTTATAGTAACAGAGAGATGAGTTTTACATTTGTACCTTTAATGATGTTCCTTATTCTGTTTACCTGTTTTTTTTATGTATGCATAATAATGTGTTTCTGTTTAGTTGTAGGCCACATTTTTTATGGTGCAGATGACTGTTTTCATTTGTTATTGGTAGTTTTGGGCAAGGGAGAATGAGAGGCTCTTGTCTAAGGCTCTATAATGATAATGTCTCATCATTCTAATGTCACTAAGTAGACCGTTCTTACTGAAGAACTGGCCATATAATTTGCATGCGGTTTTGGAGCAAATAGTCAACAATTACCAGTGTATCAAGCAGTGAAAATGATCAAAAGTAAAAGTAAATTAGTGTGGCAAACACATGAGCCCCTAGAAAAATCCACTGCAGATCATTTAATAATGCTTGATACATCCAAGAAACAAACTCCTTTAATGGGGTGCGGTTTGTTTTTAAATGTACTGTTCCTAATGCTATACCTACATGAGAAAAACTCACTACATAAGGAAAGGTGCACTGGAAAAACATATTTTTGGGACCCTGAAGGGAATTCACTTAGATCAGTGAGCTTGCCTTGAAAGAATAATGGTGCACGTCATTGTTTTCATCCCACAGTTTTACAGATGTTGAGAACTCTAGAAGAAAGGAAGAAAAGGCAGATGGACACTATGGGGGAGATTTACTAAAACTTGTGCGCACAGAATCAGGTGCAGCTATGCATGATAACTAATCAACTTCTAATTTCAGCTTGTTCAATTAAGCTTAGACAATAAAAACAAGAATCTGATTTGCTACCATGCACAGCTGCACCAGATTCTGTGTGTACAAGTTTTAGTAAATCTCCCCCAGTATGTATACTATGTACAGTCTGGAGGAAAGAAAGAAGATAGGAGACATGATTGAAACCTTTAAATACATCACAGGAGTGAATATGGTTCAGGAGGCAGCATTTTCACTATGCAATGCATAATCAAGAACATGGGGACATGACCTCTAACTAGCAGGAGGAAAGTTCAAAACTAATCTTAGTATTATTTTACTGAAAGGGTAGTTGATGGTTGGAATTAGACCAGCAGAGTTAGTGAGCCAGTCAACAGTAGATAGATTTAAACACATGCTCGGGAAAAACATAGATTGATCAGACAAAAAGTAAAACAAAATGATATAATAAATAAACAAATATATATATATATATATATATATATATATATATATATATACATACAGTATCTCACAAAAGTGAGTACACCTATCACATTTTTGTAAATATTTTATTATATATTTTCATGTGACAACACTGGTGAAATTACACTTTGCTACAATGTAAAGTCGTGAGTGTACATCTTGTATAACAGTCTAAAATTTCTAGCCCCTCAAAATAGCTCAGCACACAGCCATTGATGTCTAAACTGCTGACAACAAAAGTGAGTACACCCCTAAGTGAAAATGTCCAAATTGGGGCCAAAAGCGTGAATATTTTGTGTGGCCACCATTATTTTCCAGCACTGCCTTAACCTTCTTGGTCATGGAGTTCACCAGAGCTTCACAGGTTGCAACTGGAGTCCTCTTCCACTCCTCCATGAAGACATCATGAAGCTGGTGGATGTTAGAGACCTTTCACTCCTTCACCGTTCATTTGAGGATGCCCCACAGATGGTCAATAGGGTTTAGGTTTGGAGACATGCTTGGCCAGTCCATCACCTTTACCCTCAGCTTTGGGGTCATTATCATGTTGGACTACTGCCCCGAGCCCCATCTCTGAAGAGAGGGGATCATGCTCTGCTTCAGTATGTCACAGTACACGTTAGCATTCATGGTTCCCTCAATGAACTGTAGCTCCCCAGTGCTGGCAGCACTCATGCAACTCCAGACCATGACACTACCACCACCATGCTTGACTGTAGCCAAGACACACTTGTCTTTGTACTCCTCATCTGGTTGCCGCCACACACTCTTGACACCATCTGAACCAAATAAGTTCATCTTGGTCTCATCAGACCACAGGACATGGTTCCAGTATCCATGTCCTTAGTCTGCTTGTCTTCAGCAAACTGTTTGCAGACTTTCTTGTGCATCATCTTTAGAAGAGGCTTCCTTCTGGGACAACAGCCATGCAGACCAATTTAATGCAGTGTGCGGCGTATGGTCTGAGCACTGACAGGCTGACCCCCACCCCTTCCACCTCTGCAGCAATGCTGGCAGCACTCATACATCTTTTTCCCAAAGACAACCTCTGGATTTGATGCTGAGCACATGTACTCAACTTCTTTGCTCGACCACGGCGAGGCCTGTTCTGAGTGGAACCTGTCTTGTTAAACCACTGTATGGTCTTGGCTACTGCGCTGCAGCTCAGTTTCAGGGTCTTGGCAATCTTCTTATAGCCTAGGCCATCTTTATGTAGAGCAACAATTCTTTTTTTCAGATCCTCAGAGAGTTCTTTGCTATGAAGTGCCATGTTGAACTTCCAGTGACCAGTATGAGAGAGCGAGAGTGATAGCACCAAATTTAAAACACCTGCTCCCCATTCACACCTGACACCTTGTAACACTAATGAGTCACATGACGCCGGGGAGGGAAATGGCTAATTGGGCCCAATTTGGACATTTTCACTTAGTGGTGTACTCACTTTTGTTGCCAACAGTTTAGCCATTAATGGCTGTGTGTTGAGTTATTTTGAGGGGACAGAAAATTTACACTGTTATACAAGCTGTACAGTCTCTACTTTACATCGTAGCAAAGTGTCATTTCTTCAGTGTTGTCACATGAAAAGATATAATAAAATATTTTTAAAAATGTGAGGGGTGTACTCACTTTTGTGAGATACTGGATCTGTGGTTTGTCTGGTTTGCAAGGTAGCCTCAGATGGGGAAGGGGTGAATTGAGCTACTGGCTCCCAATGACAGATTCTGTCAAGATCTTTAACCCCTTCCCACCGGTAGTACATCCATGGACGTCCTGGAATTTGAGGGGTGATATCTAAACGGTGCCAGCAGCTACAATTTTCTAGCAAAAAAAGTAAGATATTTACATGTAGGAGAGGAGTGCCAGAAATGGCCTGGTAAGGAAGGGGTTAAGTACATGTTTGGGAAGTCAGCAGTTGTGAGACCAGACTGAAAATACTTAATCAAAAATGCAGACTAGCATTGTGAATGGCTGACTTAACAGCACAATATTTATACCTTAGATGCAACAAGTTCTGTCCCATCACACAGCTGCAAATTAAGTGTGATAGCAACATACACTTTGTATAAGGCTGGATTAAAACACATAATAAGAGCTTCAGAGAAACAACGCTACGACTGATGGAATTGTAAAGAGGACTGACTCTCTCCCAGAATCTTTGTCACTAGTTTGTTTGATCCGACTTACAACACGACTTTTGCCAGGCGGCCTTGCCTGTGGCCAATCAGAGAAGGGAGGGAGGGGGTTGCCCCAAATAAAATTCTATTCCTTTCACTGTAAAGTCGCTTGCATTAAGATGGGGATCCGGCATGGAGGCGACTTCCATTGTCTTCTGTGGTCACAAGTCGGATAGAAGTCGCCATGAAGTTGTGTAGGAACCTTTTTTTGAAGTCAGAGTGACTCAGTAGCGTACATTAAGATGGATCCCATTCATTTCAATGGGATTTTAGCTGTCAAGCGACTTGGGGTGACTTGAGGTGACTTAAGTCAGAGCGCAAGTCGTCCCTGTGTGAACGGAGCGTTAAAAAATTACATAAGCATTTAATGGTAATCCCAGTTAAAATATAATATTTATTTACCCAGAAGAATTCAAGCTTTTGAATTGTCACTGAATTTGCATTTTGCTCTTATTCTTTGAACTTAATTAGTAATAATTAATTATTTGCTTTGAAAACACATTATTTTAAATTATTATTATAAAAAAGATTTAATGGCTGCACTTGGAGTATTCATTAACATTATATGACCGATGATATTAATCCAAAAATAAAGTGTTTTATTAGACCTGGTTCACACTGGTGCGACATACACTCCAACTTTGGGAGCACAAGTCGCATGATGTGTACAAATCCATGGTTCCCTATGAGAGCAGTCTGAACTAGTCCGACACAAGTCAGTCTGATTTGAGAAAAGATTCTTGCACTACTTTAGTCCAACTTCAGTCCGTTTTCAGCCCATTCAATATCATTGAAGTCGGATCAAAGTCGTTTCCTCGTCCTAACCATCCGACTTGTGACATCTGGCATGGTGATTACAGCAGCAGTAAGAGGAATTTAAGTCACATTGGTATTGTTTTAATTGGTCAAAGGACAAGTCACTATCTCAAATTGGAGCAAAGTCGGATGAAAGTAGGACTAATGTAGGACTGATGTCGCAGGGCAAAGTAGGATGACAGTCGTACAACAGTCATGTCATGCCAGTGTGAACCCGGCCTTAGTTTTACAGAAAACTGAGCAAGGTTTAACTCTGGTGGTAAACCCTTATGCATTTGCAGTCATCCCTTCTCTACAGCTGTTAAAATCCACAATTTACACAGTTTTACTAAGCTTCCAGAGGCAGGGATCTGATGCCACACACTGCACATCTCAGAGAGGAGAGCTGAGTGTAATCTGAGATCTGAGTTGTGGGAAGGGACACCACCCTTTACACAACCTCTGTCAGTCACAGGCTATGTGCTCAAGGCTCCCCCCCTCCCCCGATCCTTTGAAGTCAGCACAACCTGGCCGAAATGGCTCATGTAGATAACAGAGCAACGAGACTGCAGGCAGAGACCACACTCAGTGCTTGGATTGAGGCAAGTACCCACTATAGAAAGATATGCTTTGTTAAGTTTTATGTCAGAAGTTTACAACCACTTTAAGGCCTCTTCCACACTTGTGCGACCTGAAAGTTGTGCGACGTTGCTGCAACTTTGATGCAATTGTGCCACGACTTGAAGCAACGCCTGTATAATCTTGAGGTCTATGTACCTCAAGTTGCATCAAAGTCGGATCAAAGTAGTGCAGGGACTACTTTGAAGTTGACGTTTTTTTTCTCTTCTCTCTATTCTCTTTTTTTTTTTTTTTTTTTTATCTTTGCTATTCATTTTAATAGTTGAAGGTATGGGGGATGCAGAGGTCTATGCACAAATATAAAATTAAATGGCTCAGTGCCAGTTCACACCACAAAAACACACTCCAGATCCGTTCTGGATGCGTTTCTGCATGTGTGTTTTTAACACGTTTTTAATGCATTTTTGGCGCGTTTCTGGATGTATTCCAGGTGCTTTTTTTTCTTCCTTTTTCTTCTTTTTGCTACTACTAAGGCCCAGTGCATTTTTGATGCGTTTTACTGTACAGTCTGAACTGAAAAGCCCTGGAACCGACTGCACTGGTGTGAACTATGCCATTGTAAACCATATAACCTACTTTCCATACATTTTTGATGCAGAAATAAAATGCACTGGACTACATGTGGTGTGAACTGGCCCTTAAAGTGAGTTTTTGTGTTTGCTTATGAAGCCAAATGAGAATTTGTAATGTTAGATTATTATATGCGACTAAGTGTATTATAAATAAATGGTTCAATTGAAAAAAAAAACATCTCTTAATTTGTTATTGCTGTCCATTTTTCTATTCTCTTTGTTTGTCCTGGTGGCCACTGTCACAGAGACACAAAGTGATCAGAAATCCAAAACTGTAATTGTCACTGGAAAAGATGGTTAAAGGAAAAAAAAACACCTGTTCTAGGACAATTGTCTAAAGCTGGCCATATATGGTTCATTATGTTTTGGCTTGCTCCTAGGTGAATGGGGGAATATTTCCCGATGTGTGATTGTATTCTGACAGTGAGACTCCCCCATCATCAGGATACACTGATTAGTGCTGAAGCTAATTGGCTGCATGTGCTCATTGAGCAACAATTTCCCAACAAGATTGACTTCTCATGAACAGGTAAACCCGCTGAATTTCGATCCATGTATGGCCAGCTTAAGACTGGATTTCTCACTTTGGAGAGATTTATTCGCACTTCCTGTTGGTTCTCTAGGACTGAAAGGGAAGGGAAATCTCCCCAATGGGGCACAGATATTATCTCCCACTCTACTCTAACATACATTTTAAGTAATGAATACTATCAACTTTTGTAAAAAGTCTTCATTTAGGCCTCTTGTACGTGCTCATAATAATTTACTGATGTTTACACTCATCATGTTGATGACAGAAAATGTTCCATAAAGACCTTGCGTAAACATGCGTATGCATATACATGCGTACATTCTTCTTCATCCTCTTCTAATTAGAAGCCAGTGTTGCAATATATGCGCATATACATGCATATACGCTTATGATACTGCACTCATATGCAAAATTTTCTATACTTATTTCACAGCTCTGTAGTCATTGTTGTATTACTGACCTTTATATAGTTGTGTACATTGAAATGAAATCGGATGGGGGTGGGTCGGTTCCCAACCAGTTACCCTCCCAAAAAAGGAAATATTTGGACTGTCTCTGTACCATCTTGTACAGTAGAAACTCGGAAAGGTATACAAAAGTTCAAAATTCTTATTATACAAATATATTTAAAAGCAGGTCATCCACATAAGGACAGACATGTTCATTAAAAAACAGTGATCACCAACAATGATGAACCCCACAGAGGGGAACAACATTAGGGTACTGACATTGATTCTCAACATGTTTCGTGGAACTGTGACCACTTCCTCAGGAGAATATCTGTGGTGATATGTAAATACAAAGGAAAAGCAGTGTAAGACAAATAATTAATTTCAAACATATGCATGGGGACATCAGAGGCATTACACTCACCCAAACTTGCACTAAACCAGGAACAGAGCGTCAAACATGTTCCACGTCGGCGGAATTGGGGGTTTTTGCAAGGAGATTGTATATAATGATCTAAGTAAAATTATAAATGATTCATCATTCATGATCATTCATCATTTTACTTAGATCATTATATACAATCTCCTCGCAAAAACCCCCTCTTCTGCCAACGTGGAACATGTTTGATGCTCTGTCCCTGGTTTAGTGTAAGTCTCGGGTGAGTGTAATACCTCTGATGTCCCCATGCATATGTTTGAAATGAATTATTTGTCTTACACTGCTCTTCCTTTGTATTTACATATCGCCACATATATTCTCCTGGAGAAGCGGTCACAGTTCCACAAAACATGTTGAGCATCAATATCCGTGGCACTGTACCCTAATGTTGTTCCCCTCTGTGGAGTTCATCAATGTTGGTAATCACAGTTTTTAAATGAATATGTCTGTCCTTATTTGGATGACCTGCTTTTAAATATATTTGTATAATAAAAATTTTGAACTTTTATATACCTTTCCGAGTTTATACTGTACAAGCTGGTACCGAGACAGTCCAAATATTTCCTTTTTTGGGGGGTAACCGGTTGGGGACCAACCCACCCCCATCATTTTTCATTTAATTCCAATCTGGATGAGGTACCTGGACCATCCTTATTTTTATACACCATTAGAGGCAATATAACTTGATTCTGTTGATGCATAATATTTTTTGGACAACCTCCATCCCTGCAAAGTCATGAAATGCCTGGTTCATTGTAGAAAGACAAGTAGTTTGGTGTCTTTTAGTGCACAAGCACTTGCACAAACAGGGTACTTATAACAAAAACATTCTATACCTAAATCTAAAGAAAAAATGGTGTATTAACAAAGTAGATTTCCCATTCCTATGAAAATATTTTATAGCACTAATAGAAAACACTTTATAGTATTTATTTTCCAAGAGCAGCAACATCAAAGGGGAATACTAGATGATCATCAGAGATCCACAATGAATATTCTTAGAGTTAATAGCAGTTTTGAATAAATTGTGTGTTGAACTTGTACTCAGAGAAGAATGTGTATAATTTCATTGCTGACCGCCTTCTGAAAGTGCTAGTTGACTGGCTGTTGGTGTCTTCAGTGCTTTTGGAGTGGCTGATAAACAACAGCAAGGGAAGTAAGAATAAAAAACAAATTCCTCATGTGCCTATTTTTATTTTTTCAAGGCCAGTGACAGGAAATAGTAAAGGCATTGGACTATCATGCCAGCCAGGGACATATTATTTTAAGAGGAGAGGTCAGTGATGGCATACTACTGGCTTCTTCACTACAGGATGTCTTCAAAATCTATTTTCTATGCTCATTTTTGTCATTTCAAATTAAAGTATCTGTTTGTTTGTGAAACACAGGTTTCGGTAATGCTATGGCCAATGAAAGTCCATTTCGTCAGGCTCAAAGTGTTGTCTGGTACTGGTACCATAACTACTGGGCAAATTTACTAGCAGCTGCTAATCCTAACTGGTCTGATGAAGTCTTGTTTCAAAATGCCAGGAAATGGGTCATTGCTGTTTATCAGGTAACACACTCATACAATATTTTATTGTTTTATTGAACAGGGAGGATAAATGTGCACAGAATATTTATTGCAGGGAAAATATTTTACAACAAGCTATCTGTCACAGCAGCACTGTCTCCTCTCCTATACTGAATTTAATTACTTTGATTTCACTGCACGCTTAAGATGAGAATGAATACTACTATTAAGAAATACTTGTACAACTCTTGTCATTAGCTATCATGGAGGGATTTTCTTGTAAACTTTACAGCACAAAAATGAGAGGGCCTCTTTGTCAAAGAATTCTAAACAAAGAATTACTATTCAAGCTTCAGTCATTTTAGTAGTACCTTTTCAAGGCATATAATACTATTTCAGTCAACAAATAGCAAAGATAATAATTACATAGTTACATGGTAGTTAAGGCTGAATAAAGACAACAGTCCGTCCAGTTCAACCTGTGTAGGTGTACGCTTGTCAGTACCCATATCCCTGTATGTTGTACTTATTGAAATATACATCCAAGAGTTTTTTAAATATATCCATACTCCCCGCAGTCACCACTAGTTGTGGAAGAGAGTTCCACATCCTTGTTGCCCTGACAGTGAAGAACCCCTTACGAATTCTAAGATTAAACCGCTTCTCATCCAGTTTCAATGTGTGTCCCCTTGTCCTCCTACATTCCCTGAGACTGAACAGTTTTTCTTTTATGCTTGGATCACCATTGAGATATTTATAGATCGCAATCATGTCCCCTCTCAAGCGTCGCTTCTCCAGAGAGAATACGTTTAGCGCTTGCAATCGTTCCTCGTAAGTAAGGTCTTCCATTCCTTTTATCAGTTTGGTTGCCCTCCTTTGGACTCTCTCCAGCTCCAGTACATTCTTTCTGAGGACTGGTGACCAGAACTGGACAGAATACTCCAGATGTGGCGTAACCAGGCTTTTATAAAGTGGCAGAATTATAGTTTTATCCCTGGAGCATATCCCCTTATTTATGCATGCTAATATTCTTCCTACTCTGGTTGCTGCAGCTTGACATTGCATGCTGTTCAGTCTGTCATCTACTAGGACCCCCAGATCCTTCTCCATTCTTGATTTGTGTTTTTGCCCCCAAGTGCATTACCTTACATTTCTCTACATTAAACCTAATTTTCCATTTGTCTGCCCACTCTGTTAATTTGTTCAGGTCATTCTTTAAAATGTCAATATCCTGTTGTGAGGTTATTGCCCTGCTTATCTTTGTATCATCAGCAAAAACTGAGACTGGGCTATTAATCCCTTCCCCCAGATCATTAATGAATACATTGAATAGAATTGGTCCCAAGACAGATCCTTGGGGTACCCCACTCGTCACTCCAGACCAGTCTGAGCACACGTTACTTATCACTACCCTTTGGACGTGCCCCTGTAACCACTTCTTTACCCAAGAACAAACCTTATGGTCCATGCCTGCAGACCTCAGCTTGTAAATCAAGCGTTTATGGGGAACTGTGTCAAAAGCTTTTGCAAAATTCAGGTACACTACATCCACTGACCTCCCCCTATTTTGATGGCCGCCTATTCCTCGTAGAATGTTAGCAGGTTTGTCTGGCAGGAATGACCCCTCATAAACCCATGCTGATTACTGCTAATGATGTTCTCTTCCTCAGTTACTTTTTGCATATAGTCTCTAATTATCCCCTCCAATAATTTACCCACTATTGATGTTAGGCTGACTGGCCTGTAATTCCCAGGAATATGTCTCTGCCCTTTTTTAAATATTGGCACCACATTGGCTTTCCATCGGTTGGTACCAATCCCGTCCTTATACTATCCACAAAGATTAGGAGCAATGGTCTGGCTATAACCTGACTGAGTTCACTGAGGACTCTCTGGTGTAAGCCACCTGGTCCTGGTGATTTATTTCTATTAAGTTCATCTAGTCTTTCTTTGACTCCGGCCTCCGTTAGCCACAAGGGTACGTCCTGTGGCATTAACAGTATAGTTGCTAAACACCTCCTTTTCCTGCATAAAAACTGAGGAGAAGAAGGTATTTAATATAGTTGCCTTTTTTGTGTCATCTGTAACCATCCTCCCATCATCATCTTTTAAGTGTGCAATGTGCTCTGGTTTTGCCTTTTTATTATTAATATATTTAAAGAATTTCTTTGTTTTTTTTTTACTCTCCTCCGCTATATATTTTTTATAATCCTTTTTAGCCGCCCTGACTGCATTTTTGCACTTCTTATTACATTCCTTGTAGTTTTGGAATTCAGAAGGTGACCCACCCCCTTTATATTTCTTAAAGGCCAAGTTTTTCTCTTTAATGAGGCTTTTCACATTACAGTTTAACCACCCAGGTTTGACCTTTGCTCTTTTATATTTATTGCCCACTGGAATGCACTGTGCGATACCCTTATTTAATATGCTCCTAAAGCATTCCCATTTTTATTCTGTGTTGATTTATTTTTTAGTGCTGTTTTAGTGCTGCCCTCTTCCCTTTTGTTTCTTGTGATTTACACTAAATGCTATCATTCTATGGTCACTAGATCCCAAATTATCCCGTATCGCCGCATCTGCGACCAGATTTGGATTGTTCGTAATTAATACATCTAATGGGGCATTCTTTCTAGTTAGGGAATCCACCAATTGGGACATGACGTTTTTCATTAAATGACAAGCCTTTAATGAGTGTGCTGTCCCCTCTGCCCAGTTAATATCAGGATAATTGAAGTCCCCCAGTATGATTACATTTCCCAGTTTCACTGCCATTTCTAGCTGGGATAGTAGTCCCAGCTCCTCCTTTAGGTTGGTAGGTCTGTAACATACCCCCACTAATAATTTCCCATTTACCTCCCCTCTATGAAGTTCAACCCATACTGATTCCCCCTCCCCCCCTCATCCTGTCCATAATGTCACTCCTCTCTACCACCTTTACATAATTTTTGACATATAGACAGACCCCTCCACCCCTTCTACCTCCCCTATCCTTTTGATACAATGCATACCCCTGTATATTGGCCAGCCAATCTTGTGAGCTGTCAAACCACGTTTCAGTTATTCACACACGGTCTAAGTCCTCCTTGTGTAACAGTAGCTACAGTTCCTCCATTTTGTTAGCTAGGCTCCTTGCATTTGCGTAAAAGCCCCTTAGTGTTGTATGAGCACACATTATTTTCTCTGTATGTTTCCTCTGGCTCAGTTTAGGAGTTGTCCCCCTATTCACTCACAATTTAGATGCTGTGGTAGTGTTATCACTGCTGACTCCACTATACCCCACTGTCCCCTGCTTACTACTGGCTATTGCTTCCTCTGACCTCCCCCATTACATAGCTTAAAAGCCCCTCCATCTTTGTGGCCATCTTTTTTCCCAGTAGAGCTGTACCATCCCCATTAAGGTGCAGCCCGTCCTTACTAAGAGCCGCTAACCAACCAAGAAGTCTGCCCAGTTCTCCAGGAACCCAAACCCCTCTTTCCTACACCAATTCCTCAGCCACCTGTTCAATTCCCTAATCTCCTGCTGCCTCTCTGGCATGGCTCGAGGTACAGGTAGTATTTCAGAGAAAACTACCTTGGAGGTCCTTTTCCTAAGTCTATTCCCTAAGTCCCTGAAATAATTTTTTAGGACTCTCCACCTTCCTCTCACTTTGTCATTGGTATTGACCGCTGGGTCCTGCCCAGCCCCGCCAATAACCTGTCTACTCGATCCTCGATGTGCTGAACCCAAGCACACAGTAAACAACATACTGTTCAGTGACCACGGTCTTTCTGGCAGATTGCCCTCTCTGTCCTCTTAATAATCGAGTCCCCCACTACCACAACCTGTCTAACGTTACCTGTGCCTCTGCCCCCCTCCTTACTGGGGTGGCTATTCCCCTGCTCCAGCACTGCCACCTCTGTGCCTGCATCCCCAGCAGGCAACCATTACAAAATTAACATATTAAGAATAGTTTTTAAAATGTGTTATAAAAAAAATTCTATAAAAAAATGTTTCTATAACACAATCTACTTGCTGTTACTGAAAACCGGCTTCATAAATCCATCTCTGCTTCTCCTGGCTTCCCTTTCTCATGGTGATCTCCTCTGCACTCGCTCTCCCAGACATAGTGGAGGTGGGAGTTGGAATCCTTTTATTCCCCAGAAAGCACCTTCAGTTTATACTCTCCTCCCTCTCTGTCCCTCTTCAAATTTGAGGCACATTGTAGTAGTCTATTTTCTGCAGTTTCTCTGAGAATTGCTGTAATCTATTGGCCTCCTGGAACGGTATCAACCTTCCTTGATGACTTCCTGGCTACCATATTTTCTCTCTTCTGAAATTCCCACAATCATTCTCGGTGGCTTCTAACACTCCTGCTACTTCTAAAATTTTCAGTCTAACCTCTACTTTTGACCTAAAGCAAGGGATATATGCTTCTATTTACTCTGATGGCAACACCCTTGATCTTGTATTCTCCTACCTATGGACTCTGTGCAACCTCTCCAACAACCCCTTTCCTCTCTCTAATTACTACCTTATTAGTTTCACTCTCTCACTGTCTTCCACCTCCACTCCCTCCAACTGCCTAACAGTTAGTTGCAGAAACCTTTGCCATTTTATCCCTTCTCTTCTCTATTCTGCGAATGACCACCTCTATGACAAAATCTCACCCCTGTCCTGCTCCAAACTAGGTACTCCTATCTACAATAGTTCACTGACATCCTCTTTGGACACACTCACCCCCGCCACTCCACTGTACTCTTTGTTGGTTCTCATCCTACCTTTCCATTGGGGTTCCACAAGATTCTATTCTTGGACCTCAACTATTCTTGATCTATACCTCCACCCTGGGTCAGCCGATAGCCTCCCATGACTTTCAATACAATTTCTATGTTGATGACACCAAAATCTATCTCTCTACCCCTCCGGTCACTCTATCAGTCTCCTCACATGTCACTAATTTATTAACAGACATATTAGCCTGGATGTCACACCATTTCCTCAAACTCAAGCTGTCCAAAACGTAGCTCATAATATTTCCTCCCCAACATGCCCCTTCCCCTGACTTCTCTGTCAAGATTGATGGCACAACTATTAACCCATCCCTGCATGCTAGGGTGCTAGGTGTAATCCTGGACTCTGAACTCTCCTTTCAGCCCCCACATCTAAATACTGTCCAGATCGTGCCACCTCTGAAACATCTTCAAAATATGCCCCTTCTTAACCAATGACACCACAAAGCTTCTAATTCACTCCCTGGTTATTTCTCATCTCGACTACTTCAATTTCCTATTGATTGGGTTACCTTTACATAGGCTATTCCCACTGCAGTCCATCATAAATGCTGCTGCCAAACTCCACCTTATGAACCATTCAGTGTCTGCCAACCCTCTCTTCTATCCCTCTCTGCCAATCCCTCCACTGGTTTCTGCTCATTCCAACAAATTAAATTCAAAATACTAACAAAAACTTACAAAGCCATCAACAACTATGCCCCCAGCTACATAACTAAGTTAGTCCCAAGATACCAACCAAATCATTCTCTTTGTTCTTCCCAATGCCTCCTTCTTTTTAGCTCCCTTGTCAACTCCTCCCATGCT
Organism: Glandirana rugosa; assembly: GCA_018402905.1. Classification (NCBI taxonomy): domain Eukaryota; kingdom Metazoa; phylum Chordata; class Amphibia; order Anura; family Ranidae; genus Glandirana; species Glandirana rugosa. The sequence continues at coordinate 63,440 of BLSH010549208.1, forward strand.
TGACTTCAGGACATCTCCAGAGCCTTTCCCATCCTCTGGAATTTCCTATCCCAATCTGTCTGACCATCTTCCACTCTGTCCACTTCTAGGCTTTCCCTAAAAATGTTGGTCTTTAGAGTGGGCAGCACAGTGGCTAAGTGGTTAGTACTTCAGCCTAGCAACCCTAGGGTCTTCAGTTAAAATCCATTGACACTCCTTTTTAAATTCTAAGCTTTAATGAGCAGGGCCCTCTGATTCCTCCTGTATTGAATTGTATTGCAACTGGATTTTCTGCCCCCATGTTGTAAAGCACAGCTCAAACTGTAAATCCTGAATAATATTATTAATAATAATAATAATGATAATAATAATGTATTATATTGTTAATTGGTATTTTAAATATCCGTTCTAGAGAATTATCTTTTATGAATGGCTGCCAACATTTTTATCAAGTGGAGTACAGGATTACACTGGTAATAACATTTTGTATTTTTTTCTGTGTGTCAGTTTTCAACGATATATTACAATAGATTAATTAATTCATTAATATATAAGTTAAAAATAAATATATATGTTCCTAACAGTTACTATATTTGATGAATATTTGCAAAATGGCAGAAACTTTTTGGTATTTTATCAAAGACATGAGCTGGTCTGAGCTTCTAACCTACAAATGTCAGTTTTGTAACTGGCTGTCTAGTGGTCAAATGCATACAGTTATGTGAAATGTACTATACATCACACTGTAGGCAAAAAACAGAAAAGATTAGCAAACTATATAATCCAAAATAAACCAAACAAGCTGATGCGCAGATCAAAAGAAAGTTTCTCTGGCTGGTTGGTGATTGCAGTGCTACAAAGATGACAAGTCTTAAGCCAGCAGAGTACTGCAGTTCACAAATATTCCACTGGGTGGCAGAAACATTACTAGACTAAACAAAAGAAAAGAGAGCGCACATCCACCCTAGTGTAAAACGGCTTTAAGAAAGTAATGTAAAAACACTTCAATAAATACACTCACATGGGTTAAAGACATGTAAAATATTCTCTGTCATCTCTCCTCATTTACCACTAAAACATCCCAAATGGGGAGACTATTGCAACCTTTTGGGGGAGCTGCCTGGATCCTGGCAGCCCATCCAAAACCACATACACAGAGTCCAGTAACTACTGCACATGTGACCGGTCCAGCCGGCGTCGCGCTCTGTCAGCACAGTGATCCATAAGCGGGAGACAGGGGAGGGGGTGAGATCAGGACATTGCCATGATGATACGTTTCGGAGGCATGGGCTCCTTTATCAAGTCACACCCACTCTGGGAGCTGCTCTAACTTTATATAATATTTGAATTATTACAAATATTCTTGGAAATTTTGTTTGAAACTATGGCTTTTACTTTTAGGCTACAATCAACATGTGGATCCAAGTGTATCCCCAGAATTTGTAGCTTTAACAACACAGATGATACACACCATGATGCCTTCAGGAGTTTATATGAGGTATAGTATTTCTTCCAATTTACCTGAATTTGGTTTACTCAATTTGGTTCACATATACCAAATGTGTCTAATTTGTATGACTGTATACATGTTCCACCACGATTAACATAAATGTTTATGCTTGTGTTGGTTAAAGCCCTGTGGCACCATTAGTAATAGTAGTGTAATGTAATGGGGTCGCGTGTTTGGTTGCATACTCCCCACTTATGCTGTAGGGAAGAGGCAAGACACTATTTTACCCTTTGCTTGCTGACTTTCCTGTGATCACACAAGTCCACAGGGATAATTTAGTATGGAACCTGCCAGATCTGTGACATGCTTTCCTCATTATAGGACAAACAGTCAAGCACCCCAGCCTGGTCTAGCCAGCACTCCCACAAATTTACAGTTACAGTGTACCCCATACCAGCCTGTTCCCCAGAGATTTTCCTATCTGTGGCAAAAATAATGGACTGACTACACAACCCATGCCTTTGGCCTTTGCTTGACTAAAAAGAACTTAGGAATATTTGCAAGCAGTTTATTTAGCCTTCCAAATGGAGGTGGCATGTTAGGTTACAAACACTATAACAGTCAAAGCAGTTCAGTAGGAGAGGAGACTTGCATGACCCATGACTTCCAGAGGGCCCTCTCAGTGTCCCATCACCCCCCTAAGTCAACGCTGTATCTTGGCCTAGGCCAACAAGGCCCAGGCCTAGGGCAGCACTTTGCAGGGGGGGCAGCATGAAAAGAGTCCCTGCAGCACGAAAAGCTTGCACTTTTAATGCTGCTGGTATGATAATACAGCCAGGGCTGCCATCAGAGGGGGACAGCCCATACATATATGGGGGTGGGCGTCCCGAAATTCCCAGGCAATGGACCCCAACCAATGAGTTGTTGTGCAAGCAGCTAGCGTTCTGCAACTGTGCGGGGGGGGGGGGGCACAGGAGTTTAGTCAGGCCTAGGGCAGCACAAAACCTACACACACCACTGCCCTAAGTGATAACTGTAGTCCCATAAGCAATAGTCCATAGACCATAGGCTGCTCCTGGCTTCCCACTTAGAGAGAAGCTTCCGACATGGGCCTACCACCTACATGGTGTATCCTGGCCTGATGCACCTCAGAGAATCATGTTCCTCCTGCAGACTCTGGCTTCCAGATCCCTGGGGAGCTCCTGCCTAAACCTTATGAAGGATGCCCCTCTATAGGGGCCAGACATAAGTTCACTGCCTACCATGGTGACACCTAACAGAGAACAAGGGAACTACAATGGGCATGGCTGTGCTCCTACACCACAGTAACAACACATTAATATAATCTGCTACAAAAGTGTTTTTTAACTCTATGAATGCTGATGTATATTAATTTGTGATATAGTAGGATATAGGATATAGTAGTACAAAGTATTCTAAATCTCATATCTATACTTGGCAGTAGGATGGACATCCTATATTTTCTTTGCTAAATTTGGTTATATATAGTGATAACCAATTCAGTTTAAATATGAAAAAAAAATATTCCTGACATAAATCTGACAGATCTGCATATATATATCCATGTAAATCAGAAGTTATCATAATTTGACCATGGGAGTGTTTCTTTAACAGTTTTTTAACTGTACTAACCATAACTATTTCTGTGTTTTGTCTAAAGGGACAAGGACTGCAATTTTTTGAATGTCACAGGCTCAGACAATAAGACGTATCCTGCTCTTCGTTTGTGCAACAATTACTGGAGCAGACAGGTTGGATTAAAAAATGAAAATTGTTTTAAAGTGGAACTTTAGGCCAGATTTAAAGATGGGCAAACAGGCAGGTATTTTAATGCAGAAGAGACATGCTTTATCTCTTCTGCGTTAAAGCTACTTACTTGCCTGTCCACCCTTGTACAGTGATCTGTGCATGCTATGTCAAAGCTGAATTTGTCTAAACTCCCACACATGCATGAAAGACATCATCGCTGCTCGTAGATGTCAACGGCCAGGCGGGGAGCTCGGGGACGCCACATCGCTGGAGCTGGGGTAGGTATAGTTCCGCTTCAAATCGGAGTTCCACTAAAAAGTGGAAGCTCCACTTATCTGCCCCCCCCCTTCTTATGCCACATTTGGCACCTTTCAGGGGGGAGGGGGGGATAGGTACCTGTTTTTGACAGGTACTTTTCCCCACTTCCAGGAGACAGCGCACGGTGCTTTCCCTTGGAAGTTCGGCCTCCTCCTCCTTCCTCCGCTTCGCGCATGCGCAGTTGGGAACTGGCTGTGAAGCCCAACAGTTTCCCTCACGAAGAATGGCGGCGGCAGCACCCAACAGCCGATCCGAAAATCAGCTGGGGTGCCAACATCGCAGGCTCCCTGGACAGGTAAGTGACAGTGTACATATGTTAAAAGTCTTTTATTTTTTTTTCCCCCAGGCAGAACACCGCTTTAAGCTTCATGTCTTGAGATATATTTTTTGCTTACGCTAAACTTCTCTTTTTCTTAAAGTAGGAAATTCTGCCAGGTTTTGTGGTACAAACTTCGATGTGGCTTATTGTGGCTGCTGACAATGTTTTTTTTTTCTGTATTATTATTTATTTATTAAAGTTGCAAGAATATCAAAAGAATAAATTATTACTTCCATAGATAACCATAGTGACAGACATGTTGCATTAAAGTATAAACACAAAAATGTTAACTTTTTTTTAAAAAAACGTGCATATCATATTTGCGCATTGTTGTTAACTGTTGTGATCTGAAAATGAGTTACACGAGAACAGTTTTTCATACCGAAAGCAGCTGGATGATCTTAAAATGTCCATACATGACTATGTCCCATATCAGCTAGGTCCTAAATGTTCCACCCCCAAACCAAACTTCCAAACTGCTTATAAGACCACAACAATCTATTAGTCTTTATTTTTTGTTTATCATAGCAGGTACTGTATTTAATATGGTATTGTATTTTTTGGTGAACACTTAAAATGACTGTTTGCATTACCCAAGTATGCCAGTATATTGGTATTCTCATAATCTGTTTCCTCAAAAAATAACATGCTACCTAATCAGACTAATCTTCAAGAAAAACATTCAATGCGGTTGTAAATGTCTTCCTCAATGAGGAATCATTTATGCTATTGCTTGATTTGGCACTTTCATCCTACTATAAAGTTTTATGGCTCATGGCCATAATGTGATATGTAGTAGTTTCCTACATAGATAATACTATCTTTACAAATACATTTTTTGATGATTTGTGTTGCTTTCATTGGGTTTACTTTTCTAATTGTGTATACAAAGAACTAAAAAACATTTTCCATGGGACTTTAAATGAGGTACAACATTTGCGTATAAAGATTTATTAAGCTATAGATGCAAATCTTTTACATAAGAATATATTTAAAACAGGAAGCTGATTTGTAAACACTACCATGTAATGGAATATAGTTAACATAGTATTTATATAATAATACATATACAAATTACACTTTTAGTTCTTTGTACAGTATATGCAAATAAGGGATAGAGGCATGCCATTATAAGGCACCAACACCCATTATTATTTATATGATTTTCTAATTATGTACCAATTTTAGAATCCAAACTTGAAGAATGCCACTGATATTGAGAATTTGTTGCTGGGCATGTGTTCACAAATAGCGGAAAAAGAAGACCGCATTATGGTCTCAGATTTAAGAGGTAAATTATAAAGTTTAATTTGCAAAGTGCAATATCCATATTAACCAATCAAAATACATGCTGTGATGGTTCAGCTTACATTAAAGTGGGAGTAAACTCAGTTTTACCACTTATACCTACAAGTAAGTCTATAATAAGGCTTACCTGTAGGTACTGTGAATCTACTAAACTCGCACTGTTTAGGCTAACTGAAGGTCTGCAATACTGTGCTGGACCTTCAGAGTCCATGCCATAAAGCCAGCTCCCGCATGCATGCGTGGGAGTAGCATCATTGTGCCCCCGGCAACCCATGGAGCCGGAGGCCGCAAACCTGGAAGGAAGACCAGGGGAAGATAGAATCCCTCTCAGTGGTGACAGCACGGTGCTAGATGGCTTCCTTTTAAGGTAAGCCTCTTATAATACGCTAGTATGCAATGCAAACTAGCATATTATGACATTATCTTGCAGGGGAATTCTTTTTTTCTACATCTGTGGTTTACTACCGCTTTAAAGGCCAGCTCTGGGATGGGAAAAACCTGTGGAATCCCTCCATACTGCAATGGTTAAGTTTTCATTAACTTACCTACCCTATTCCTCACTTTGGCAGGCTGCAGCCATCTGCTCTTCTACTTGATGCTCCAAGTTGTGGGCGGTCCCTCAGTGGTTCCATAAGACCAGTTGCACACGTAGAGGGATCCTGCCAGAGTGAGGAAAAGGCCTTATTTTTCTACCACTAGACTTGGCATTTAACCCTTGCAGTTTGTGGAGGGGCACTGCAAGGGTAGATTTTTTTCCCTGGTGCTTGGTTTGGGCTTTATTTCAATTGTAATAAATAATAGATTACTGAATTTCAAGCTGAAGTTTATTTTTTGAAGGATACAGCTCCAAACACATTAGCTATGTATATTAGTGTATGTATCCTATTACCTGCAAATGGCTCCTTCTGGTAATAATCTTTCCAGCAGCGACTCCTTCATAGCTGCCTGATATTATCCTGAGCAGTTATCTTCTTGCACTGTGAAGGTTAACAGCAGCCTCTGTTACCAAGAAAAGATGTGCCGCTCACCGCCCCCTTCTATCCTCTCTGTCATTGTTTAAGCAGAACAGTATTACTGTTATTTTATTTATTACAGGTATTTATATAGCACCAGCAATTTACACATATACAGTATATGTACTGTATACACTCAAGGAGCTTACAATCTAAGGTCCCTAATTCACATTTATATACTAGGGCCAATTTACCTACCAGCATGTCTGTGGAGTGTGGGAATATATGCAAACTCCATGCAGGGTTAGTGCTATGGTTGAGATTTGAACCAACAATCCTAGAGTTGCAAGGCAGAAGTGCTAACCACTGCTATTACACAATGTAATTAAATTCTGTGAATGGATTTTGGAGATCCTGTCATTCAACTGCAATGAATGACAAAGAGGGCAGAAGTGGCAGTTAGATGAGTGGTGTGGTTTTTCTCAGTAGCAGTGACAGCTATTGAAGGATAAGTTTACCTTTTAGAAATGCACATATTTTTACAGGTAGTGCAGTTATATTTTTGTAAGAGCTTGAAATGCATTGCACCCATGATCAGCAAAGCGCAGGTGCAATGCCAGGCTCTTGCAGACTCTCAGTACAGTTGTTCGCCCATACCTTCCATACAGGTAGACAGTTACTTAGGAGCAAGAAGAATCAATGAACTATGAGAGTACTCACCTGCGCCCTCACAGTTCATTGAGAACTACAAGCCATATGCACGGTGGAAGACAAAACTTGTAGTTCCTTCATTCACAATGGGTATGATGAAAGATCTCCCGCCCACTGTCACGGGGTGGGGATTGGGAGGTGGGGGGTTGCCAGCAGGTGCTCTTTAGTAAAATGTTACTAAAGGTGAACTTATCCTTTAACTCTCACAGTGCCCAAATACTTTCGATCAGGGTAGTACCTGGTGGCTATGAAGGAGGCACTGCAGTAAACATTTTTTTTACCAGAAGCATCCACCTGCAGGTAATAGAATGCAAGCCGTCACACATAAATAATGCGTTTGGTGCTGAATCTGCTGCTTAAAAAAGCTTAAACCGGTTTTAAAACTTTACTTTAGACTTTGCATCTTTTTGTTTGAACATTTTATATAATGATTACGTCTTACTCTCACGGCCAGGACAATATTTCATTTAAATATTAAGTGGCTTATTAAATAAGGAAGTTCTAAATGCAGTGAGATGTGCAGTAATTGCATTTAGGTTGTTGGTTCTTATAGGTCCATGCCCTTTTCACATAGTGATTGATAATGACTCATATTACCTCATTATAAGAGCTGGAATTGTGAAGAAAAAATTAAAATTTTCTCTTACACCGCCCCCCCCCCCCCACACACACACACACACACACACCTGAGGCCACTAAAAACATTTTTTGAAAGGGCAACAAGACCGGTTGCTTAAATGCATTGGAAGAATGTCCAAAGTAACAACAGACAAGTAGAAAATAAAATATATAGCACCAACAAATAGGTTATTTTTTATTCCTGCCAGGGTTTCCAGGGGTAAGAATTGAACTTGTTTATATATGTACTATTGATCAACATATTTTATTGTATATTTTATTCCAGACTATTGGTATGGACAGATGCTATATTCCCGAACCGATTTGTTGGCTGCAAGTATCCAACGTGGGAGAGACATGGGTTTACCTAGCTATAACAAAGTCAGCAGTTATTATGGATTTTCACCTTTAACATGGGAAAACATCAAGGACTCTGAATTAAGACAAAAGGTTTGTCTACTTTTTCTAGATGCACAAAAGCACCAATGAATGTAGTTACTAGTTACAGTACATAGTTCAACCAATAAAGAAATGGTAATAGAATATCCCCATGTACACAATCCTATACCTACAGTTGATCCAGAGGAAGGCAAAAAAAATCAATAAAACATGTTCCAATTCGCTCAAGTGGAAAAAATATTTCCTAAAGCCCCAGTAGGCAACCAGGTATTCCCTTGACTAAACTACCCCTGGTGGTATTACCGCTAAGGCTACTTTCACACTGGGGCGGGGCAGTAGCGCTAGCGGTAAAACACCGCTAGTTTTAGCTGTGCTTTACCGCTATTATATCAGCATTATGATTCCGCTATGCAGGCAGGAGCGGGGCGCTTTTAACCTCCAAGAAGGGGTTAACAAGGGGATAAAAGTGCTGCCACTCGGTGATTCCGAGGCAGCGTTCAGCCGCTTCAGAATCGCCGTCCATTGATTACAATGGAGGGGGTGGTGTGGGAGCGGTGTATACACCGTTCAGCGCACTGCCCCAAATATGTTGCTTACAGGACTTTTTTTCTAGTCCTGCAAGCGCACCGCCCCACCGTGAAAGCACTCAGGCTTTCACACTGGGGAGAATGGGGGAGTATTTCAGGCGCTTATTAGCACCGCAGCACTTGAAAAATGACCCAGTGTGAAAGGGGTCTAAATATTAGTATCCATTTATATTTTGCGCATTTAGGAATGCATCCAGCTTGTTTTAAAAAAAATTACTGACCTGAACTAGTTCTTGAGGGAGTCTATTCCACTTTTTTACAGCTTTGTGAAGTAGGCTTTCCATATGTGAAGGTTACATTTCTGTTTCTGCAGTTGTTCTCTGTACTATATACTGTACAGTATATTCCCCCTCTAAAAACAAGGCACAATTTTTATTGTATTTTTGATACAGTATGTGGAATGAAAGAAAATTGTGCAGGGATTTTTTTTTTTTTTATATATATTATGTTTGCAATATCAAGCACTAACTTTCCTAATTTCTATAGCTTTCAAATTTGTATGACAATGACGCTGAAAAGCTGGAGCTTATTCCTGGTGCAATGCTGGAAATCAATGGGGATGCTGGCAGTATCATACCAAAAATCATTCTGGATCAATTTTACCGTCTACGAGATGGAGATAGATTTTGGTTTGAAAATACCAAAAATGGGTATGTTTTTGCTCTTGGAGATGAATGATATATGTATAGAGATGAAATGATCAGGGGACCAATATTTAAAGTGGTTGTAAAGCCTTACATATACCCAATGAAGGGACTATCTTCACGTGATACACGGAGATAAAACAAATCCTCCTACATAAGTTGTATCTGTCTATCTGCAGTTGTATCTACATCTGTTCAAATGCTGAATTTGTAAGCTTCTCTGAGAATTTGGAAAAAGGGGGTGGAGAACTGAAGTTACACTCTGCAGAGCTTAGTGAGGAAAGCTTTGAGAGATGATTGGACGGAAGATACACAATCCCCTTCACACAGCACACAGGAGCAGAGCTGAGGCTGTCAATCTGCTGGAGGTTCCTCCACTGTCACCATTTTTCTCTTGGTGTCAGGAAAACTTGTCAAAAGTAATTCATGCTGATAACAGAGGAACAAAGCAGAAGTGATGTTAATTGAGACAAATACACACTATAGAAGAATATACAGGGTGGGCCATTTATATGGATACACCTTAATAAAATGGGAATGGTTGGTAATATTAACTTCCTGTTTGTGGCACATTAGTATATGTGAGGGGGGAAACTTTTCAAGATGGGTGGTGACCATGGCGGCCATTTTGAAGTCGGCCATTTTGAATCCAACTTTTGTTTTTTCAATAGGAAGAGGGTCATGTGACACATCAAACTTATTGGGAATTTCACAAGAAAAACAATGGTGTGCTCAGTTTTAACGTAACTTTATTCTTTCAGGAGTTATTTACACGTTTCTGACCACTTATAAAATGTGTTCAATGTGCTGCCCATTGTGTTGGATTGTCAATGCAACCCTCTTCTCCCACTCTTCACACACTGATAGCAACACCGCAGGAGAAATGCTAGCACAGGCTTCCAGTATCCATAGTTTCAGGTGCTGCACATCTTGTATCTTCACAGCATAGACAATAGCCTTCAGATGACCCCAAAGATAAAAGTCTAAGGGGATCAGATCGGGAGACCTTGGGGGTCATTCAACTGGCCCACGACGACCAATCCCCTTTCCAGGAAACTGTTCATCTAGGAATGCTCTGACCTGACACCCATAATGGGGTGGTGCACCATCTTGCTGGAAAAACTCAGGGAACGTGCCAGCTTCAGTGCATAAAGAGGGAAACACATCATCATGTAGCAATTTCGCATATCCAGTCGCCTTGAGGTTTCCATTGATGAAGAATGGCCCCACTATCTTTGTACCCCATATACCACACCATACCATAAATTTTTTGGTTCCAACAGTCTTGGAGGGATCTATCCAATGTGGGTTAGTGTCAGACCAATAGCGGTGGTTTTGTTTGTTAACTTCACCATTCACATAAAAGTTTGCCTCATCACTGAACAATTCTTCTGCGTAAACTGAGGGTCCTGTTCCAATTTTTGTTTTGCCCATTCTGCAAATTCAGTGTGCCGATCTGGGTGTTGCTATCTGTGAAGAGTGGGAGAAGAGGGTTGTATTGACAATCCAACACAACGGGCAGCACATTGAACACATTTTATAAGTGGTCAGAAACTTGTAAATAACTCATGAAAGAATAAAGTTACATTAAAACCAAGCACACCATTGTTTTTCTTGTGAAATTCCTAATAAGATTGATGTGTCACATGACCCTCTTTCTATTGAAAAAACAAAAGTTGGATTCAAAATGGCCGACTTCAAAATGGCCGCCATGGTCACCACCCATCTTGAAAAGTTTCCCCCCTCACATATACTAATGTGCCACAAACAGAAAGTTAATATCACCAACCATTCCCATTTTATTAAGGTGTATCCATATAAATGGCCCACCCTGTGCTTTGTTCACATTTTATACCTAAGGTTTACAATCACTTTAATAAATGTTCTGAGTGACATTGTGTATCTCACATAAACATTTTTAGCATCTTGGTATTAGATGTTTAGTACAAATGTGTAAGTTAAGGGAAATTGTTGTCTTTTTTACAGATCATTAGCTAAATGTAAGGGTGTTCTTTTTAAAACAAATATGTAGCTTTTTTAAAATTTTTAAACTTGCCTAAAAGCAGGTACCTAATTGGGATGAGCTTGAGCAATGGAGGGTTCAACGCTAGCTGTATGTGGTTTGCTGAAAGGGAAAACAAATACAGTGTAGCCAGATTTGGCCTGCTTGCCCATGCCCAACCTCTGGCTGTTGCTGTAGCTGAAACACATCCATTTAGTGGTAATGTCCCTACTGCTACTAGAGGAAGGAACTCCCAGCTTACCCATTGGCTTGTTTTACACAGTAAACAAGCAGATATCCCAGCTGATGTTACTGATACTGTCACTGATATCATGCAGCGTCACCTGCCAGTTTGTTTACACATTTAGCAAATAACTCAGGAACTGTCATTTGCAGGAGACTGTGAGAGACTGGCAGGAATTATGTGTAGCACCTCCTAGTGTGCTACTAGTGTTCATGCAGGGAAATTTAAGAATGACTCATGGTTAGTTTGGGAGTCTGAATTTGGGTCAGTGTTACTGCAGGTCAGGCTGGGTGGCTCACAGAGGCAGGTCTCTGGTACCTCTCCCTGGTTCTAGAAGTTTGGAGAAACTTCTAGAAGTTAGTGGGCGGAGGTTAGGAGGTACTGATTTGCATACTTGAGGGAACTTGACCAATCCAAAGGCTGAATGTCCTGGCAGGGTTGTTAGGTCAGCTCTTAAATATGGGGGAGTCAGGCCAGCCGGGGATCGGTTGGAAGATGGAGTGCTGGGGAAGCTGTCGGTGGCCTAGGAGAGGACACCTGGGTCTGGGGGGGCTCTGCCTCCAGGCTGGTCTCGGGCTGGCATGGGAAGATCCTGTCAGCATTTCGGTTTGAGGAGGATTCTTGCCTAAGGAGCAGCAGGGAGCAAGGAGGACAGAGTGAGTACATCAGCACACCTGGGGATTCACAAGGTGAGAGACTGTCAAATGTAGCAAGCTTTCAAGAGGACATTGCTGTGCTTAACACTTCCTACCCCTTGCCCTGGAAGATCTTCACAGCAACCAGGTGGGCTGGTGGACAAGCAGCCAGGAGGGCTGGTAGTTCCTGCAGACAATAGAGCTGGGAGATGTTCTACAAAGGAGAGGATATACTGCTGTATGCAGTTTGCCACATACTGTGTTACTTTCAAAAAGTTCTCAAGGGAGTTTTTTGCTTTTGATCACTAAAGACTGTTGGTGTGCAGGATTTTTATACATAGGGAGGAACTTGTCCCCTTTCATTGTTCCGGTCAAGTTGGGCATCCCATAACCCCTTTTACTTCATCCAAGTTATTACCCCTAATAAAATAACAAAAACGAGCTCAGAGATTGTCTTTTTGTGTCCAGATGCGAGTGAGAAATGCTTGTTACCTGGCTGTGCAGAAATAGGGGAACCCGTTGCCAGCAGCCTTTGCAGGGGTAGTGCAATGCATGCATGTGTACGCGCTTTGTCAGGTGATTCACCTGGGTGTCGCCCATTGTGATTGATAATGGATCTCAATAGCTAGATGACATGATTGGTGATGGGACGTTTTTGAAATAAAGGACTTTATGTGAAGCCCTTTATTAAAAAAAAAAAAGAAGAAAAAAATACCTTTAGTAAAGGAGTAAACAGGAAGCTTCTAGCTTCAGAGAAGCCCCCCCCCCCCCCCCCACACACACACATCCACTAGACTAGGAATGTGCAAAAGAGGCCTTTGTCCCTTATGTCTTGTGGCCTGCTATGGTTCAGGAGGGCCATGCAATAGCGTTTCCTCTTCTTTCAGGGCCAGCCAGGGTGTATGGTCAGATTTTTCTTTTTGGAGAACAGAAAAGTATTTTAGTAAGCAATTAACTTTATGTCAAGAATTTCCCTATAGGTTCATATCATTTTTGCATCAAGGATTGTATAATATTCATGTTCAATAAAGAAAGGTTGATATAAATTGTTATGCATTTTATTTGTGAAATAAGATTGTCTTTTAATTATTCTAACATTTTAGGAGCCATTCGTGTAGAAATATAGGTAATGCCAAAACAATACAAATGTACTTTTATTTTAGTCTGTTTACAGAGGATGAAATAGCTCAAATCCAGAAAATATCATTCCATGATGTGCTTGTAAATGCCACTAAGACGACGGATGACGCACTTCAAAAAGATGTTTTTGTTTGGAAAGCAGGTGAGTTAGTCTCTTTTTCTGTCATTTTAAATTCCTATTAACATTATTAATTTAACAACAACATACAGTATATATATATATATATATCACAACTAATTATAACATTATTAGAATTTCAATTTCGTTTTTTTTTTTGTTCTTAAAACTATAGCATATATATATATATTACAGTATTTTTACATTTTATTTGCTTCTCGTAATATTACCGTGCATGAAATGCCATATATTTGATAAACATGCTTAACTCCTATTGGCTATATGGAAAAAATGTCCACATCCCTAATTACAATCCTAATATATACAAACCCTCTTAGTTGGGACTTTAAAGGGCATAGATTCCACAGAAAATGTTAATTCATATAAAAAATCACATGTTTTATTTAACAAAGGTTAAACGAAGGGGGGTGAGCACACCCAAAGACATAAACACAATAGTACATTGGTAATGTCATAATAGTAGTACATATATCAAGAAAACCACTTAACACAGCACACTCCTATGAAATTGACAAGGAGTGCTAACCCGTGAGTGCTGTGCTAAGTGGTTTTCTTGATATATGTACTACTATTAATAAGGTAAACATTAGATGGTAATCACAATGAGGAAAAAAAAATTGGGCACCCGGTAATCATATAATTATATATACAGTATATCACAAAAGTGAGTACACCCCTCACATTTGTGTACATATTTTATTCTATCTTTTCATGTGACAGCACTGAAGAAATGACACTTTGCTACAATGTAAAGTAGTGTACAGCTTGTATAACAGTGTAAATTTGCTGTCCCCTCAAAATAACTCAACACATCCATTAATGTCTAAACCGCTGGCAACAAAAGTGAGTACACCCCTAAGTGCAAGGGGACCTAAGGTCTCAGGTGTGAATGGAGCAGGAGCAGGTGTGTTAAATTTGGTGTTATCACTCTCACTCTCTCATACTGGACACTGGAAGTTCAACATGGCACCTCATGGCAAAGAACTCTCTGATGATCTGAACAAAAGAATTGTTGCTCTACATAAAGATGGCCTAGGCTATAAGAAGATTGCCAAGACCCTGAAACTGAGCTGCAGCACAGTGGCCAAGACCATACAGCGGTTTAACAGGACAGGTTCCACTCAGAACAGGCCTCGCCATGGTCGACCAAAGAAGTTGAGTGCACGTGCTCAGTGTATTATCCAGAGGTTGTCTTTGGGAAATAGACACATGAGTGCTGCCAGCTTTGCTTCAGAGGTTGAAGGGGTGGGGGTCAGCCTGTCAGTCCTCAGACCATACGCTGCACATTGCATCAAATTGGTCTGCATGGCTGTCGTCCCAGAAGGAAGCCTCTTCTAAAGATGATGCACAAGAAAACTCGCAAATAGTTTATTGAAGACAAGCAGATTACTGGAACCATGTCCCGTGGTCTGATGAGACCAAGGTAAACTTATTTGGTTCAGATGGTGTCAAGCTTGTGTGGCGGCAACCAGGTGAGGAGTACAAAGACAAGCGTGGCTTGCCTACAGTCAAGCATGGTGGTGGGAGTGTCAAGGTCTGGGCCTGCATGAGTGCTGGGGAGCTACAGTTCATTGAGGGAACCATGAATGCCAACATGTACTGTGACATACCGAAGCAGAGCATGATCCCCTTCTTTAGGAGACTGGGCCGCAGGGCAGTATACCAACATGATAACGACCCCAAACACACCTCCAAGACGACCACCGCCTTGCTAAAGAAGCTGAAGGTAAGCTGATGGACTGGCCAACCATGTCTCCAGACCTAAACCCTATTGAGCATCTGTGGGGCATCCTCAAATGGAAGGTGGAGGAGCACAAGGTCTCTAACATCCACCAGCTCCGTGATGTCATCATGGAGGAGTGGAAGAGAACTCCAGTGGCAACCTGTGAAGCTCTGGTGAACTCCATGCCCAAGAGGGTTAAGGCAGTGCTAGAAAATAATGGTGGCCACACAAAATATTGACACTTTGGGCTTAATTTTGGACATTTTCACTTAGGGGTGTACTCACTTTTGTTGCCAGCAGTTTAGACGTTAATGGCTGTGTGTTGAGTTATTTTGAGGGGACAGCAATTTTGCACTGTTATACAAGCTGTACACTCACTACTTTACATTGTAGCAAAGTGTAATTTCTTCAGTGTTATCACATGAAAAGATAGAATAAAATATTTACAAAAATGTGAGGGGTGTACTCACTTTTGTGAGATATTGTACTTGTTTCCTATAGGTGTGTGTGTGTGTGAGTCTGTTTTGTGAGCTGTAGCTTCAAAGAAAGCACACACATTGGTGTATTTTGACTTATTCAAAATACGCTTTCATTGATTTACATTCTTGAGAAAGCATGTTGTATAAGATGAAATAAATACTTTTGTATATCTAGAAAAAAAAAATGCATTTTCAATTTCTAGGTGATCCGTGCCTGCAGCCTACTCAACTTAACTCTGAGAATCTGGAAAAATGCGTACCTGTTATATTCACAGATTACTTTGAAGGAAGTGGTGTTGGATTAGGATTTACACTTGTATTTCTCGCCAGTTTTCCTTTTGGTATGGTTGTTTTTGCAAAGTTTATTCTGCATTTCACATAATGTGTATGTAAATTGTTGAGTCTTTGTTTATCAGTTATGGACATAAAGCATCCTATGCCCAAATAATTTTATTAAAGTACACAAGGCATGCGTAGCACACCCTGATCCTCTTCCCCCACCTTACTTACTTCCCATATAACAAAGTGAGAACCGGGAGTTACTGAGTAAAACAGCAGGTAGCTAGCTGTAGTCACTGCTGTAAAAAAAAAAAAAAAACACTTTTTGAACAGTGTTTATAAACATGTTCAGAGCATCATTCAGAAATTAGAAATGCCATTGTTGTTCCTTTGTATTTACTCTGCTCCATTCTTATAAGAATTAATGGGGTGGTATTCAATTTTGTTTTTTTTAAATAAAATGTGTTCCTTTTTAACTCTTTAAAGCGGTTGTCTACCCATTTAAAAAAAAAAAAGAAAAGAAAAACCTGCAAGACAATAGCATAATGAGCTAGTATGCACCGCATACTAGCTCATTATGAAATACTCACTTTGAAACGAAGATCCGACCGGGCTGCTCGGTCTCCTCTGAGGGAGCGGACATCTTCCCTTTGTTCTTGCTTCCGGGTGCATGGCTCCAGCGCTGTGACTGGCCGGAGCCACGAGACGTTACTCCCGCACATGCGCGCGGGACCCGTCTTTCCGTCAAGGTCCGGCCCTATTGCGCCGTAACATCGCAGCTGTTTAGAGGGGGAATATCTCCTAAACCGTACAGTTTTAGGAGATATTCATTTTACCTAAAGGTAAGCCTTATTATAGGCTTACCTGTAGGTAAAAGTCAGAAAATAGGGTAGACAACCACTTTAACATTTAGTTAATTCTAATCAGCTCTAATCAATTGTGTTCCCCTCCTTCCCTTAGATATATATATATATATATATATATATTATTATTTCTAATTCTTAAACCATTACTATTAAAACTTTTTTTTTCCAAATAAATTTTATTGAAAATATATATATACAGTATCTCACAAAAGTGAGTACACCCCTCACGTTTTTGTAAATATTTTATTATATCTTTTCATGTGACAACACTGAAGAAATGACACTTTGCTATAATGTAAAGTAATGAGTGTACAGCTTGTATAACAGTGCACTTTTGCTGTCCCCTCAAAATAACTCAACACACAGCCATTAATGTGTAAACCACTGGCAACAAAAGTGAGTACTCCCCTAAGTAAAAATGTCCAAATTGGGCCCAAAGTGTCAATATTTTGTGTGGCCACCATTATTTTCCAGCACTGCCTTAACCCTCTTGGGCATGGAGTACACCAGAGCTTCACAGGTTGCCAATGGAGTCCTCTTCCACTCCATGACAACATCCCCGAGCTGTGATAATTAAAGAGGTAAAAAAATGGGACTTTAAATGAAGCAGTGGTCACAATGGCCATCAGCTTCCATCCCGGGTTGGGTGATATACAAACCCCCCCCCCCCCTTTTTGTATAACATCCCCGAGCTGGTGGATGTTAGAGACCTTGCGCTCCTCCACCTTCTATTTGAGGATGCCCCACAGATGCTCAATAGGGTTTAGGTTTGGAGATATGCTTGGCTGTGGTCATCTGGGAGGTATGTTTCAGGTCATTATCCTGTTGGAATACTGCCCTGCAGCCCAGTCTCCGAAGGGAGGGAATCATCTTCTGCTTCAATATGTCACAGTGCATGTTGGCATTTATGGTTCCCTCAAAGAACTGTAGCTTCCCAGTGCCGGCAGCACTCATGCAGGCCCAGACCATGACACCCCCATCACCATGCTTGACTGTAGGCAAGACAAACTTGTCTTTGTACTCCTCACCTGGTTGCCGCCCCACACGCTTGACACCATCTGAACCAAATAAGTTTATCTTGGTCTCATCAGACCACAGGACATGGTTCCAGTAATCCATGTCCTTAGTCTGCTTGTCTTCAGCAAACTGTTGGTGGGCTTTCTTGTGCATCATCTTTAGAAGAGGCTTCCTTCTGGGATGACAGCCCTGCAGACCAGTTTGATGCAGTGTGCAGTGTATGGTCTGAGCACTGACAGGCTGACCCCCCACCCCTTCAACCTCTACAGCAATGCTGGCAACACTCATATGTCTATTTCCCAAAGACAACTTCTGCATAGGACACTGAGCATGTGTACTCAACTTCTTTGGCCGACCATGGCGAGGCCTGTTCTAAGTGGAACCTGTCCTGTTAAACTGCTGTATGGTCTTGACCATGATGCTGCAGCTCAGTTTCAGGGTCTTGGTAATCTTCTTATAGCCTAGGCCATCTTTATGTAGAGCAACAATTCTATTTTTCAGATCCTCAGGGAATTCTTTGCCATGAGGTTACATGTTGAACTTCCAGTGACCAGTATGAGAGTGATAACACTAAATCTAACACACCTACTCCCCATTCACACATAAGACCTTGTAACACTAACAAGTCACATGACACCGGGGAGGGAAAATGGCTAATTGGGCCCAATTTTTACATTTTCCCTTAGGGGTGTACTCATTTTTGTTCCCAGCGGTTTAGACATTAATGGGTGTGTGTTGAGTTATTTTGAGGGGACAGCAAATTTACACTGTTATACAAGCTGTACACTCACTACTTTACATTGTAGCAAAGTGTAATTTCTTCAGTGTTGTCACAAAGAAAAATATAAATAAATATTTACAAAAATGTGAGGGGTGTACTCACTTTTGTGAGATACTGTATATGGTGGCCTGTGTTTTTTTGGGAGGGGGGGCGACAAATTACCACTCCCCTCTAGTTGGCCGGCAGCACCCCCGCTCCCCCTGTTCTAAGTCGGTTGGTCAGCACTTATCCCATAGGTTGCGGACAGGCGGCTCTCCGGCGGGTAGCGGCTTCTTTGTCCACTTCTCCATCAAGGCGGCTTCCGCTGTGTGTCTCCTCCCTCCTCCTAGGCATCCAATAAGATCGCCTGCCTTTTCAGCCAATCGTGTGATGGGTCTCCAGACTCGTTTCCTGAGAGGAGGGTCAGTGTGGCAATAGCAAATATTTATTCGCTTTTGTCACACAACTGGGTGGGCTTGAAGCGCAGTGCTCTGTGCCCCAAGCCTACCCTTTTTTGAAGCATATTAAAGCCTCTGGCTCTAATCACATGCTTCAAACCCCTTGGAATCCATAGTCTGGTGCACTGCATGTAGATCAGGGGGCCGGACGCATGGATGGGGGGGCGGCACCCCTAATGGACTGGCTGCCATTGAATACAATAACCTAGTCTGTAAAGTTAGTAGCAAACTTTTACAGGGGCAAAATTCTGTTTTTAACCATTAGTGGTGAAAATAACTTTCACTATTAGGCTGGGTTCACACTTTCTGACAAAAAAACGGTCCGACTTTGATCCTACTTTGCTGTGCGATTTACGGTCCTTCATGGGGTCAAAGTCGGACCGATTTTCTGTGAACAGGGACTTTGATCCTGACAATACCAGGCACCTTGTGCTCTGGGGATCTTGAAGGGGAACTCCACGCCAAATAAAAAAAAAATGGCATGGGGTCCCTCTCCAGGGGCATACCAGGCCCTTTGGTCTGGTACGGATTTTAAGAGGCCCCATCCCCATGATGTCACATCCTGGGGCGGAGCTGTGACAGCATGGGGGGTGGGGCCTCCGGGTGATGTCAGCGGGTGGCCCTGCCCCATGCCAATATAAGACACAGCACACAGCAGAGAGGGCATTCCTGAAGGAGATCGCATCGTGTCAACATGGGAAGAAGAAGAGAGGAAAATCAGGGGGAAGAGGACAACGGAGAAGACCGGCAAAAGAGCAGAAGACGCCGCAGAGGAGAGGAAAGAAGACCCCTCAGAAGATAGAAGACCCCGCAAAAGAGCAGAAGAAAGAGCCAGAGAGGGGAGAAGACGCCGGAGCTGATTTAATAAAAGATTTTAAAAACCTGTGTAGTGTGTTTTTTTGTACACTTTTTTTGCAGGTAAATGGGTAGGGGTACGATGTACCCCATACTCATTTACATAGGGTGGGGGTGGTATCTGGGGGCCCCCTTGTTAAAGGGGGCTTCCAGATTCTGATAAGTCCCCGCCCGCAGACCCCGACAACCACCTACAAGGGTTGTCGGAAAGAGGCCCTTGTCCTCATCAACATGGGGGACAAGGTGCTTTGGGGTGGGGGGCACAGAGCCCCCCCTGCCCCAAAGCACCTATACTCCCCATGTTGAGGGCACGCGGCCTGGTATGGTCCAGGAGGGGGGGGGCGCTTGCTCGTCCCCACCCCCTTTCCTGGCGTGCTCAGATAAGGGTCTGGTATGGATTTTGGGGGAGACGCCATGCCATTTTTTTTAAATTTGGCGTGGAGTTCCCCTTCAAGATCCCCAGAGCATGAGTTGCATGCCAAAGTCAGATCAGTGAAGACACTGATTCGACTTCAATGCCTTTTAATGGGCTAAAGTAGGATCAAAGTCGGACAAAAGTAGTACAGGAACCTTTTTCAAAGTTGGTCCAACTTTGAAAAACACAAGTCGGACCAGTTAAGAGGGCTCTCATAGGGATTTATTGTTTTTGTGACGTAATGCGACTTGTGCTCCTGGTGTCGGTCCGAGAATCGAACTAGTGTGAACCCAGCCTTAGACTACATTCACACATCAGTTTAGGAGCAGCTAGTTTGCCACTTAGGTGAGTGGTTACTATGCAAATAGTCATGGCACCGGCCATAGATTTGACAGACTCCGCTAGCAGCTGCAGTTGTTTGCACACAGTATGTACATGCAACATTTATAACCACTTGCAAGAATCTACTGATTCTTGTTAATGGCTGTTCCTGGCAGCTGCTAAACTGATAACTGAATGTAGCCCAAGGCAACTACTAAAATTCATCTCTCACTCCTGCTTCCCCAACCTAACTGCTGTTTCATGAGACCCCACCCCTGTCATAGAAATTGATCAACAGTGCGGTAGGAAGGGAGGCCAAGTTTGGCAATAGAGCTCTCATGGTCTCTGAGCTGCTGTAAGATTGATAGCATTATGTTTAGGTATCTGTAGGTACCGCAATTCAGCATCTTCTGGTTGTTTCCAGGCATTTGTTGTACAATGGTTTAATTTATTTGTACTACTGTTTATTTTATATTCAAATAACATTTTATTTTCAATTATGGAAAAATACAGATTTATCAATCATTTATATGTTTGCAGTGAGTTTACTTATTGCAGTGGCGGTTGCACAATACCGCAAGAGATCATTTATTCGGATGCAGAAACTGAATAACAGCCCTGCTGTCAGTAAGGAGAGCAATCTCAAAGGAATGCAAGGTATTCTAAACTTTATCAAAATAGTTTTGTCAGCATGTCTGTGTTTGTGTCAACTCTTCATTCTGGCACACAGGTGTGACTTAAAGTGTAACTCCACTTTCATGGGGAAAAAATAGCAAATAAAGAAAAAATAATATAGTGTATACAATTGCGACACAAGTCATATTGTACTTGAATGTTATTAAAAATTGCCTTTCCTTTTCAATCTGCAGCTCTGTCATTTTCTGTAAAATGCAATGCAATATGACTACCTGGAGGTGTTCTGTACACAGAATGTGTACTGACTACTCCCCAGAAACATAATTTTCTGCTTGTGGGATTCACTCACTGATTTTCCCAGAAGTCTGCATTAAGATACAAGTTGGATTTCAGGCATCCCCTGTAACAAAAATGTTATTTTTGGTCAGATACTTCCAATAGGAAATCACATATAAAGGGATGCAGGCCGAGCAGCTTTCCTCATTAGTGTCCTGCAGGTGCACAGCACTGTAGAAAATAAAAATTATAATAAGTGAAGCTGATGTCCACAGCAACCAACCAGATTATTTCATTTTCTTCACAAATGTAAGATTAATCCTAATTAGTTGCTATAGGCAACAGCTTTAATGTTGCCCTTGTCTTTTTCCCCAGCTACAGCCAATTAGACACATAGGGGTTGATTTATTAAAGGCAAATAGGCTTTTTATTTGTAAGAAGAAGTTACACTTTGCAAGAAATCTTCCCAGAGCTTAATGCATTTAATGCAAATTCACTTTGCAAAGAATAATCAAATGCAAGGATATTTTTTTTTAAAAAAAACTGTGTGTTTGCCCTTTTATGATTGGATGTGATGGAAGTCAGCATAGCTTCACCTCATTCACTAAACTCTAGGGAAAATTCCCTTGCAAAGTGAACAGTCTATTTGCTTTTAGTACATCGCTCTATGCTATGGCTCATTCAGGTGTCATTGGCGGTCTATGCAGAAACTCTGTTTTAATGGCTTTGGCCAGTTTAACCTGAGCACATATTGCATTTGCTAAAATGCACGCTATTTTTTTTTTTATCCCAAAAAAGTTTATGGATGTAAACATAAGCATACATACATACAGCCCAAGATATTATACTTAGCCAGGTAAACAGCATAGTACACATAACCACATGGCAAAATTAACATTTCTATACCCGTAATAGGTTGTAAGAGAAAACCATTGCACATACCTGCATCCAGTCCCATATCTTTATTATACCACATTACCAATTATCACCGTACCAACAGTGTTGAAAATCTCCTTATTCAGCATTAATTCTGAGTAACTTGTCCATGACTAGATCAACTGGGGCAAGCCTGGGTACATCTACCCACGGACCCCAGAGTTTTTTAAACATTTGTGTGCATCCCCTGTGTTGATAGATAACTTTAATGTCCACTATTTTACACAATTAGCAGATATGGTTTAACAAGTGTAATTAAAAAAATATATATATATATTTAAAAAAAAAATGAAAATCCTTTATTTACTTTTATTGTTTAAATGTACCCTAGCCACTGAATGGTGTGGACCCGATGAGCCATTACAGCCTGTTTTTGTTCAGCTGCATCCAGATCAAGTTATTAAAGTTGTAGCTGCTAACAAATCTGACACAAGGACAATTCATTTGAAAGCCCAGCAAGCTGTGGAGATTACTCATTCTGACAATGCTGGAAGCAAAACCCTTCGAATAAGAATCCCCAAAGAGTATGACCTGGTAAGAATTCAGATTTTCTACCTAAAATATTTTATATGACTATAGTCTCCATTTTCATCCAATCATTTTGAATAGATTACTGATAGACAGAAGAACACATTGCGAAGGTCTTTGTATATGCCATGACAGCATATTAAGAAAATGTTTTAATAGAATCATAAAACTTGTATTTTACTTATTGAGATTAAGCTTATATACTATAAAATCAAATTTCAAAGCAGAAAGACAGAAAATAATTTGAAAGAAGAATCAGTTCTGTGGACAACTCGAAAGTGCAACTTTCTGTCACTAGTTCTATTCCATCTCGTTGTTTTTTAAAAAATCATCAGTACATTCATTTTGGGTAGTATAGGTAGGTGGAATCACTCACTGTCTATTTGTCCTTCAGAGACTCCGATGCTGAGCTTGGCTGCTGTAGTTTTTGGTTTCACTCACTTTTTCATAGCTAGGTTTCCCAATTTGTTCATTTTATATTATTCACAACATTAAGGGGAGGTTGACACCATTGTTTCACTTTGAAGTCATTGGATTCTTAGGAAAAGCTATACATTTTGGCAGGCGTATCGGAATTGGAGACACATATTTTATAATAACCCAGCATGCAATTTAACCTGCCAAGAAATATACTGAAATATCAATTTTAGGTACACTTGATCATAAAGGAAACCAGCCACAACCGTGTAAGAATTTAAACATTCAATCCTAAACTGTCATAATTGTGCAGACTAGCTATTTACTGACTTATTTTGCATTGTCAACATAAAAGTCTCAAAAGTCGGGGCTGAGAGGACCCCATAGGTTTAAACATTGCTGATCTATCAAACGCCTTACCCACAGTTGTTAGCAATTAAAGTCTGCCAGCTAGCAAGTGTGCATAGCAGTGACACATTATGGAGCCGTTGGCTGTTTCCATACCTTTATTTGAAGCTTAAACAATAAAGGTGATAGTTATTCAATGAGAGAACCAGAAATGAAGCAGGCTTTGAATATTTCTTCATTTCTTTTTTTTTTTTCCAATAATCTTTTATTGAGAGAGGAAAAAAAAAGTTTTTACAGAACATAGTCATGTTATTTAACGGTATTACATGTATAGTTGTTGATACAGGGTTTGCATAAAGTTCAAACATATAAAATTCAGTCTGTAAAGAACAAGGTGATTCCAGAAAAGTGGTTGCAGTTCGGAGTACAGAAGTATGTATTTATAAAGGGGTTATTTTGATGGGTTTAGATCTTGGGTCAGGAGGCCAGAGGCCTAACTTAATTCCGGTGTTATGTAAGGGTTCATTGAGCAGGGATTTCTTCATTTCTAATTCGCACTCCATAGATCATATTGCACAGTAATTTGTAGATATTTTGCCTGCTTTGTACTTATATTAATTTGACAATTTCGATATAGGTGCTGTTCTTCAACAATGAACAAGGTCAATCTTTTTTCCTCAACAAACTTAAAGAATTCTTGAATAAAGGTGGAATTCCATCAACTGTCATGTCGATGAGAGAAAAAGACATTTTGAAAGAATCAGTTTCAAAGAAACAAAGGCAAAGAATGCTGGAAACATTTTTCAGACACTCACTTTCCCATGTAAGTTATCTGTACATGACAGTTGTTTCAAACTAACAGTATTGACTGATTTAAATAGTAAACTAACTAAGGGCCACCTAGGACACTAGTGAGCCAAGGGAACCAATGGTAAATGTGCAATTAGTGGGCAATTTATTAACTTTTTTTTTTAGGAAAATTAAACTTTTATGTTTTGAATCTTTATAAAGTGTAGGGGCTATTTGCTTGCCTAGGAACCCAAATCAAGTAGGCAATGTAAGTTTTTTTTTATGGTATTTCCTTTCTGGACTCTACTACTATAGCGTAAGGGCCGGTTCACACTAACGCGGCGCGACTTCGCGGCCCGTTCACATCTAGGCGAATTGTCAGGCGACTTGAGTCATCTGACAATTCGCCTCAATGCTGTGCAAATGGAACCGTTCTAATAGGAGCGAATTACTCCGCCTTAGAAAAATGGTCCCTGCACTATTTTCAGGGCGATCTCAGGCGGCTTGCATTGACTTCTATGATAGAAGTCTCCTCGCAAGCCGCCTTGAGATCGCCTCGAGCGCTGCTTGGTGCTGCGCAAGTGTGAACTGGCCCTAAGGGTAAGCTTTAGTGTAAGTACTATCTTGAAACAGGGTGGGAAGGTAGTTTCAGGTGGTTCTTTATTTGGTCTACAGATTAAAGGAAGAGTATAGTGATGCAGCAATCATTATGTACAGAAGGCATTGCTGCTGTGCTAGTGCCAGCATGATATCTAGCAGAAAAGTACTGATTTGGGAAGCATGAAATGGGAAACTGAAATAAAAATGATGGCGCTAAACCTGACATACAAAGTATCCCCACACTGAAAGTGGTAAAAACATATTTAAAATTCAATAGAACCTCCCTTGTGGTGAGTATAGTAACAGCTGATTAGAGAAACATACTCCGCTGTGAACCTCCAGTGTCTGTTGGGATCTGGTGGGTACAGTGGAGTTAAAATTGCGTGACAATCCACAACCTTATAATAGTGCATAAATTATGAAAAATGACTTCCAATATAAGAACAACCCATCAATATCAATGGGGTTGGCAGATACATTGGAGTCATTCGCACAGCAATAAACAATGTACAAAGAATAAAATCTCAAATGTTCATAAAAAACCAATAGTTTAAGTATTCCAGTCCTGCTCTAATTCAATGAATATAAGGACCCGAATTCAAAGGAGCAGTGATGAGATTAGTGCTATGTTCAATGTGACAAATCCATAATTGTGACAAGAGAAAAGGAGCGTTGTTTAAGAAAAGTCTGGTTAAAAGTGCTATCGTGTTCCGCAGGTGTGTGAGCAATCCAGAAATGTATAAATGAAAAATCCGTTGGAGGTTGGGGTGATCCCCTCTGGATTAGAGGCTTACCGGAAGGATGCAATATTTACGCCTGAGCAAATATTGTATTCGGGGTGTATCCCGGGCGCGTCATACTTTCCTCTTCCTCCAGGGAACCTTTTTTAGGGGCTCCTAGATGAAGTGTTT
The DNA here is from genome assembly GCA_018402905.1 of Glandirana rugosa. Taxonomy (NCBI): domain Eukaryota; kingdom Metazoa; phylum Chordata; class Amphibia; order Anura; family Ranidae; genus Glandirana; species Glandirana rugosa. Next base: position 89,270 of record BLSH010549208.1, read on the forward strand.
TGACACAAAACGCGCCGGGGCACTGCTGACCCTGGATCGCTGCCGTTTTTAGTTTACTTGATCATTTATTGTCTACTTATTGATGCCTATAAGCTTATAGAGATTTTATGGAATAAATTTACA
>BLSH010549208.1:96290-108585 GCA_018402905.1 Glandirana rugosa
TGATACAAAATCCGACCCAAGTGTGATAGGCTGTTTTTTTGCCGGGCTGAAACTAGGATGAAACGACATGCTAAACGCCAGGATGTATCCCAGTTTCAGCCTTGCAAACAGACACTTGTCCCTAGGCTGAAACTAGGGCTGTTACGGTCCGTGAAACACGAGACCCCTAGAACTTCCCCTTGAGGTGCGGTTTAAATTTTTTTTGACCGTACCCCAGGGGGAGGTCCTCGTATGGTCCGGGAAACCAGACCATGCCTAAGGGGCCGCTCGCTCGTCCCCACCCCCTTTCCTGGCCTGCCGGGTTGCGTGCTCGGATAAGGGTCTGGTATGGATTTTGGGGGGGACCCCACGCTGTTTTTTTTGGCATGGGTTCCCCTTAAAATCCGTACCAGACCAAAGGGCCTGGTATGCTCCTGGAGGGGGACCCCATGCCAGTTTTTTTTAAATTTGGCGTGGAGTTCCCCTTCAAGATCCCCAGAGCACAAAGTGCCTGGCATTGTCGGGATCAAAGTCGGATCCCTGTTCACAGACAAACGTTCCGACTTTGACCCTATGTAGGACCGCAAATCGTACAGCAAAGTAGGATCAAAGTCGGGCCGTTTTTTTGTCGGATAGTGTGAACCCAGCCTAAAACATAGTGGATAAACATTGAGATTTATTTCCAGTAGTGCTATCGCAGGCATTAATTCTGTCAGGTTACCTGTACTGTAATGAAGGAGGAGATAGAGTTCCAAAAAGAAAAAGAGTATGTTTTTGCAAGACCATACAGTGTGTTGAAGATTGCCTATTAGCTCATTACACTTTCAGCATATAGGGGAAGTGCAAGGATACATTTTTGATAACCTATATGGGGTCAACTATCATCTGTTTAAATTTTTTTGTGAATTGTCACAATGCTTGGTACAGGAGAAGTCTTTACTAATAATCAATAATATTTCCTGCCATTGTTCCCACGTAAAATTTTGTGAAAGATCCTTTTTCCATTTGATCATTTTGGAATTTTTGTTATTTGAAGAGGAAGAGGAGATTATAGAATAGGGTAATTCCTCTCTTCTTTTGATGATTGTGATGTGTAAAATATTGCCAATTTTATTAATAGGCGTAAGATCTTTTATGTGGGTACATTTATTATTTTACTAAATTCTTAAAGTGTGATGGTAAGCAGTTATAGAACTGGTAATTTTGGGTGATCTATATGGCTAGCTTTAAAACAGTGAGTGTAATGGTAATGTTTACAATACACTGGTATGTTTTGTAGGTCCTTCAGTCAATTATCAAGCTTTCTTTCAAAAGACCAAACAGAAAAAGCCATTGAGAGTATGTTTGGCGAGGGTGGACTTCCCTGCAAACCAGAGATCACATGGGAGGAATTCTATGCAGTTTTTAGGCAGCACTCAAATATATTGGATTCTGTCACACTCCAAGGTACAGGTTTGTGAACCTCTAGCTGTAGAATGTATATTTCCTACTAATAATGATGTGTTATGAGGGTTAAAGTGGGAGTAAAGCCCCCTATCATTTTCAGCCAAGGAAGCTGACATCTTAGCCTCTGTTTAATCTGCAACTGCCATGATGCTGCACATGTGATCCATTATGACACAAGCCATTGGATGGTTTAACAGTTTGGTTGAGAGCACAACCAAGGAGACAGCTAGCATTTCCAGGAATATAAACTCTTTTTTTGACACTATCAAATCGATGGGTTTACCTCTGCTTTAAAACAATAGCACACTCTGTGATGCTCTAGGCCACTCACATTTCTTATGCAGGGCAGTAGATGACAAAAAAACTTCAGCACCCATCCAAGCTATCCACACATGTCCTGTAACAAAACGGAAGTGGCACACCAGTAACTTCAAACTCTGGCAACTTTATCAGTATGAATGACCACTTACATTCCTCCAGGATTTCTCTCTGATGTGTTATTACAACATTATACAGGATGTCAACAGTTTGTGCAGCACTATACAAAATGAGGATAGACAGTGCAGTTACAATACAATTCAATACAATAGGAATTAGAAGGACCTGCTTATTAGAACTTATAACAATAAAAGGGGGAGGTCAAGTGATACAAAAAGGTAATAACTGTAGGGGATGAGCCAATGGAAAAAATAAAAGTACAGTTGTTAGGTGGAGGCAGGATAGGCTTCTCTAAAGAAAATTTTTTTTAGGGATGACCTAAAAGTAGGCAAAGTAGCAGATAATCAGACAGATTGGGGTAGGGATTTCCAGAGAATGGGAAAGGCACTAGAGAAGTGCCAGAGGTTAGCATGGGAGGAGGCGACAAGGGAGCAAGAGAGAAGAAGGTTTTGGGAAGAACAAAGAAAATGACTTTGGTTGGTATTTTGAGACAAGGTTAGTTATGTAGCTGGGGGCAGAGCTGAGGGTGGCTTTGTAAGTTGTTAGTATTTAGAATTTTATTCATTGGGTAAGCAGAAGCCAGTGGAGGGATTGACAGAGAGGAGCAGTAGACACTGAATGGTTGGTATGACGATTGAGTCTGGCAGATGCTTTCATGATGGACTGAAGGGGGGGATAGCCTATGTAAAGGTAAGCCAATCAGAAGGAGGTAAGGAAAGAGATAACCAGGGAGTTAATTAGCTTTTGGTGACATTGGTTATGAATGGGCGTATTTTGGAGATGCTGCAGAGGTTGAGGTGGCAAAATTTGGAGAGTGATGTGATGGGGGGCCATGGCACTCTGGCATGCAGGGACAGACTGATATTTGTGTAATCGATCTTGACAGAAAGTCAGGGGAAGGGGCAAATGGAGGAGCAAATATAATGAGATTGAGGAAGTGGTGTGACTGATATTCTCTTATACAAAATACCCTGCGCTGATGGTGTCTATTGTACATAGTGAAACACCCTAAACCCCCTTCTTTTTTTCTTTTAAAACCAGTGCTGTAGATAATAAAGTGCAAGACCTATACAATACCCAGCTGCTGTATCTATCACACCAACTATGCGTGTAATACTTCTTCAATTATGAACAGCGCTCAGGTTTGAAAAACCTCCTCTGTTGTGTAGAAAGTGCAAGGTCAAACAATAGCAAAGTTCTCAAAACTTACATGTGCAAATTCATAAAACTTTGTTATGCAGTGCTTGTAATATATATATATATATAACCACAAATAAACATAAAAACGTAAGTGCATAAAAAAATGCATGTGAAAAAACACGTGGAATCAAAATTACAAAACAGTGTTGTGCTTTTAAATTTTGCATAAAGTGCTAGGGCAGTCTCCAAAATGTCCACAATCTATCATTCCTCCTTGTGACCTCATGCGCTTGTAAAATTTTGTACCCTTGGTCCTCCTTACCCCTTGTCAGTGCTCAGTCACCGGAACTTGTTGACCGCTTATATTTAAAAAAGTAGGTCAGCTGCGCTTTTAAAGCAGAACCCATCTCTCTATCACACTTATCCTGGGGACCCACTTCTATACACCTGAGTGGTCTTGCAATATACCTCCAGTGCTCAGAATATTTTCCTTTAGGCCAATTTCCACCTTTAGAGAGTCTGTTCCACACCCACGTCACAAGATAGCCATAGAATCCAATTCTGTTTGTGCTGGGAGACAATAACAAGACCAGCTCCAGGAGCTTCAGACTCCTGACACTACAGAGTGTCCCATTGGCTTCCACACTCTCTTGAGAGTCTACAGCAATGAGGAGGAGAGCCTGGAAACTGGTGTGACACCCTGCAGTCGGGAGTCTGGACATGAACAAATTATCTTTAGTCATTTTCAAGCATGAAAAACATTTCTTACCCAAATTGCCAGTAAGGAGACTTTAGACATTTCAATTATTGATGAATGAGAAAAAGTATAATGCAAAGTAATGGAAGCTATCTCTTGCCTTTATCACTGACATGTTTTATTGCCAGGTTTTCTCAAGTAACATATTGCACAGGTCTGTTTTTAATGCAGTAACACTTTATTGCTGAAAAAAAAAATATTTTTTTATTTTTTTCTTAAAGGTTCAATGGCTCCTCTAAGCATCAAGAAACCAAATAACATCAGAGTGTCATTCATAGGCAAAAGAAACGAGGAGGATAGCAAAAGGTAATATGACATCTCCATTGGTTAATACGTTTAATGTAGGGCCAGGAAAATAACCCAGATGTTCTTGTTATCAGGTTGTGCATATATTGATTTTCTGTACATGCAATGTACAGCTCATCTATCTGACAGACCTGTACAGTATAACAACATGCCCCTAGCCTTCACCAATCCTTTGTAAAACTTTCAGTAACTCATATCATAAAAGGTAACATTCATGACAGAAGTAAACCTGGCAAAATGTGGGACATGATTGTAATTATCATAATACAGGTTCTTTTTAAAGTATAACTGAAGGCAGAACTTTTTATTTTCTTTTAGATAGAGTGGAGAGAGATTAGAATATCAGTCAAGTTTGTATTGCTGTTTGTCCCCATTACAGAACTTCACCCTCTCCATTTGTCCTGGTCACCATTATCACCAAAAGTAAAAAAAAAACAAGTTTTGAGTGATCATTAGGACAGGAATAGAGGGGAAGGGTAATGGTGACACTAGTTCTGGTGACTACCAAGGATTTTCTTCACTTTGGAGGGATTTTCTCTCATTTTCTGTTGCGGCAATCAGATAGGAAGTGTAGGGAAATCTCCCCAAAGGAAACCAGGCAGAAAATAACCTCCCCTTACACCGTCCAAAATGGAAAAAAAAAAGTTTTGACTTTAGTTCTACTTCACCAAAGTGTGCAGAAAACAAGAAAAAAAAACACTGACTTAATAGGTTAGGCAGCTAAATATTGACTATTTTTTCTGTATAGCAAAGCTGAACAAGATATCCATATCCTGGAGTCATATGGGCAGGAACTTCGAAAAAGAACTGGCAGAAAGTAAGTAATAAGGGCATACAGTGGATTTTTTCTTGAATGTAATTTACAGCATTATTTTAATTCCTTTGTTTTTTTTTTAATCCTTATAAACTAGAAATACTTACAGCCTAAGAGGGCCAAATGTATACACCACAGCAAGAAGAGAAAAATATGAGTCAAGCAAAGTTCGCCAAAAGATACAGCAGTTTAAACGCTTGATAGAAAATTACAGGCGCCATATTACATGCATTGTAATATTCTATGGAATATCAGCTGGAGTGTTTACTGAAAGAGCCTACTGTGAGTTATTATTTTAGATATATAACTCTATTTGGTTTAATTATTTTTTGAAAATCAGGGACTATTCGAAAGATAGTAATGTAGTAAAATGCTGATAATTGTAGCAACTGTATCCAGGCTGTTTTATTTCTAGTGCAGCAAATTGTGAATACCATTGTAGAGCTGAAAAACTAGAGAATATTTACCTAACTCCAGATATGGTAGGTAAATTTACCATGACAAACCAATCACACAAGTTACTATGTCCCCTCAGCATGTTACCCCTTTCCCTTTATGGGGGCACAGGCACTCTTCTTAGTTATTCCTTATGACCAGCCTAAGATCTTTCAGTTTAAGGGCTTGTGTGGAAGAGTTTTTGCTTGCATCAGGCAGGGTTTGCATTCCCTTAGAAGTCTAAAGGAATGCAAAATATGCTTAAAGCAAGTCAGAATGATGTCAACTGGAGGTCAAATGTACCTGTGAATGAATTTTGAATAACATCAGAAAAGTCTCAAACTGATGTACAACTGATGCCATCAACATAAGCTCAAATTCCATCAACACATGCCCTTAGTCTGGTTCACAAATTCGTCCAGTCTCATTGCATATGAACCAAGTCCCAATCTTGTCTTTGGCTTATGGTGGTCATGTTTACAGTATCTCACAAAAGTGAGTACATCCCTCACATTTTTGTAAATATTTTATTATATCTTTTCATGTGACAACACTGAAGACATGACACTTTGCTACTATGTAAAGTTGTGAGTGTACAGCTTGTATAATAGCCTGGCCAATAGCAGAGCCCAGCGGAGCCTTGCACATGCGCAGTAAGGTGCCCGGCATGAAGCTGTAATGCTACACGTCCGGGTTCCCTTACCCGCAATGGATGCGGCTGCACCTGACCCCCGATCCGAAGATGCTGACACGCTGGACTCCAGGACAGGTAAGTGTCCTATTATTAAAAATAATTAATATTATTAGCTGCTGACTTTTAATTTTTGCAGGGAAGCGCGAACCTCCACTTTAATATGTATTTTACAACTAGCACGCCAATCCTTAAAGCAGAGCAGTAGAAGATTTTATAATATTTTAGGGTCAGAGAACTGTAAAATTTGTAGCATGAACACAATCTATCCTTGAGCTGCATTGTGTTTCATTTAAGTTTGGCCTCTGTGACTACTTATCAACTATTTTCATTAAATGTATCTTTGCTATAAAGGTGTTAATATTTCACTTATGCATACAATGTTGTGCAATAGCTTTCTAAACTGATATGTTAAATGTATATATACTTGCTATGGTCTAGAATATTAACAACTTTTATTAATATGGATAGGGGTAAAGGCAGGAAGTCCCATATAGGCATAAAACCATTTCTTCTTTTTAAAGATGTTTTTGAGATTTTTTTATTGACTATAACGTTCTAAGAGTGTAATGCACACTTCCTTATAGTTACTATTACAGTACTTGAAACATAGGTGTTTTTTTAACATCACAATAACTTCCTTTTTATGTTTCTGAATGCCACAGACTACGGCTTTGCTTCACCATCATCTGGAATTGCACAGGCCACATATATTGGGCTTATTATTTCTCGTGGTTCAGCAGCCGGTATTTCTTTCATGTACTCTTACATTCTTCTAACAATGTGCCGGAACCTAATAACATTCCTGAGAGAGACCTTCTTGAATCGATACATTCCATTTGATGCAGCAGTAGACTTCCATCGTTTGATTGCAATGAGTGCTCTTGTGCTTTCTAGTAAGTGAAAACATTAGACAAATTGTTAATATACAATAATAGCAGCAATATCTTGGCAATTTTATGTATAATGAACCAAATTACTGATACAAGATTTTTTTCTTGTAGTTTTTCACACTCTTGGACATGTAGTCAATGTGTACATCTTCTCAATTACACCTATAAATATCCTTAGCTGCGTCTTTCCCATGGTCTTCAATTATGATGGGTATGTACTAAATTTGATTTGGGCAGAAAACCAAAATATTGGCTTAAAGGGGTATTGGCAATAATGTATTGCTGATTGCAATGCCGACAATGCTCAGAAGTAAAGGAATGGAATTCAAGACTTTGTCTGTTGCTTGTAAGGCTGCCTAACTGGGCCTGTCCTATGTTTGGTGTTAGCAGTGGTAGGTTGGCTGATCTTCCTAGAATTGGCTGGAGCACAGTCTAGTCTGCTATTGAATTTGTTAAAAGTAAACAAAGGAGTGCATACTGAGGTGTTGGGGTGAGATAAGAATTGTGTGTGTATTACCCCATGAAAGAAAATGTTCTGTATGTAATTACATTATATATTATAAGAGCGTTTGATTAGTATGTTTTTTTTTTATTATTAGGCCAAGTATTTAATTTACACGGTCATTGTATGCCGTATTAAGGATGCCATAGCAACCAACCTTAGGTTTGTTTTAGGCAAATGCTAAGAAAATTCCACAATTGCATTTCCAAGCAATAGGAATTCATAACATTAGTCAAGGACATTTTCTGGAATGCTTGAGAATGTGTTCAATTAGAGAGGCAGAGGCCACTGACGTTTTTTGCAAAGGGCGGTGTATTAATGGGGTTGATTTCCTTTCCTGTGCAAAATGAAAATTTACTTTGCTAAAGTTGGCTTTACATGGATTGAAATGCAGTCAGTGTAGCAGGGGCCGGGTGAATTTTGATCCATGTATGGGCACTGATGTTGCTCAGAAGTTGATCTATGGATCGACTTCTGTGCAACCACCCTGTTGGATTTTTCCTGCTTGATCAGCACTGCAGGCTATAGCCTGCAATGCTGATCAGTGTATTCTGAGGGCAGGGAAGCATCCCGGCTGTCAAAATACAATATCTCAATGGGGAGGATTGTCATCTATGGGCTGCTTAAGAGCAGCCTATACTCCTTTAGTAAATCAACCCGATTGTCTCTATATTATAATGAAGAGTAACTTCTACATTAACAACATGATATATTTTGTCAAACTGTCCATTATATCTACCAACCTATAACAAACAATTAATAGGCAAGGTTTAAATTTTAGGAAGAGTTATATGAATACTCTGTATAAACCATATCTTTACACATTACTTCTACAAATTAATATGATAATAATTATGAAGTATGAAGTAAGCGTGAATTACAAATAATGTGAGTGAATGATGATTACCATAAAATATAAGGAATGGTTTTGACTGCAATACCATCTTAACAGGTTGTGATAACGGGCAGGTCTTTAGCATCACCTAGTGTATATGTTTGTAAATGCTCTGGTGCTGGGAGGCTGGATGAAAATGTAATAAACATATAATTAAGGCATTGAAGATATTTAAGCAGTATTAATACTGCTGATTTTTTTTTAACTTTTTTTTTTTAATTTTTCAGATCTGAATATCCAAATAAATTCTACTGGTGGGTTTTTGAGACTGTACCAGGTAAGCTGTCACCATGCTGCACCTTAAGCACATGGAAGATAATAGGTGATATTGCTATATTAAGATTATATTTACAATTGATATTTCTCAGAATTCCTGAATTGGCACTGAAATAAAAACTATTATCCTAATAAATATACAAATAGAATCATGTCTCTGGTCACTTATCTACTCCATTCAACATGACTGGTAACACGTACTATAGCATAAATAAATACCATTTAAGTAGCAGCTACTGGAATTGTAACATATTTAAATCAGCATACGTGTCTGGCACTCATCATGATAGTTACACCAACAGATAAGATTGCATCCTTCCCTAAACCGCTCCCAACCCTGCTGCCTCATGAATCATATATTGATGCTTCATGTCATTCATTTAATTTTATTTAATTTGTTACATCTTACATAAAAACATTTTATAATAGGTGCTCAACTTATTAATGTCAGCCAAAGCGTTGGATAAAGTGGAGAGGAGTAATAAACTCAGATTTTCCCGCACACTACGGAAAAGCTAGGCATAGATGGATCGAAATTTGGCCGATTCAACAGGGACAGGCTGTATTTTGATCCATCAATGGCCAATCCCACTTGAAAGGAGTTAATCTAATAGCATATTTTCATTTAATCAGTGCTTTCAGCCAATCAGCTGCAGTGCTGATCAGTGTATTCTGACAGAGGAGGAGTCCCGCTACTATAATACAATAGTACATAGTCACAGGGACAGTAAGCAAGAGGAAATGTTGCCTATGGGGACAGGGACAGCCATAAAAAACCTGAAACAGTGTTTAAACATCCCTTACAATTTTCAAAACATAAAAAAAAAAAAAAAGCTGGACTTTCATTATGATCCCTCTGAGAGCAGTTAGGTGCTTACTGCATTTTTCATGGTGCCTGTAAGGTTATATATCCATTTTCCATCCTGTTAAGACTAACAATTAGTACACAGTCATGACTTGCCTAGTATACATTAAAGTGTATGTACAGTCAAACCTTTGGCTAGAGTAAGGACTAGGCAAACCCCTATCAGGTTATTTCTTTCTATCTGTGTACCATTGAGCTTTCTCTTTGCTTCCTGTCTCAGATTCACAAAAAAAAGTTCACATAAATGTTCCACAGTATAGGGAATTATCGATTAGGTATAGTGAGAATGTGCCTATAGGTGACAAAGTCAGAAAATATTTTCCCTGTTATCAGCCAAGCATTTTTTTCTATCATCAGTAAAACATCAGTCATCTAAGTCAGATTAGGCCTAGAGTTGAGCGAACCCGAACTATAAAGTTCGGGTCCGTACCGAACTTTTGGGTGTTCGGGACCCGGACCCGAACCCGGACTTTCAAAAAAAGTCCGGGTTCGGGGTTCTGGTATTTTATTGCAAGGGCAGCCAATCAACAAGTGTTTCACTGGTTTTCCCTAGAAGCCATCACAGCCATGCCTACTAATGGCATGGCTGTGATTGGCCAGTGCACCATGTGACCCAGCCTCTATATGGTGCTGGAGTCACCGTGCTGCATGCCATATGCTCTCAGGATAGTTTCGGGAGAGAATGCTGCTGGCTCTGTGAGAGACAGATTTCAGAACATCTCATCCTGCTGCACAGAACGATCTGATTGTGGACTAGGGAGAGATACTAGTACTGCTGCTTTGAGGGATAGATTGCACACCTCATCCTGCTGCACAGAATGATCTGACTAGACTAGGTAGAGTCTGTTGTTTTAATGGAAAGATTATTCTTCTAAAATCATCATCAAGTTGTACAGGGAAAGGTTCCAGCTGTTGCTTTAAGGGCAAGATTAGTGTTCTAAAATCATCACCGAGTTGTACAGGGAAAGGTTCCAGCTGTTGCTTTAAGAGAAAGATTAGTGTTCTAAAATAATCTCCAAGTTGTACAGGGAAAGGTTCCAGCTGTTGCTTTAAGGGAAAGATTATTGTTCTAAAATCATCTTCAAAGTGTGTGGGAAAAGCCTGTTTCAGCCGCATGAAGCCATATTAGTGTTTTAAAATCATCTTCAAAGTGTGTGGGAAAACCCTGTTTCAGCCGCATGGAGCCATATTAGTGTTCTAAAATCATCTTCAAAGTGTGTGGGAAAACCCTGTTTCAGCCGCATGGAGCCATATTAGTGTTCTAAAATCTTCAGTGTGTGGGAAAAGCCAGTTTCAGCCGCATGGAGCCATATTAGTGTTCTAAAATCATCTTCACTGAAGATGATTTTAGAACACTAATATGGCTCCATGCGGCTGAAACAGGGTTTTCCCGCACACTTTGAAGATGATTTTAGAACACTAATATGGCTTCATGTGGCTGAAACAGGGTTTTCCCACACACTTTGAAGATGATTTTAGAACAGTAATATGGCTCTATGCCCCTGCAATAGGCTTTTCCCACACATCCTGTGAAGATGATTTTAGAACAATAATCTTTCCCTTAAAGCAACAGCTGGAGGCTTTCCCTGTACAACTTGGAGATGATTTTACATCTAAAATCATCTCCTAGTTCTATAGGGAGAGGTTCCCACTGTTGCTTAAAGGGACAGATTATTGTTTCTTGCACAAAATTAAAAAGTGCATCTACATTGCTGGTTTAAAAAAAATAAAGAAACTACAAAAATAAAAAAAAACAGTGTTGGCTACCTCCTCCTCCACCACCACTTTCACCGCCTCCTCAACCTCTAACTCCACATCCACCTCCATTTTTGATTTTTTTATGTGATTTTAGCTTAAAAAATATTTTAAGTTATTTCCCTATCCCCAAAAGTTTGGGTCCCCATTGATTTCAATGGGGTTCGGGGTCCGGATCAAGTCCGGACCCGAACCCAGACTTTGTCCCGAAGTTCGGACGAACCAGCAGAATTCGAACTTCCAAAAGTTGCCGCCTCAACCTCTGCAAAATCTCCAAGATACACCCCTTCCTAACCAATGACACCACAAAGCTTCTAATCCGCTCCGTGGTCATCTCTCACCTCAGCTACTGCAACTCCCTCCTCACTGGCTTACCTCTAAATAGCCCATCCCCACTCCAGTCCACTATGAATGCTGCCGCCAGGCTCATCCACCTTAACCCCTTCATATCCCGGCCATTTCTGGCACTCCTCTCCTACATGTACAAATCATCATTTTTTTGCTAGAAAATTACTCAGACCCCCCAAACATTATATATTGTTTTTTAGCAAAGATTCTAGGGAATAAAATGGCGGTTGTTGCAGCTTTTTATGTCATGCGGTATTTGCGCAGCGATTTTTCGAACGCGTTTTTTTTTTAAAAAAAACAGTTTCGTGAACTAAAAAAAATCAAAACAGTAAAGTTAGCCCAATTTTTTTTCATAATGTGAAAGATGATGTTACGCCGAGTAAAAAGATACCCAACATGTCACATTTTAAAATTGCGCAAACTTGTGGAATGGCGCCGAACTTTGGTTATTAAAAATCTCCATAGGCGCTGCTGTAAAATTTTTTACAGGTTAGGTGTTTTGAGTTACAGAGGAGGTCTTGGGCTAGAATTATTGCTCTCACTCTAACGCACGCGGCGATACCTCACATGTGTGGTTTGGACACCGTTTACATATGCGGGCGCGACTTACGTATGCGTTCGCTTCTGTGTGCGAGCTCGCAGGGACGGGGCGCTTTAAAAATATTTTTTTATTATTTATTTCTTATTTTACTTTTATTTTTTTTAATTTTTACACTTTCACTTTAATTTTTTTTTTTTGATCACTTTTATTCCTA
>BLSH010549208.1:108595-122928 GCA_018402905.1 Glandirana rugosa
TCTATGTTCTCCATTATTGACACCCCCTACACGATTATCTCTTCTATTTACATGTCAACAATCCACCCACGGTCTATCCGAAGAGACTTCTCTACTCAAAAGTCCCTAACAGACTTCCACCTGTTTCATCCTTTTTCAACCTGTCTAACCCCATCTCGTAAGGTCTCCTACCCTCTCCGAGACCTCTTCAGGACCTCCGCTCGTACCCTACTCCACTGTTCCCTCGATCTTTCGTCCTCCAGAACCCTCCTCGTTTCTCTAGCTAAACCAACCATATAACTCTTGTCCAATCACTACATCGACCCCCGGTCCAACAGCTACCGGAATATTCAATAACTCTAAAAAATGATACCTCAATGATGCCTGCAGGTGCCGGCATCATTGAGATATCACCACTGAAACCCCAGGACGTCCATGGACGTCCTAGGATCTGAAGTGGTTAAAAAACACTCTGCGTCTGCTACACTCCTATGTCAATCCCTCCATTGTCTGACACTCAACCAACGTATTAAATTTAAGATACTAACAATAACTTATAAGGCCATCGACAACCTGGCCCCCAGCTACATCACTAACCTGTTCTCAATATACCAACCAAATCGATCTCTTTGCTCCTCCCAAGACCTCCTGCTTTCTAGCTCCCTTGTCACCTCATCCCATGCTCGCCTCCAGGACTTCTCCAGAGCCTCTCCCATCCTCTGGAATGCTCTACCCCAATCTGTCCAACTTTTTCCTACTTTGTCCACCTTCAGACAATCCCTGAAAACTCATCTCTTCAGAGAAGCCTATCTGGCACCCACCTAACAACTGTACATTTATCTTCTCTATTAGCACATCCCCCACAGTTATTACCTCTTGTATCTCTTGACCTTCCCTCTTAGATTGTAAGCTCTAATGAGCAGGGCCCTCTGATTCCTACTGTATTTAAGTGTATTATATTTGTACTGTCTACCCTCAAGTTGTAAAGAGCGTAAACTGTTGGCGCTATATAAATCCTGTATAATAATAATAATATCAGTGACAATTTACTTAAACTCATTATCATTTAGAATCTATATTCTATCTGAGTGTGGGGGGAGTGTCAGGGGAGGGGGGGCGGGAGAACAAAGCAGGTGAATATATCATGTTCTTTATTTTAATTTAAAATTAATTTAAAATGCGTTTTTTTAATTTAAAATGTGGTTTCTCTGCTGCTGTGTTTTTAGAAAAGGTGCAAGGACCTTTTCCCTGCATCTCCTGCAAGTACAGCAGCCCATTCCCATGCAAACACAGGCCACACCGCATGTATAGGTGTCAACTACCCTTCACCTTGGTTCACGCTATGGGTCACACAGGAACTGCATCACATTTCTGACAATTCACATGCGATTCAGTGCAGTGTGATTTGAACCCATTCATTTTGAATGGCTTAGATTGCACTGCATTACACCAATTTTAGGTATGCATGGAAACCGGATCACATGGTCATTTTGTATCATAGGATGTGGGGCAGGCAAACACACTGTATTTGGGTCGTCGTTAAGATTTCACTGACACTTGCTGTAGATTGCAAGGGCAGTGCAATTTTATTGTGGTGCAGGACCAGGGCCACCTTAAATATGGATTGGACCCTGGGAAAAACAGTTTCTTCGCCCTCCCCCCACCATTCACATCATGACTGCTCACTGATTAGTTGCTAGAGGTTAAAGCACATGATATCTGCTCACTGATTGCTAGAGGTTACAGCATGTCATCTCCTCACTGCCTGCACACCATGGACTGGGGAGGTGGGGGACGCACCAATAGACAGAAAACTCCTAAAACGTGTTATTAACAATGAGCAGAGCACACACAGCTATGAAAGTTGGGACTGCAGTGTGTGTAAAAGAGGCCTTCATGGTGAAAGGTCTACTTTAAACCAGAGCAGCTTGTTCTGACTCTCATACACAACATTTGTTGTGTGGATGTATAGCTTGGTTTGAGACTGCATCCCAGTGATGGTCAACTGATGAGGTTTTCAGGGCCTCAACTGCAGCCCATGACACACCAAAGGGTTGTGCATATCATTTACTGCCAGACATACTACGTGAGATGGTCAGAGACTGCAGACGTACTACAGGAGATGGTCAGGGACTGCAGACGTACTACAGGAGATGGTCAGAGACTGCAGACATACTACAGGAGATGGTCAGAGAGGGCAGGTGTACAAGAGAGGATCAGAGACTGCAGACATACTCCAGGAGATGGTCAGAGACTGCAGGTGTACTACAGGAGATGGTCAGAAACTGCAGACGTACTACAGGAGATGGTCAGAGACTGCAGACATACTACCGGAGATGGTCAGAGACTGCAGACGTACACGAGATGGTCAGAGACTACAGACATACTACAGGAGATGGTCAGAGACTGCAAGCGTACAAGAGATGGTCAGAGACTGCAGGTGTACTACAGGAGATGGTCAGAAACTGCAGACATACTACAGGAGATGGTCAGAGATTGCAGATATAGTATAGGAGATGGTCAGAGACTGCAGACATGGTACAGGAGATGGTCAGAGACTGCAGACATAGTACAGGAGATGGTCAGAGACTGCAGACATAGTCCAGGAAAGGGTCAGAGACTAGGTGTACTACAGGAGATGGTCAGAGACTGCAGGCGTACAAGAGATGGTCAGATACTGCAGGCGTACTACAAGAGATGGTCAGAGACTGCAGACATACTACAGGAGATGGTAAGAGACGGCAGGTGTACAAGAGAGGGTCAGAGACTGCAGGCGTACTACAGGAGATGGCCAGAGACTGCAGACATACTACAGGAGATGGTCAGAGATGGCAGGTGTACAAGAGAGGGTCAGAGACTGCAGGCGTACTACAGGAGATGGTCAGAGACTGTAGACGTACACGAGATGATCAGAGACTGCAGACATACTACAGATGGTCAGAGACTGCAGATGTACTACAAGAGATGGTCAGAAACTGCAGACGTACTACAGGAGATGGTCAGAGACTGCAGACATACTACCGGAGATGGTCAGAGAGTGCAGACATACACGAGATGGTCAGAGACTGCAGACATACTACAGAAGATGGTCAGAGACTGCAAGCGTACAAGAGATGGTCAGAGACTGCAGGTGTACTAGAGGAGATGGTCAGAAACTGCAGACATACTACAGGAGATGGTCAGAGATTGCAGACAGTATAGGAGATGGTCAGAGACTGCAGACATAGTACAGGACATGGTCAGAGACTGCAGACATAGTCCAGGAGAGGGTCAGAGACTGTAGGTGTACTACAAGAGATGGTCAGAGACTGCAGACGTACTACAGGAGATGGTCAGAGACTGCAGGTGTACAAGAGATGGTCAGAGACTGCAGACGTACTACAGGAGATGGTCAGAGACTGCAGGCATACAAGAGATGGTCAGAGACTGCAGGCGATGGTCAGAGACTGTAGGTATACTACAGGAGATGGTCAGAGACCATCCATGTACTGTCTGATCTCCTAACCATGTACATTGTCTGCTTAACACTCACAATGGTCCTTCCTGATCACCATAACAGGTGCTGCCAGTGTCCCCACACATGTCATTTACTTACTGTGTGACACCAAAAATGAGGACAGGTCCCAGACTTTCAGCATGGATTGTACAGAGGGAGGAGCTGTCCCTACCTCTCCTCCCCACAGGTCTGGTTGTTAATGGGTGGAGTGATTGGCTATTCGGGGGATGTGGAGGTCACATGACGGCAGGTCAGGCAGTGGTTCGGAATTGGAAGAGATGACAGAGCACCAAGCCAGGAACCAAGCCGCACAGCTGTAGTCAAACTCCACCCCAGTAGTATTTGTCTGCCATATTTTTTACGGGCAGCGCAGGTGCAAGGGGCAGCTGCTTTGTGCCCCACAACAATGTCTGGGGCTGGGCCCAGGGCAACTGCCCCTTTTGGCCAGCATTAAAGACAGCCTTGTATGGGAAATTCATTGCAGGTGTTCTGCACCACATCCTAGTGTGAACCAGGGCTGATTATTGCCTTTTAAACACAATTACAAAAGGGCCAGGGCACCGAGGGCAGCAAACAGTTCTGCCTGGCTCTGGCAGCAATGTTATTGTGCCTGGTAACACCTCAGCCCTTTGACTCAGCAATCAGCACCACAACATAGCTGACAGAGCCAGACTGGACTGTCAGTACCAACCATGCAGTGGGAAATGGTAACCCACGAATCCAGTGATTAGTGAATAATTTTTCCAGTTGCCACAGACTAACTTACCTCAATGGCAGCACAGCAGTGGTGGTAAGTGGTCTGTCATGACCATCTCTCAGGCAGCAAGCAAGCCGAAAAGGAAAGAGGGAGGCTCAGCTCCTTAGCAGCAGCACTGCTACCTTGCGTGTTCTCCACTCCATTCTAATCCGAAGTCCAAAGCGGGAAGTACAGTGTGTAGAGACAGTCGGGCACGGTGGGCAGGACTACAGACGCTGCCCGCACCAACTGTGTCTATGATCAGGTCTGGTCGTAATAGCGTGACGTAAGTGCCTGTGACAGTGTGCCTTACACCCAACCTGCTGCATCCACTTCGCCCGCAATACTGACTGCTGTGCTCCGCTGTTTGTTGTTGCGGTGCTGGCGCCATGAGAGGCGACAGGGCAGATACACTTTATTTTTGGCAGGATGCTCTGGGGGGGTTTGAACACCCCAAACCCCCCTTATCTACACCCCTGTATACTAGGTAAAAAGTTTAAGACATTGGGTAATTATGATATTTTGATAAAAACAAGATAATGTGAGTATGTGTGTAGACTGTTGGCATATATATGCTCTATTAATCATACCTACTTGTATATGCAGGTATGACTGGGGTTCTTCTACTAGCAGTTTTAGCTCTTATGTATGTTTTCTCTACTCATCATTTCCGACGTGTCAGTTTCCGTGGATTCTGGATAATGCATCACTTGTATGTTGTGCTCTTCATTTTGGTAAGTAATGAGAACAACTTTGAAATCACACATTATTATTAGAAATGGAGAAATATAATATATTTTTTAGAAAATCTCTATAATACTATCATGAACTAGCTGGTTGAGCAAAAAAAAACTGACAGATCTCTGCATCAACACAAACAGTATTAAAGCAGGGATATCTCCCACTGTTCTATTGTATTTTGACAGCGGGGACTCCCCCTCCCCCGTCAGAATACACAGATCGGCTCTTGCAGCCACTGACTGTTGAACAGAAGACAGTGGTTAGACCAGCTTCTGTTAAACAGATAGCGGTACACACGGACCAAAATTTGTCTGGTTCCTGCTGAAGCAGATGATTTTTGGTCCATGTATACCATGCCTTTCCTTCAGCATAAATATACTTTATATGCAAATTATTAGCTCTGTGGGTAAAATGAAGGGAGCAAATGTATTATCAGAATTGTCAGTTATGGTGGGATAAGAAAGATCCTATGGATTTGAGTTGATTCAGTGAGTTGCAATAAACAATTTATATCGGATTGCTTCACTGCTATTGCAGCTATTATATTCTTATGCTTTGGCTATTTTTTTTTTTTTCAGACTATCATCCATGGCAGTTTTGCACTGATCCAGTTACCACGGTTTTACTTATATTTTATAGTCCCAGCTATTATCTTTGCAATTGACAAAATGATTAGTTTGAGCAGGAAGAAGACAGAGATTGAAGTTGTAGAAGTGAAGAAACATCCTTCAGGTATGATGTATACTTAACATTCCAGTTGGCATTGTGGCAGCTAAATGCATAGAAAATATAAAGATAAAAGGAACACTCTCAGCTTTACTTTTAAGATATATCTATAAACACTGCAACTGATCTTTTCCGGGAAAAAATATTCATATGCTGGCCCAGTGGTAGAATTATTGTGGCTGCATCTAGGCTTAAAATATGACCCAACCTGTGTACATAATGAGAATATTATTGGCCCTACAGTAGTAGACCCGTACTTCTGAAGGCTTTGAATAACTACACGATCATCCAGAAGCACAAAAACAAGGACATTATAGCAAGCAAGCATTGTCATATCACTCTACAATATTCATGAAAACAGTAACATTGTACTAAGTTCTGATAAAGCATAAGCATGTTGAACATGTGAACTGAGAAGGAGAAGATGAGGAGGTAAAGGGTGGCAGGAGTTGGGCCAAACAAATTGAAATATGTCACTGGTGTTAAAAATAAAATATATGTAAAGTAAATACGAGGCTGGTTAACTAAAGAAGTTGAGAATGAATATCTAAATTTTTGAATGAAGATTCTCAAGTCCTTTGGTAAATCAATCACAAAGAGTAGCCTGCACATCGCCTGAGGCAAAGAGTACATTTGCAAATCATACAGTTTTAACAGCAAGCGATGAAGGAGTCTACACTACTGGAATCCAATTGAAAACCTGATATTAGTGCTTCTTGATAAATTGCCACATTTCAATAATGAAAACTCAGTTACTCAAGCTTTGCAAAATAGTTATGACACCCAAAGAAAACGTTGTTGCATACCATTGACTCTTCATACTGTATTAGACTGACACAAGTCTTATCTCTATCTAACTCCAGCAACCCTCCACCTCTTCATATTTTACTTCTGAACTTATATGTTCTACATGTGGATCCTGCAATTCTGTTTTTCAGAAATTGTCTAACAAAATGTGTTAACCTCCCTGGCAATAATCCCGAGTGTGGCTCAGGGTGAGTTTTCACTACCAAAAGCGGTAACCCTGAGCCACACTCAGGATCGCATCACAGTATCCAGGCAAAGTTACTTACCTTGTCCCCTGCAATGTCCCCCCCGATGTGTCCTCTGGCGGAATCTTTCGCTTGATGCCTCTGGGTTCCGGGCTCCGTTCCCTACGAGCGTTGCGTCGCATGTGGACGGAGCCCGGCAGCAAATTCAAAAAGTCAAACACCCCATAACACATACAGTACACTGTAAGCTGTAAGATGACATTACTGTATCAAATCATTTCTCCATCCCTTTTGTCCCTAGTGCTTTGCCCAGTGCCCTGTATGCACTTTTTTATTATATATGCCATTCTTTCTACCTGAAAACTTAAGAATGTCCATGGCATCCAAAAAGCATCCCTTTATGTCAAAAGTGGTTCTTGACCAGCTAGAAAACAGTGATAGTAAATGGGAATCTCTTGCAGAATTGAGCAATACTGATTTGTGATGAAATTAGTCATTAGACACTGAAATCGATGACAGCGACGATTCTGCAACTGAGCAAATTTCAGTGTTTTTGACTTGATTACATTATTGAATAAATGTTATTATTATTTTTGATAATTATTTATAGTTATTTATTATATAGATATATTTTTCATATATATTATAATTTATGATTTCATTTCAAAATAATCATACCTGGGATTTCTACTAGGCTCTTGTTTGGACAGATTTAAGTGAGTTATTCCTAAAAAATAAAAGGAACACAAGTGGGTGTGGCGCTACCCAAGAGTAAACTTGTAAAATGTGAATGGTGCAAAAATATATAAACTAATTGAATAAAGTGATGATGGTAAAGTGCAAGTGCAATGTCAATTGGTATCTCCATAAGCAAAAATTGTCAAACAAGTGTAATAATAGTAAATAAGTAAAATAAAATATGTAAAGGTGCAAATATGAATAATCAGCAAAGTGCAAGTGCAATTCCCAATTTAATATGTGTTGTAAGTGCAAGTTAAAAATAAAATAATTAATCCACATACAGTTTGTGCTTGTCCAAAACACCTCTCCCATGCTCTTGGGGAGTAGTGGACCAACAAAAGACAAAGTCAGATGAGTATTTAGAAGATTCTGCTGGTGCTACAAAGATCACTCCTAATACAGTTATTCCACAAACCAATGATGTTACTGGCCCCAAAATCCCGCTGTCAACAGCCCAGGGATCAACAGGCCTACAATATAAAACGCCAAATTTCTATACGAAACAATGTACCGCTTTGAGACTCAAAAATCTGACATAATCATACCGCCAGGGAGGTTAAGCTAAAATTAGTGCATATAAAATATTGTAATTAATAGACTGGTAGTCATACCAAAAACATTATAATTTTAGAATGTATGCACCATTTTCTATCCCTGTACTTCATCCTATTTAATTCTCATTGCAGGAGTGACATGCCTGAAGTTCCAGCGTCCTAGTGACTTTGACTACAAATCTGGTCAATGGGTTAGGATCGCATGTTTATCTCTTGGTACAGATGAGTACCATCCTTTCACATTGTCGTCTGCACCACATGAGGATACGTTAAGTCTTCACATTAGGGCAGTAGGGCCATGGACCACAAGCCTTAGAGAGCTCTACACATCTCATAACACAGCAGAGGGAAAGTACCCAAAGGTATGTAGAACTGTTTTTTCAGTCTGTAATAATTTAGAATCTCTCAATGCCTTAGTTTTCCTTTTTGTTCTGTTTGGATGATAGACAAATCTATTTTTAAACTAGCAACACTTTAATATATCATTAATATTGCTTCCACCTCTTTGATGAAAACAATGCATTAGCTTTTCCTGGATGGGCCATTTGGTGAAGGACATCAGGAGTGGAATATGTTTGACGTATCGGTTCTTGTTGGTGGAGGAATCGGAGTGACGCCTTTTGCATCAATTCTCAAGGATTTGGTCTTTAAATCATCGATCAATGCAAGGATCAACTGTAAAAAAGTATGTCTATATCCTTAGTCAAAGGCCTCATATGTTAAAATGACTGATTTATTAAAACATGGAGGAAAGAAAATGACAACAAAAGTGGAGTTTTCTTTTTATTGAATGGAAACCTGAAACAAGAATTTTAGTTGGTCACTGGACAGAAACTACAGTTTGGTTTTCATTTACTTTATTTTTAGTTTTACTGTTTTATCACTGCTTCTAATTTACCACTTGCCACAAAGTCACATCATATGACGTCCTGGACTTTGAGTGGTGATATGCAGCTGGTGCAATGGTGCAGCTACAGGCACTATTCAGATATTGTTTTTTTTCTGCCGGCGATTCTGTGTGAGATAAAAGTGGATTCATCACAAGATCACTTTTATCAGCGATGGGAGACGCGCCCCACCGGTTTCCGGTCATCTCCACTGCCATGATCAGTTCCTCTCCCCCAGTGTCCGTGAGCCGAGTGAGCAGCTGAAGCCTCTCATTCGGCTACATAACATGGCAGGGCAGAAGCGACGTCACAAGTCACTTCTGCCCCAATGCTCTTAAAGGGCCCATTTTTTTTTTAACTGTCATTTTTTTTCAAATTATTATTATTTTTTTTCTGCATTTTACTGTAAATATGAGATCTGAGGTCTTTTTGACCCCAGATCTCATATTTAAGAGGTCCTGGCATGTCTTTTTCTATTACAAGGAATGTTTACATTTCTTATAATAGGAATAAAAGTGATCAAAAATTTTTTTTAAAGGACAGTGTAAAAATAAAAAGTAAAATAAATAAGAAAAAAAATTTAAAGCGATCTGTCCCGCCGAGCTCACGCGCAGAAGTGAATGCATACGCAAGTCCCGTCCGCATATGAAAACGGTGTTCAAACCACACATGTGAGGTATCGCCGCGATCGTTAGAGCAAGAGCAATAATTCTAGCACTAAACTTCTTCTGTAACTCAAAAGTGGTAACCTGTAGAAATTTTTAAATGTTGCAGATGGAGATTTTTAAGTGATAAAGTTTGTCGCCATTCCGCGAGCGGGTGCAATTTTGAAGCATGACATGTTGGGTATCAATTTACTCTGCGTAACATTTTTTCACACAAAAAAGCATATTTTTTCCAAAAAAACTGCACTTGTACGACCGCTGTGCAAATACAGTGCAACAAAAAGTATTGCAAAGACCGCCATTTTATTCTCTAGGGTGTTAGAAAAAAAAGAATATATAATGTTTGGGGGTTTTAAGCAATTTTATAGCAAAAAAAAAAAGGGGATTTTATTAAAACTTACCGTAAAATCCTTTTCTCCGAGTTCACTGACAGACGCAGCTCTTCATGACTTTGTGGGGTTTTATGTTCGTCCTACCAGGAGTTAACTAGGCAGGGAAAAGAATCAGCTGGCCCCTCCCCTGGGGGCCGTCCTCTCTTCCTACATTAAACCCCCCTCACAGAATAGCTCTTCAGTTCATACACAAGCCGTACCAAAACAGAGCCCAGAGGGGTGGGTGCTGCGTCTGTCAGTGAACTCGGAGAAAAGGATTTTACGGTAAGTTTTAATAAAATCCCTTTTTCTCCTTACGTTCACTGACAGACGCAGCTCTTCATGACTTTGTGGGGACGTCCCCAAGCTGTGTCAAAAAAGAGGGGTGGGTAAACGCAAACAACTGTACCCAACTGAACCTCTGAGGAGGCGCCAGACGCGCCTACACTGCCGCCTGCAAAACTTTGCGGCCAAAAGCAGCATCCGAAGATGCAAACACATCAACTTTATAAAACTTAGTAAAAGTGTGAACCAAGGCCCAAGTGGCCGCTTTGCACACCTGTGACACCGAGGCCTGGTGTCTGAAAGCCCAGGAAGTACTAACCGCCCAGGTAGAATGAGCCGTGACCCGAAAAGGGGGAACCTTGCCCCGAACAGAATACGCATGGGTCACGGTTTTTCTAATCCACTGAGAAATCGTAGCCGAAGAGGCCGCCAGACCTTTGCGCGGTCCTTCTGGCAAAACAAACAAGGCGTCAGCTTTACGAAAGGAAGCTGTAGCAGCCAAGTACACTCGTAAGGCCCTTACTACGTCCAAGGTATGCAACTCAAACTCCTTGGGGTGCGATGGACGAGGGCACAATGAAGGCAGAACAATATCTTCGTTAATATGAAAAGAAGAGACTACCTTCGGAAGAAAAGAAGGAAGTGGTCGCAGGACCGCCTTATCCGTATGCACCACTAAATAAGGAGACTTGCACGATAGGGCAGTCAATTCCGACACTCGCCTGGCAGAAGTGATGGCAACTAAGAAAGCCACCTTCTGCGACAGAAGTTGTAAAGGGATCTCCCTGATCTTTTCATAAGGTGGTTTTTGAAGAACCAAAAGCACCAGATTCAGATCCCACGGAGCCATCGGGGATCTCACCCGAGGCGCCACATGTCGCACACCTTGTACAAAGGTACGAATCAGAGAGTGCGAAGCCAAAGGTCTTTGAAAAAGTATGGCTAAGGCCGAGATCTGGCCCTTAAGAGTACTCAAAGCCAACTGCTTATTCAGACCCTGCTGATGAAAGGTCAGTACCCTGGAGACTACAAACGAGCGAGGGTTGTAGCCCTCCGCCTCGCACCAGGCAATGTAAGCCTTCCAGGTGCGGTGATAAATCTTGCGAGAGGTGCACTTGTGAGCATTCAACAGAGTGGGAATCACGGAGTCAGCCACTCCCCTATCCCTCAGCACCTGGGACTCAATAGCCAAGCCGTCAAAGCCAACGAGGGTAAAGCAGGGTGCAAGATGGGTCCTTGAGAAAGGAGGTCGTCTCGCATCGGAAGCCGCCAGGGGGCGTCTGCCACCATTTGCACCACGTCGGCGTACCAGGTGCGCCGAGGCCAATCCGGGGCCACCAGAATGGTCGGAATTCCCTCCATCGCTATTCTGCGCACCAATCTCGGGTGCAGACGTTTGGGAGGAAAAGCGTACAGAAGACGATAACGGCTCCAGGGAGCCACCAGGGCAACCGTGGCCACTGCCAACGGATCCTTCGTCCTGGACACAAAAGTTCTCACCTTGTGATTGAACCTGGACGCCATGAGATCCACATCCGGTGTCCCCCACTTGTGGCAAATCTGACTGAACACCTCGGGGTGAAGGGACCACTCCCCCTGGTCCAGCTCCTGGTGACTGAGAAAGTCCGCCTGCCAGTTCTCCACACCTGGGATGTAAACCGCAGAGATTGCCGGAACGTGGAGTTCCGCCCAACGCAGAATCGGAGCTGCCTCCACAGCCGCCGCTGGGCTCCGAGTGCCACACTGATGATTCACATACGCCACCGCCGTGGCATTGTCCGACTGAATTCGAATCGGACGGCCTTGCAATCTCCTCGTCCAATGAGAAAGACACAGTCTGATTGCTCTCAGCTCCAGCACGTTGATGGGTAGGCAGGCCTCCTGGGCCGACCAACGACCCTGAGCTGATAGCTGCTCCAGAACTCCGCCCCAACCCGTCAGGCTGGCGTCCGTGGTGATT
Source organism: Glandirana rugosa (assembly GCA_018402905.1). NCBI lineage: Eukaryota > Metazoa > Chordata > Amphibia > Anura > Ranidae > Glandirana > Glandirana rugosa. The sequence goes on from BLSH010549208.1 coordinate 120,729, forward strand.
ACCGTCCACTGAAGGGGCAGGAACGACTTCCCCCAAGTGAGGGCCGAGTCCCGCAACCACCAGGCGAGGGACGCCCTGGTCTGAGGGCCCAGCCGGATCAGAAGATCCAACGACCGGTGGGACTTGTCCCATTGAACCAGAATTGCTATCGCCTCGAACGACGAGACCATGAGCCCCAGCACCCTCATACAGAACCGCAAGGAAGACCGGCAGCGTGATAGGAGGGTGCGCACAGCCGACTGTAAGCTCTGTAGCTTCGTCGGAGGGATAAACACCTTTGCTTGTTCCGTGTCCAGAATGAGACCCAGGTACTCCAGACGGCAGGAAGGAGACACCGACGACTTCTGCAGGTCGAGTAACCAACCGAAGTCCCGCAATGAGACCATTGCGATATGCACATTCTCCTCCAGGGCCCAGACAGAGTCCGCTCACAGGAGCAGATCGTCCAGGTACGCCACTATGGCAATGCCCCTCTGACGCAGCAAGGCCAACACCGGGGCCAGTAACTTCGTGAACACCAGGGGCGCGGAGGTCAGGCCGAAAGGGAGAGCTACAAATTGAAAATGGCGATCCCCAACAGCGAACTGCAGGAATCGCTGATGTCGCGGATGGATGGGTACATGGAGGTACGCATCCTTTATGTCCAATGATGCCAGGAATTCCCCTTGGTGCAGGGCGGCCACGACCGACCGAACGGACTCCATCCGGAACTTCCGTGCCCTGACAAACTTGTTTAGGGCCTTCAGGTCCAGGATGGGCCGAAATCCGTCCCCTTTTTTGGGTACCACAAAAAGATTCGAGTAAATGCCTTGAAACCTCTCTCCTGGAGGAACCGGTACGATCACTCCCTGATCTGAGAGAGTCTGCACCGCCCTGGAAAGGGCCAGCCTGCGCTCCAGCGGGAGGCTTAAATTTGATGGGAAGAACCTGTCTGGGGTAGAGTGATGAACTCTATCCTGTACCCAGTGGACACCACCTTGCAGACCCAGCGGTCGGAAATGCGAGCCAGCCACCGGTCTGCGAACCCCCGAAGACGTCCCCCCACCCGACAATCGGGTGGGGGCGACCCATCAGGCTGAGGAAGACTTGTCTTCCGTCTTTCCTGGTTTGCGCTGCCACTGCCGGCGTCCAGCCCCTGCAGCAACCTTACTGGAACGGATTCCCTTGCTTGCCGCGCCTGATGCGTGAAAAAGCTTCTTCTGACCAGACGTAGAAGGCTCCTGTCTACGGCGAAAATCACGCCTGCTGGGCTCCGGGAGGAATGTACTCTTGCCTCCCGTGAAATCCTTAATGATTTCATCAAGACGCGAGCCAAATAGGCGCCCACCCTGAAAAGGAAGATCAGCCAAACCTAGTTTGGAAGCGTGGTCACCCGACCAGGATCACAGCCAAAGAGTTCTGCGAAGCCTAATGGCCGATATAGATATTCTAGACAGCAAGGGCAGAACATCCACCACCGCATCACAGAGGTAATTAATCCCCTGGAGTAAAAACTCAGCCTTCTGCGGTGCCTCCATAAGGCGACCGTCTGTCAGGTCCGACTTAAGTTCCGCCATGCACTCCGAAAGGTACTGCGCTGCCATGGCCGCAGCCAAAGCAGGTCGCACCGCGGAGCCCACGTTCAAGAACAAGGACTTCAGAAGTGCCTCTGTCCTTCTATCTGCAGGATCCTTGAAGGAAGGAGTCCCCTCCATAGGAATGGTAGTCGCCTTAGTAAGGCGTGCAATAGGCGGATCCACCGCAGGAGATTCCCATTTCTTTAGGAAATTCTCCTCAAAGGGATAGCGTTCAGAAAAACGGCCAGTCAGTGAGGGGGAACGCCGTGGTTGTTGCCATTCACGATATAGGAAATGGTCAAAAAATTCATTGTAAGGATAGGACTTAGGGGGCCAGGAAGACCCGCACACATAGGCAGACCGCGATTCGCCCGCTTGATCCAACTGCAACTTAGTGCGAATGCCAGCGATAATGGTGGCGACCAGCACATTGTCCTGGTCAGCCACAGGCTCTTGGTCCTCAGTCCCCATGTCACCACCCGTTTCCTCATCAGACAAGTCCCCTGGGGTCCCTGAGACCCTAGAAGCCACCTCCGGCTCAGAATCTTCCCCCGAGGATAAAGGGGTGGAGGGGGCCGCTTCCTGGGGGCCCGCGGAGCGGCGTCCCCACGTGGAAGAAATTCAGCGAGGACATCCCGCAGCTG
>BLSH010549208.1:124318-143728 GCA_018402905.1 Glandirana rugosa
AAAAAAAAACAGTCGTTACCAGTCAATTTCGCTGTGTCACGACTTAGCGTTTTTCACGAGACCAGTCCTTCCCCCATTTAGGAAGGCCCCGACTTCACCCATTCGAATCCCTTATAATCACAACCCCAAAGTCCTTCTAAATCTCGCTCAATTAATCGTCGTGGTTATCAACAATCAAGTCCTATGTCTTTCCTTATCAATTCATAAGGTAGACACAAAAGAAAAAAAAAGCCTAAGACTCCGAGTAGTCCCACTAAGGGGATGTGAAGGACAAGATCTCTGAGTCGATCTTTATTCTTCTCTAGAGTGATTAACTCACTGATCGGAAAGACTATCTCCTAAACCATGCAGGTTTAGGAGATATTCTTTTTACCTACAGGTAAGCCTTATTATAGGCTTACCTGTAGGTAAAAACAGCTTTTAGGGTTTACTACCGCTTTAAGAAAATATCTTCTGGTAACAATTGTCTCAGAAAGGCTAGTCACTCAATTAGTGAGATCTCTTCTTATTTCTAGCTGAGTCTCTAGAACAGGAAGTGTAGGGGAATCACCCTGATGAGCCTCAGAATCCGAAAAAAAAAGAAAACACAGATGGAATACTTAACTATTCCTTTCTGTATCCTGAACTAACAACTATTGGTGCTGCTAATTAACTCGCTCTAAATCTTCCTGAAACCCCAACACTAATATTCCCTAAGCTTACCCACTTCAGCCCCGGAAGGATTTACCCCCTTCCTGACCAGAGCACTTTTTGCGATTCAGCACTGTGTCGCTTTAACTGACCATTGCTGACAAAAAAAAAAATGTATTCATCAGTTTAGGCCAATATATATTCTTCTACATCTACATATTTGTGGTAAAAAAAAATCGCAATAGGCGTATATTGATTGGTTTGTGCAATAGTTGCTGCGTTTACAAACAATGAGAATTCATTAACATTTTCACTATTTATTTATTTTTTTACTAGTAATGGTGGCGATCTGCGATTTTTATCCTGACTGTGATATTGCCGTGGACAGATCGAACATTTTTGGCACTTTTTTGGGACCATTGACAGTTATACAGCGATCAGATCTAAAAATAGCCACTGATTACTGTATAAATGTCACTGGCAGGGAAAGGGTTAACCTGTAGGGGGCAATCTAGGGGTTAACTGTGTTCCCTGTGTGTTTTCTAACTGTATGGGGGCTGATCTGGCAGGGGCATGACAGAGCTAACTGATCCCGATCACAGGGATCAGTAGATCACTGTCATGCTGCCTTTCAGAACGGGGAACCACCGTGTTTACATCAGCAGTTCCTCGTTCTTCCTCTGTAGCAAGCGATCGCGGGTCGCCGGCAGACATTGAGTCCGCCCGACCTGCGGCCCCACTCACAGAGCGCACGGCATGCATGAGAGCATACTGCCAGTGGTGCGTGCCCGCCCCCAACTGCGCAGATCGCTGATTATAGACGGCGGTCTGCGCAGCAAAGCCACTTTGCCACCATATATCCAGGCAAGTGGTTAAAGTAGACGTTCAGTCAAACACTAACTATACTGAAATCTACTCCTCCCACCCATTCTAAGCCTATTCTATCTACCCTGTGAAATGAAATATCTATATACTTACCTATCCCGAGGGTGCTCCGGTGCGGTCACATGATCGGGTCCCAGCGCAGGCTTCAGTGTAGAGGAGACATTGTCAACAACAGCTACAGAGGCTATGCAGTGACATTACCCATATGCTTTCTATGGGGCAATTGTTGTTGGCTGTCCCTCCTCTACACTGAAGCTGGCACTGGGACCCGATAATGTATCTGAACCAAAGATCCCTCAGAATAGGCAAGTATATAAATCTTTAGTTTCACACGGTAGATAGAATAGGCTTAGAATGGGGGTGGGAGTAGAGTTAAGTACAGTTAGTGTTTGACTGAACTTCCACTTTACATCTATCTCTGCATATTCACCTCTGCATTGCAGTATAATTACCTTGCATTGAAATTGATTGGTTGTGGTTCCTTACCCATCACTAGAGTGGGCAGTTTCCATTTACCAGTGACCTAATACTTCTTGGTGACAACCAAGTTGCAGGGTGACCTTTGTGTGAGGCAGAGTTACTGATTGGATGCCTCTCATTCTGCATCAGAATAACTGGTAAACCGATTAAGACTAACCCCTCAAATATGTCATTATTTGAAGTTTGTTATAGCTACCTTCCCTTTTAGGGTTTAGAATTGTTTTGACCAGAGAAAGGTTGAAATATGTGAGCAATTGCAAGTTGCAAAACAGTAATGATTATATTTTTTTGCTGTTTTCCCATTTAGGTTTATTTCATATGGGTGACACGTACTCAGAAGCAGTTTGAATGGCTGATAGACATCATCCGAGAGGTGGAAGAGATTGATAAGAATGAGCTACTGTCTGTTCATATATACATAACTCAGCTAACGGAAAAATTTGACTTTCGTACAGCCATGCTGGTAACTATTTGATTTTCTTTTCTTTTCTTAAAGGCCACAAAAGCTGTACTGATCAAAATACATTAAAAATAGTATTCTGTAATGTGCTTCACTGATTATAATTATGACTAAACAATTAAAATCACAGAGTTTACCAAGAAGCTACAGAGTGGATATCATTATTTGTTTTATATATGCAAAATGTCCATGGTAAGGTCATACCACTGTTTCATAAATGGACGACTTTGTGACATACAGTACAAGGACACCAAAGTACTTACACCTGACACTCATGTTAAAAGTCCCAACATAGCTGTATGCTTCATTGGTTGGGTTCACCTGGTGACACCATTTATAAGAACAAAGTTGAAGTAACAAACCAGCTTTATGGTCCAGATCATGTTGAATCCAGCATGACAGAGCACTAGTGTTAATTCAACCATTCAGCTGAAACACCCTTCCTATATGCCAGACAGGTAGTACTCCCCTTGCATTAGCAATATGTGTCAAGAGCTATTTCCATGCTAAAATATTTTCAATATTGGATTTAATGAACCACGAAGTTGTAAGTGGTCTGTATTGTGCATGCACTTGAAATTTAGCTACACAATATACATCACAGCCATGTTTTTGAAACCGTTGATCAGATATGCTTATGCCAAATCAGCAAAAGCTAGATTTTATAAGTTCAGGTTAAAAATTCTGCTTTTTGTAGGGAAGAGGAAGAGACGATATGACCGCTGATGTCCCAAATAAAAATGTGCATGTCCAGCTATATGTATATATTATATAACTTACATTGTGATCAATGTTGACATTTTATTTTGTAGTATATTTGTGAGAGACACTTTCAGAAAAATCAGAGCCAGAGTTTGCTAACTGGACTGCGATCCATCACACACTTTGGAAGACCACCATTTGTGGGATTTTTGAATTCCCTACAAGAAGTACATCCCGAGGTACAGTATGTAAAATACTATCCAAAGCAATGAAGATATCAAGGATACCTATATTTTTCTAGTTTAGAGTGTTTAACAAATTAATGTGAACATTTGTGTGTGTACTGCACAGCACATGTTACCATACAGTGTACACGGGTTCCTTTCAAGCAAGCCAGGAATCAGTTGATTGCTGGGAATATTCTAGCTCCTGTGTGCATGTGCAGCAGTTAAATCATAAATGGCCATCCAATGTGCAAAAACAATTGTCTCAGGCACTTAAAAAAATCATGGGCAGAGATGGTGGCGGTGGACTGGATGAATCAGCAACAGGTGCACCGGGGGAGAGCACAGCAGGAAGTGTCTCATAATGTGCAGTTATGCTGAGCTTACATACAAATTATAACAAGACCTCCTACATTCCCAGATCCTTTAGTAGATGTAAACCCAATCGCTAAAATCAAATGTAATCTTAAACATGTTTTTATTATTAATACAAATTATTATTTATAATTAACATACCTGGCTGTCAAACTGACCCTCTTGCTTGAATACTTTGAGTAACTAATTTAAAAGTTGCACACTTTCTGGTCTTTATTCTGATTTTCTTGATCTGTATACTTTTTTCAAGGAGAACAAGACTTCATCAGCGGATCTGCATACTCAGCAGGTAATCTCTCTGCTGATTCCCTCTGAGCAGGCGGATGACAGGTCCATGTCCACTCCACTTATGCAGAGCGGACACGGACACAGCCCGCTTTCCTCGATGGGCCGGATGTAATTGGACCACCTGCTCGTATACATCCGACTGTCATCCAATCCGCCAGATGAATGGGGAACGGATCCCCCATTTCTCTGTTTTTAGTTGATAGGATCAAATGTCAGCGGATGTAAATGGACATGTCTGTGTACATCTGCTGCTCCATAGAGGGCAATGGACAGGTGGACCTGATCAGTCTGTCTATGGGAAAAGGGCCTAAAATGTAATTAGCTTAACTTAAAGCCAGAAAGTGCGACAGCCCATCAACTGCCCTTTTCAGAAGGAAGGTGGCATATTTAGGAAAGGTTTTATTTCACTTTTAACCTCCTGCTCCCTGAGGTACAAAACCCTTAACCTCCTTCTTAGCAGTTAAGTCTCCAAAAATGAACACTTAACCCATTACCCCCTAAATTGTGCCCTAACATTTTTTTTTATATTGTGTTAAAGGTAAAGAAAATTGGTGTGTTCAGTTGTGGACCTCCAGGAATGACCAAGAATGTGGAAGATGCTTGCCGGAAACTTAACAAAAGAGACGAGTGCCATTTTATACATCACTATGAGAATTTTTAGTTTGCTATTTCAGGTCACCTTTATTTGTTACAATTTGACTGTCATCAACTTGTAGTACACATTAGTAAACTTTTTCAAGTATCACAAACTGCCTCTAATTTTAATCAAGTTATATTTATGGTTTCTGGGTCATAAACCCATCCTTACAACATGTTTAAAAGATGTGATTGATATTTGTTTGTATATCTGTAGCAGATAAACCAATAAAGAATGTATTTCCACTTGTATGCATCTGCTTTTCTTTTATAATCTAAATGGTAAAACTATGGCATTTGTACTCTGGTACAGACTTGCATATTAATTGTGGAAACTGCAGAGAACCGAGGATGGGCAAATCCAGTGATTTATATATTCAATGTAGCTAATCCTGGACAAGAACATACTCTATATCCTAAAGTAAAAGGTTCAGCATTTAATCCTAATATAACCCCCACTGTAGACGTTGTGTATGTACAGACATATTTGATAAACACCTGATGTAGACTGATATCGGTGCCCCTGCAAGTAGGCTCCCTATGTCATTCACAATGGATTCCAAAATAAGGTATCATAGATCAGATTTGACAGGTTAGAGATTATTGAAAGTAGGGAGTTAACTGTTTGGCATTTTTTTCCCCCCACCATCCTTTCCCTTAATGATGACCAAATGTGTGGGTTTTTTGATGAACATCAACAATTTCCATGCAGCTTAACTTTTTCCCAGAAGGCAATTAACCACTTCAGCCCCGGAAGGTTTTGCAGCTTTAGGACCAGAGCACTTTTTGCGATTCGGCACTGCGTCGCTTTAACGGACAATTGCGCGGTCGTGCGACGTTGTACCCAAACAAAATTTGCGTCCTTTTTTTCCCACAAATAGAGCTTTCTTTTGGTGGTATTTGATCGCCTCTGCGTCATTTCTGATCGCCGCTATATAAACAAAAGAAGAGCGACCATTTTGCAAAAAACCCCAAATTTGTTACTTTTTGCTAAAATTCAAATCCAAAAAAAAAATATAAAAAAACATTTTTTTTCACAGCTTTTGGCCGATTTATATTGTTCCTCATATTTGCGATAAAAAAAATCACAATCGGCGTTTATTGATTGGTTTGCGCAAAAGTGGCCGCGTTTACGGATGATGAGAATTCATTTCTGGGGTTTTTATTTTTTTTTTATTTTTTACTAGTAATGGCGGCGATATGCGATTTTTAGCGGTACTGCGATATTTCAGCGGACATGTCGGACATTTTTGACACTTTTTTGGGACCAATGACATTTATTCAGCGATCAGAAATTTAAATGTCCACTGATTACTGTGTAAATGTCATTGGCAGTGAAGGGGTTAACCTGGGGGGGGAGCTAGGGGTTAACTGTGTTCCCTGGGTGTGTTCTTACTGTGGGGGGGTTGGGCTAACATGGGCATGAGAGATCTAACTGATCCCAGTGACAGGGATCAGTAGATCTCTCATGCCCCACTGACAGGGCGGGGAACCGCCGTGTTTACATCGGCGGTTCCCCTTCTTTTCCCTGTAGCCGCTCATCGCGGCTCGCCGGCGGACATCGGGTCCGCCCGAGCCGCGGGCACACTCCTCAGGAGTGCGGCGGGTGCGCGCGCGCTCCGCCGGCGGCGCGTGCGCGCCCCCTGGTGGCCAAAATGCGAATCGCCGTATATTTACGGCGATTCGCGCCCAGCTCCCCGACTGCCGCCGTGAAAACACGGCGCGCGGTCGGGAAGCAGTTAAACAAAAAAAATGACCTGGGCAATGTTGTAGGTATGTACCATAACTGTAATACAAACCGTATAATCACTGTTTTCCTTATTTCATATATATATATATATATATATATATATATATATATATATATATATACACACACTGTGGGCATTCTGCTTCAAGTGGAGGGGTTCCCCAAGCAAGTAATGCAGCCGTATGTCAGGTTAAGGGCTTCCTGCCCGTGTTTATTCACTCAGAAAATAAGGATAAACAGAAAGGTCTCCCTCACAGGGGTAGAAAAACAGTCCCACAACCAAAATGTCCATTAACTGAAAAATAAGCCTATTGGCTAATGGACAGACCTCACAGGGTCTGCGTCAGACCTGCAGGCATGTTCATTAACAGCCTGCTCCTTCTCTCTCAGCACTACACTGATTACACCCAGGTCAGGCAAAATTATACCCCAGCTGGGGAGCAAGGTGTGACCAATTTTATGTGGCAGAAATACTTCATCTACAACTGACATGGGCTGTTTGTCACAACACACACACAATTTGTCAAGTGTATTTCAATAATAACTACAGTTCAGTAAATAAAATGTGTATATCTCATGAGTTTTAAGATCTAAGAAACTTGTAACATATTTGATTCACCTAAAATATATACTACTACAGTTAACCTGTACACACAAAACAAATGTGAACTAAGCAAAGCTATTTTGAAATGTGTGAAATGTAATTATAAACATGAATTGTCACAGGTAGCTTGCTAAATCCAAAACATAAACAAGAGAGCAGCGCCTCTAAGTGCAATACCTTCTTTAATGATAAAGGGTATAAGTAAATATACACTCACATAAACGATCAGATAAAAACAGAGAAAGGATCATCCGCGGATCACCAGATGGTGTGCAGGCAGGCGTGGAGAGGGAGCCGATGCCCGTCACGCTGTTGGCTTCCAGCGCAAATTGCACACCTCATCTGGACTTTGCCCGTGGACTTCCTTGGAACTTTCTTTCCCTTTGCCCATGTCCATCCTCTACATGCCAGAGTGGTATGAGAGCTATTTCAACATGTTTTGGTTAGAGTGACATGTGAGCGCAGTGTTATTTGTTGTTATGCATTACAGCTTGCTAAATCCACCACTGCAAATTGTTGCACAGTGTCAGATATTCTCATTCTGCTAGCTATTCTCCAACTTTTTACTTAATTTTATGAAACCCTTCTCTACCTCAAAGTGAACTGGCAAATGGGTCAAGTGATTGCAAAGGTACATTTTGTTTTTATTAGAAAAAACAAACATGTTATACTTACCTGTTCTGCACACTGGTATTGCACAGAGCAGCTCAGAACCTCCTCTTCTGGGGTCCCCCCACCAGCGCTGTCCTCTCCTCCAAGCGCCCCCATAACAAGCCACTTGCTATGGGGACACTTGTGTGGGAACACTCCTGAGCCAGGCTGTGTGCATCCATAGAGACACACAGTGAGCCAATGGCTCCCGCTGCTCTCAGTAAAGCCCATGAATGCAGGAAGAGAACAGAGTGGGGCTGCCGGCAGCGACAGCACTGGATCGAGAGTGGTGTCATGTAAGTGTTTAGGGAGAGCTGGGGGAGGCACAGACAGTGGAAAGTTTTCACCTTAATGCAGATAATGTATTAAGGTAAAAAAAACGTCTTCATTTAAAACCACTTTAACTTTTTACTTAGTTCATTTTTAATTTCAGGATCTAAATTTAGAAATAAAGCAAAAGAATACCAAGAGTGATTGGAATTCCCATATAGATGATTGACAGTAAGATTAACCACCTCTGTGAATCATAATGTAATAGTTAATTCAATATGAAATGAGTACATATTAATTAGGACAGGCGGTTAATTGGCTAGACACGTACACACAAGCTACCAAAGCACACAGAAAACTAGTAAATAGTCTAAATCAGTGGTTCTCAACTCTGTCCTCAAATATCACCAACAGGCCATGTTTTGGGAATTTCTCTTAGATAAAATAGCTGTACAAAATACCAAGCCAGTGACTCTGATTTAAAGCACCTGTGCAAAATAAAGGGAAACCTGCAAACATGGCCTGTTGGGGGTACTTGAGGACAGGGTTAAGGGCCACATTGTGGTGTCCGTTTATGAAACAGAGAAGAGCTGAGATCCCGAGGATCACGGCTGATCTCTCAGGTGTACCAGTTTATGAAGCTGAGACGAGGAGTGGAAAACATGTTCTTCACTTCTCATCACAAGACACACCCTTCTGTTTTTCACTTTTACACAGATGGCCGGTTTATGAAGGTGAGATCTGAAGATCTCACTGGTCATCTCTGTAAAATATCTTCGTCCCAGATTCTCCAGCTCAGAGGTGGAGAATTTGGGTGTGAAGCTGCTGTGATGTGAGGAAAAGGGCCTTTTTCTAATATCAGCACCAGCGAGGTTAAGGATTGATATAAATAATAATTATATATGTTTATGTGTATAGTTGTGTTATATATATATATATATATATATATACACACACACTATAATATAATATATTGTCTTTTAGGACTCATTTGCATCTGAGCAATGCAGAATTGTTGCAGAATTGGGCAATTCATGGTGCAGTTCCAAATTGCACTAAAATTGTATCAAAATATGTACTGCGTTTTTGGGTGCCATTCATTGCTAATGGCACCCCAAATGCAGCTGGTAGACCTGCATTTTGCCACACATTTTGTCCTTTCACAAATATGCTACCAACGCGACAAAATGCAAATTGAAAAAACGCTTAACGCTGCATGTCTGAAAAAGATTCAATTTGGCTTTTTGGGCCTGTCTTTATGTGCATTATGGTGCAGTTTTTTAATGCATGTTTTGCTACTTTTAACAACACACATTTTGGCGTGATTTTTAAACACATTTTAGCACATTCTTATGTGCATTTTGGTGTTTTTTTAACATGTATTTTGGCTAATATTTTACCTGCGGTTTTGTGTGCATTCTGGAAATGCATGCAAAATGCATGTTATGCCTGTGGTGTTAATGGCACCCCAAAAGTGGCTAGCAGATGTGCTGTTTGCAACAATACACATAAAAACTAAATTAAAATGCACATTAAAAAGTGCCAAAATATGTGCTAAAAGAAGTGCCAAAATGTGCATTACAAACTACACCAAAATGCATTTTAAAATAACCTGTGCCAAAATGTGCATTAAAGCACCAAAATGTGTGTTTAGAAAAGTGCCAAAATGGCCAGTAAAAAAAATCCACACCAAAACGCCATGTTAAAAAGCAGCAACATTTGCATATATAATGCCAAAATGTGCAACAAAAATGGGCCAAAATACACATTTAAAAATATGCCAAAATGTGCTTAAAAACTGTTAAAAAAATCACCAGTGATCATTGCTTATTATTTTCATGTATTTATACGGGCTTTTTAAACTTTGGTTTCACCTATTAAACTCAGCTGCTCTGTAATCACACACAGGTATCTCACCCAGATCACAGGCACCCCTCCCCCTTCTATACAGATCTCAGAGGAAAAACTTCTCTCTTCTCCTTCTAAGAAGAAATGTTCTCCGCTTCATAAACAGGGTGCCAGTGGAGATGATTTTTCTCAGAGAACTGCAATGAGATAAATTATCTCTGTTTGATAAACGTACACCTGTATTGCTCTTCAAAACTGTTTAAATAGGCAATAAAGTCATGGTGTTTACTAGTGGCATAACAGCCAATTATAATCCAGTAGTCTGAATGATTTGAGAGAATTGTAGTATTTTGTTTATTATTCCCTTATTTTGGCTACAGGAGAGACTTTGAGGCTTTTAAGACTATACCTGTGTTTTCATCTCTTGAATAAAGAAGAATATAGGTTGTGCCAATTACTCTAAAATGTGAATATGTCAGCAGTACAGTAGGTGATCTTGGACTAAACTCTACTGTAAGTCTCTATCAGTAGCACTTTATAGGTTTGGGAGTAATGGGTGCAAAATTTAAATTGCTTTGAAACATATGTCAATGTAAAAGAAAAAATATGCAGTACATCTTTTGAGATACATGTCTTTTCCTACATTTTAGGACTTTAAAGACCCTGCAAGTATAAATAAATACCATTTATAAATCAACAAGATTGTGTGCGATTACCAACGGTGACTGCTGGCATTGCAAACAGGTATTAATAGCTGCTGCTGCCAACAGACTGTCATTGCACTGTCCAGGCGCTGCGATCATTGCTATCCACACACAGTTGTCAATCTCAGCTGCAGGAATCAATAGACATCTGCCCAAATTACAGGTAACTGATGGGTGTGCAGATACATAAGAATAGTGACAGCTTCTCTCCTATCATTTCTTTGTACTGGCTAAGCAGCTACCACTGCTCACATGTATCGGTCATCGCAGACGCAAGAAGGAGGCCTAATTCACATATTTGAAACCTTTTTCCCAAAATAAAATGTCTTAAAAAATATTACCAGGAGTATTTCTTTGTCCATTTAAAACTACATATTCATCTAAGACAGGGGTAGGCACTCTTCGGCCCTCCAGCTGTTGTGGAACTACATTTCCCATGAGGCATTGCAGGGCTGGCAGGTACACTTACTCCCAAATGCATGATGGGACTTGTAGTTCTGCAATAGCTGGAGGGCCGCAGGTTGCCTACCCCTGATCTAAGACTACACTTTACCCTGTCTACAGGGTGACAGCACTGTCAACGTGTTAAAGTAAAGGGAAAATAGTGGAGCTTCTCTCAGGAGCGACAGGTAATCTAACAGTTTTATGGGGGATTTAGGGGGAAAAAAAAAAGCTATTATCTCCAGGGACAGACTGCATAATGTGTGCCATTTTTTTTTATTTTGAGCATAATTACATTTTAACTCAAGCTTACAGGGGTTTCATTTGCTACAGTTGCAACTGCATTGATTTTGCCAGTCAAGCCCTCTGAACATAGACAGTGTTGTATTTAGACATCATGTTGTCCTGGATAGACCTGAATGATGAAATTCTTTTGTCCAAGCTCCACCCTTTGTAAAAGGAAATTACTGCACGGGCCAGGGGGAGGAGTTAAAAGTGGAACTGTATTCGCCTCCTCTCGAACCCTCATCTTCGCTCAGACTACTTCAGGGCTTAGAATCTTCAGCCATCTTGATAGACTGTGTGGGAATAACATTCTAATATCAAGGTATGCCGTGAATATACACTGAGCTGGGCATGTGCAGCTCAGTGTACATTCTAAAGAAGATTGCAAACTTTGTTTTATCGCAGAAGAGACATATCATGTGTATAGATAAAGAGCCTTTTTGCAATGTTAAATTTTCTGTATATTCCCACTTTAAATAATACTGGCTTTCTGTAATAAAAATGCCTTTGTAATTGTACTTACGGTACAATACTCTATTAACACAGTACAATACTACTTCTAATTGTAGCTACTAAACAAGGATTATTTTTTTGTGCAGCTGGGGATATCTTAATATGTAAACCAGAGCCAGGAGTCAGTGCTAACAGAGTCTCTGTTTGGGTAGGAATAATCTTTCATAAGACCAGAAGAGTATAGGTATACTTAAAGGCTAGGTTCAGCTTTGGGACATGTTGCATGTCCCATACGTATTTAAGGTGGAATATGTACCATCTTCCAGCTCCTGCCCCTTCTCCTCCTGATCCTTTCCTCCCTGTGACAGCAGGCAGAGGTTCCTCTTTCCGTACCCACTGTCACAGTCACAGTTGCGTGTGTTTCCATCCACACGACTGCATCATTCATTCACAGATTCCTGTGAACAAACTACAAGTACTATCTTCCACCACGGCAGATGGACTTTCAATGGGCTATGTATGGGGGCACTAGTGAGTACTTGTAGTGCACTAACGTCCTCCAGCTTTCAAAAAGAAAGCCTGTACAGAGGTATGGGCTGAAAGCCAGAGCACAGGTCTGTAGCAGCCCATGTTGCATCTGTGATCTAATGATCTTGGTTGCAATGCTTTCCAGGCTCCTGCAGGAAAACATAATAAATGTACTTTTTTGGCAAAAATATAAGTATTGATTATTTTTTTATATTAAGAGGAACTTATCCTTTACCCATGCAAGGGCTGTATTTGCCCACATGGGTTGCACAGATGTTCCATGCACCTCCATGTAGGCAGCCCTATTCATGTCAATTGGAACGCAACGGCTGTATGTGATATCTGTGTGGGTGCAGGTGCTGGTCCACGAAAGCACACTGACTGCGTTCAAGGACCTGCAGCCGCATGTACACAGCTGTCAAATTGAGACAACAAGAATAGGACTGCACATGTGCCTTCACATGCAGGGATACACGTCCCTCATATGGGCATACTCTTCAGTATGCCCAAGGGAACAAGGCCTTAACCTCTACTACCTATAATCATGGGCAGGAATAGGGGGAAAGTAAACCTTGCAACCAGCAGTTAATCAAATTTGCTGTCCACGAGTTAAAGCCAGAAAGCTGGTTTAATTTACCAGTATGAAAGTCGGCTGCATTACCATCATCTCCTGAGAGGCAGCCATAGGTAAATTTCCTCTAGTGCTCTAGTTTCCTCAAAAGCCTATTCTCCAGTTGCCAACTGTATCAGCCAATCAGAGGGCAGGACCTATCATGCTCTTGAGACTAGGGAATAGGGATGGGCCCCTGGTTCGAGTCGAATGTATGTTTGACTTGAACATCGGGGTTCACCTGTTCGGCGATCCCCGAACATTATGGGGCATTCACGTGAAATTTGAGCGCCCCATAATGCATACCAATCGTGGGGAAATGCCACCCCAGTGCGCTCTGCTGTGAGAGCTATGATTGGCCAAAGGCAGGGTGCATTATCCTGACTGGACGTCTATCGACGTCAGTCTGACCCACCGCATTACCGACCGAGGTAAAAGGCTTTTATCATGTGATCACAGTGTAAATAGGAGCCGTTTATTGGCTTTTCCTCTGCTCAGGTCTGCAGACCTGAGCAGTGGAGAGCCGATCGGCTGCTCTCCTGATGGGGGGGGGGGGGCTGCGTTGAACATTTATCAGTGCAGCCTCCCTCAGTATCACCCCACTGGACCACCAGGGAGCCCCCCCTGGACACTATGGGGAGGCCGCCACTAGACCACCAGGTAAGGGCAATACAGTGTACTGTAGGGATGACACTGTGCCTATATATGATGCCTGCCAGTGACATTCTTAACAGTGCTATATGCACCAGTGCCACCTATCAGTGCCCACCTGTGCCACCTAAAAGTGCCCACCTGTGCCACCTATCAGTGCCATCTATCAGTGCCCAGTGCCACCTATGAGTGTCCATCAGAGCCCCATATCAGTGCCTGTCAGTGTTGCTTATCAGTCCTGCATATGTGCCCCATCATCAGTGCAACCTTATCAGTGCCACCTCATCAGTGCCAATCTGTACTGCCTCCTCAGTGCCTGTCAGTCTAGCCACGTCAGTGCCCATCAGTGTAGCCACATCAGTACCCATTAGTAATGGAGAGAATGTACTTATACAAAGTTTTGTGACAGAAACAAAGAAATGTTTTTTTTTTCAAAATTTGTGGTCTTTTTTTATTTATAGCGCAAAAAATAAAAAACGCAGGGGTGATCAAATACCACCAAAAGAAAGCTCTATTTGTGGGAACAAAATGACAAAGTTTGTTTGGGTGCAACGTCGCATGACCGCGCAATTCTCATTCAAATCGCAACAGCACTGAAAGCTGAAAATTGGTCTGGGCGGGAAGTGTTCTAAGTGCCTGGTATTGAAGTGGTTAAATGGTATATACAGTATCTCACAAACGTGAGTACACCCCTCACATTTTTGTAAACATTTTATTATATCTTTTCATGTGCCAACACTGAAGAAATTACACTTTGCTACAATGTAAAGTAGCGAGTGTACAGCTTGTATAACAGTGCAAATTTGCTGTGCCCTCAAACTAACTCAACACACAGCCATTAATGTCTAAACCACTAGCAACATAAGTGAGTACACCCCTAAGTGACAATGTCCAAATTGGGCCCAAAGTGTCAATATTTTGTGCGACCACCATTATTTTCCAGCACTGCCTTAAACCTCTTGGGCATGGAGTTCACTAGAGATTCGCAGGTTACCACTGGAGTCCTCTTCCACTCCTCCATGATGACATCACAGAGCTGGTGGATGTTAGAGACCTTGCTCTCCTCCACTTTCCGCTTGAGGATGCCCCACAGATGCTCAATAGGATTTAGGTCTGGAGACATGCTTGGCCAGTCCATCACCTTTACCCTCAGCTTCTTTAGCAAGGCAGTGGTCGTCTTGGAAGTGTGTTTGGGCTCATTATCACGTTGGAATACTGCCCTGTTGCCCAGTCTCTGAAGGGAGGGGATCATGCTCTGCTTCAGTACAGTACATATTGGCATTCATGATTCCCTCAATGAACTGTAGCTCCCCAGTGCTGGCAGCACTCATACAGCCCCAGACCATGACACTCTCACCACCAAGCTTGACTGTCGGCAAGACACGCTTGTCTTTGTACTCCTCACTGGGTTGCCGCCCCACATGCTTGACACCATCTGAACCAAATACGTTTATCTTGGTCTCATCAGACCACAGGACATAGTTCCAGTAATCCCTGTCCTTAGTCTGCTTGTCTTCAGCAAACCGTTTGCGGGCTTTCTTGTACATCATCTTTAGAAGAGCCTTCCTTCTGGGACAACAGCCATGCAGACCAATTTGATGCAGTGTGCGGCGTATGGTCTGAGCACTGACAGTCTGACCCCCGAACCCCTTCAACCTCTGCAGCAATGCTGGCAGCACTCATATGTCTATTTCCCAAAGACAACCTCTGGATAGGACGCTGAGCATGTGCACTCAACCTCTTTGGTCAACCATGGCGAGGCCAGTTCTGAGTGGAATCTGTCCTGTTAAACCACTATATGGTCCTGGCCACCGTGCTGCAGCTCAGTTTCAGGGTCTTGGCAATCTTCTTATAGCCTACGCCATCTTTATGTAGAGCAACAATTCTTTTTTTCAGATCCTCAGATAGTTCTTTGCCATGAGGTGCCATGTTGGACTTCCAGTGACCAGTATGAGAGAGTGAAGGCAATAACACAAAATTTAACACACCTGCTCCCCGTTCAAACGAGACCTTGTAAAACTACCGAGTCACAAGACACCGGGGATGGAAAATGGCTAATTAGGCCCAATTTGGACATTTTTACTTAGGGGTGTACTCACTTTTCTTGCCAGTAATTTACACATTAATGGCTGTGTGTTGAGTTATTTTGAAGGGACAGCAAATTTACACTGTTATACCAGCTGTACACTCACTACTTTACATTGTAGCAAAGTATCATGAAAAGATATAATAAAATATTTACAAAAATGAGGGGTATACTCACTTTTGTGAGATACTGTATATACAAATATATATATATATATATATATTACAATGCCTTTAGTGTAGACTACATACAGCTCAGTCAGTGTATAGTATATAGAGAGTCTGTTCAGACAGTGTAAGAATATATATGTACCTTCCAAGTGTATATATATAATACAATGGCTTTAGTGTAGACTATACACAGCTAATCCAGTGTATAGTATATAGCATGCATTCAGTCAGTGTAAGAATATATATGTGGCCTCCTAGTGTGTGTGTGTGTGTATATATATATATACACACCGTATCTCACAAAAGTGAGTACACCCCTCACATTTTTGTAAATATTTCATTATATCTTTTCATGTGACAACACTGAAGAAATTACACTTCGCTACAATGTAAAGTAGTGAGCGCACAGCTTGTATAACAGTGTAAATTTGCTGTCCCATCAAAATAACACACAGCCATTAATGTCTAAACCGCTGGCAACAAAAGTGAGTACATCCCTAAGTGGAAATGTCCAAATTGGGCCCAAAGTGTCAATATTTTGTGTGGCCATCATTATTTTCCAGCACTGCCGTAACCCTCTTGGGCATGGAGTTCACCAGAGCTTCAGAGGTTGCCACTGTAATCCTCTTCCCCTCCTCCATGATGGCATCATGGAGCTGGTGGAAGTTAGAGACCTTGCGCTCCTCCACCTTCCGTTCAAGGATGCCCCACAGATGCTCAATAGGGTTTAGGTCTGGAGACATGCTTGGCCAGTCCATCACCTTTACCCTCAGCTTCCTTAGCAAGGCAGTGATCATCTTGGAGGTGTATTTGGGGTCATTTTCATGTTGGAATACTCCCCTGCGGCCCAGTCTCTGAAGGGAGGGGATCATGCTCTGCTTCAGTATGTCACAGTACATGTTGGCATTCATGGTTCCCTCAATGAAGTGTAGCTCTACAGTGCCGCAGCACTCATGCAACCCCAGACCATGACACTGCCATCACCATGCTTGACTTTAGGCAAGACACACTGGTCTTTGTACTCCTCACCTTGTTGCTGCCACACATGCTTGACACCATCTGAACAGAATAAGTATATCTTGGTCTCATTAGACCACAGGACATGGTTCCAGCAATTCATGGCCTTAGTATGCTTGTCTTCAGCAAACTGTTTGCAGGCTTTCTTGTGCATCATCCTTAGAAGAGGCTTCCTTCTGGGACAACAGCCATGCAGATCAATTTGATGCAGTGTGCGGTGTATGGTCTGAGCACTGACAGGCTGACCCCCCACCCCTTCAACCTCTGCAGCAATGCTAGCAGCACTCATACGTCTATTTCCCAAAGACAACCTCTGGATATGACGCTGAGCACGTGCACTCAACTTCTTTGGTCGACCATGGCGAGGCCTGTTCTGAGTGAAACCTGTCCTGCTAAACCGCTGTATGATCTTGGCCACCGTGTTACAGCTCAGTTTCAGGGTCTTGGCAATCTTATAGCTTAGGAATCTGTATGTAGAGCAACAATTATTTTGTTCAGATCCTCAGAGTTCTTTGCCTTGAGGTGCCATGTTGAACTTCCAGTGACCAGTCTGAGAGAGCGAGAGTAATAACACCAAATTTAACACACCTGCTCCCCATTCACACCTGAGACCTTGTAACACTAACGAGTCACATGACACCGGGGAAGGAAAATGGCTAATTGGGCCCAATTTGGACTTTTTCACTTAGGGGTGTACTCACTTTTGTTGCTAGCGGTTTAGACATTAATGGCTGTGTATTGAGTTATTTTGAGGGGACTGCCCATTTACACTGTTATACAAGCTGTACACTCACTACTTTACATTGTAGCAAAGTATATTTTTTTCAGTGTTGTCACATGAAAAGATATAATAAAATATTTACAAAAATGTGAGGGGTGTACTCACTTTTGTGAGATACTGTGTGTTTATATATATTACAGTTGTGCTCATAAGTTTACATACCCTGGCAGAATTTATGATTTCTTGGACATTTTTCAGAGAATATGAATGATAACACAAAAACATTTCTTTCACTCACGGTTAGTATTTGGCTGAAGCCATTTATTATCAATCAACTGTGTTTACTCTTTTTACATCATGACAACAGAAACTACCCAAATTAAGTTGTAAACAGCAAATCTTAAAAAGAGGCTCTGCCCTTAAGTGATAAAGCGCCAAAATTAAAAAAAAAAATTGCGTGGGGTTCCCCCCAAAATCCAAGCCCTTTGGATCTTGTATTTATTTTAAGGGGAACCCCGTGCCAAAATGTATTAAAAAATTTTGCGTAGGGCCCCCCCAAAGTCCATACCAGGCCCATCAGGTCACGCAGCCCTGGAATGGCAGGCGGGGGTGGAGATGAGCGAATGCCCCCCCTCCAAACCATACCAGGCCACATGCCCTCAACATGGGGAGGGTGCTTTGAGGTTCCCCCCAAAGCACCTTGTCCCCATGTTGATGGGAAGAAGGGCCTAATCCCCACAACTCTGGCTGGTGGTTGTGAGGGTCTGCAGGCGTGGGGCCTATCAGAATCTGGAAGCCCCTTTTAATAAGGGGGCCCCCAGATCCTGACCTCACCTACATGAATGGGGTAAATTGTACCCCTACCCATTCACCAAAAAAGGAGTGTAGTGGTACAAAAAACAGGACGCAGTTTTTGACAAGTCCTTTATTGTGTGTGCTCATCCCCACGCCCTCCTGTCATGCCAGGGCTGCGTGCTCGGATAAGGGTCTGGTTTGGATTTTGGAGGGACCCAAATTTTTTTTTACATTTGGCGTGGGGTTCCACTTAAAATCCATACCGGACCTGAAGGGCCTGGTACGGGCTTTAACCACTTCAGCCCCGGAAGGATTTCCAGCTTTAGGACCGGAGCCCTTTTTGCGATTCGGCGCTGCGTCGCTTTAACTGACAATTGCGCGGTCGTGCGGCGTTGTTCCCACAAATAGAGCTTTCTTTTGGTGGTATTTGATCACCTCTGCGTCATTTCTGATCGCCGCTATAAACAAAAGAAGAGCGACAATTTTGCAAAAAAACCCAAATTTCTTACTTTTTGCTAAAATGCAAATCCAAAAAAAAAATATAAAAAAACATTTTTTTTCACCGTTTTTGGCCGATTTATATTCTTCATCATATTTGCGATAAAAAAAATCGCAATCGGCGTTTATTGATTGGTTTGCGCAAAAGTGGCCGCGTTTACGGATGATGAGATTTCATTTCTGGGGTTTTTATTTTTTTTTTATTTTTTACTAAAAATGGCGGCGATCTGCGATTTTTAGCGGTACTGCGATATTTCAGCGGACATGTCGGACTATTTTGACACTTTTTTGGGACCATTGGCATTTATACAGCGATCAGTGCTATAAAAATGCACTGATTACTGTGTAAATGCCATTGGCAGTGAAGGGGTTAACCTGCAGGGGGCGCTCTAAGGGTTAACTGTGTTCCCTGGGCGTGTTCTTACTGTAGGGGGACTTGCCTAGCTGGGGAAAGGAAGCGATCACAGCCTTCATGTACGAGAAGGCTGTGATCACTTCCCTTCCCCCTCACACAGAGCGGAGGTCCGTGTTTACATGCACGGACCTTCGCTCATTCGCTCCGGGGGGGGCATCGCGGGTGGCCGGCGGCAATCGAAGCCGCTGCACCCGCTCCCTGGCCCCCCCCCGAACACAGTGAGCGCGCGCGCG
>BLSH010549208.1:143738-154444 GCA_018402905.1 Glandirana rugosa
GAATCATACGGACATTTTCCCGCGCTCACAGTATGTCTGTAATGCAGCCGCCGTCATATTACGGCGGTTTGCGTTACAGAGCCACTTTGCCGCCGTCAATCTCCGATCGGCGGTCGGCAAGTGGTTAAGGGGGCCCTATGCAATTTTTTAAAAAAACATTTGGGCGGGGTTCCCCTTATAATCCATTCTAGACCTGAAGGGCCTGGTACGGACTTTTGGGGTGAACCCTACGCAATTTTTTTTTTTCAGTTTTGGACAGGATTCCCCTTAAAATCCACACCAGACCCGAAGGGCCTGGTATGGACGGGGGGCAACGCAATGCTTTTTCAGTGATTTTATCTATATTGCCGGGAACCAGCAATGCATTACAGCCACAAGTGGTTTTAAATGATGATTTTTCCTAGAAGTCATTCTGCGGTGGCACTGTTCTAAATATCACAGAGATGCGCCCTTTTACAGGCATACTAAGGGGACCCCCCAGGCACAAAATTTAAAGGAATATTTCATTTTTATTTTTTTTACTTTAACCACTTAAGGACCAGAAGGATTTCCCACAGTAGGACCAGAGCACTTTTTGTGATTCGTCACAGCATCGTTTTAACTGACAATTGCGCGGTCGTGTGACGTTGTACCCAAACAAAATTTGTGTCCTTTTTTTCCCCACAAATAGAGCTTTCGATTTTGGTGGTATTTAATCACCTCTGCATAATTTCTTATCACCGCTATACACAAAAAAAGAGCGACAATTTTGCAAAAAAAAAAAAAAAAAGGATTTTATTAATACTTACCGGAAAATCCTTTTCTCCGAGTTCACTGACAGACGCAGCTCATCATGACGTGTGGGGTTTATGCTTGTCCCACTAGGAGTTAACTAGGCAGGGAAAAGAAACAGCTGCCCCCTCCCATGGGGGCCGTCCTCTCTTCCTACATAAACCCCCTCATAGCATAGCTCTTCAGTTCGTACACAAGCCGTACCAGAACAGAGCACAGAGGGGTGGGTGCTGCGTCTGTCAGTGAACTCGAAGAAAAGGATTTTACAGTAAGTTTTAATAAAATCCCTTTTTTTCCTATCGTTCACTGACAGACGCAGCTCATCATGACTGAACCTCTAAGGAGGCGCCAGACGCGCCTACACTGCCGCCTGCAAAACTTTGCGGCCAAAATCAGCATCCGAAGATGCAAACACATCAACTTTATAAAACTTAGTGAAAGTGTGAACCGAGGCCCAAGTGGCCGCCTTGCACACCTGTGACACCGAGGCCTGGTGTCTGAAAGCCCAGGAAGAGCTAACAGCCCGGGTAGAATGAGCCGTGACCGGAAAAGGGGGAACCTTGCCCCGAACAGAATGCGCATGGGTCACGGTTTTTCTAATCCAATGAGAAATCGTAGCAGACGAGGCCACCAATCCTTTGCGCGGGCCCTCTGGCAGTACAAACAAGGCATCGGCTTTTCGAAAAGAAGCTGTAGCAGCCAAGTACACCCGTAAGGCCCTCACCACGTCCAAAGCGTGCAACTCAAACTCCTTTGGGTGCAATGGGCGAGGGCACAATGAAGGCAGGACAATATCTTCATTAATGTGAAAGGAAGAAACCACCTTCGGAAGGAAGGAAGGAGAGGGTCGCAAGACCGCTTTATCCTTATGCATGACTAAGTAGGGAGACTTGCACGATAGTGCTGCTACTCCCGACACCCGTCTGGCGGAAGTGATGGCAACTAAAAAGGCCACCTTCTGCGACAGCAGTTGTAAGGAAATCTCCCTGATATTCTCATAAGGTGGTTTCTGAAGAACAGAAAGCACCAAATTCAGATCCCACTGAGCCATCGGAGTCCTCACCCGAGGCGCCACGTGTCGCACACCTTGTACAAAGGAACGAATCAACGAGTGCGAAGCTAAAGGTCTCTGGAAGAGAATCGCCAGAGCCGATATCTGGCCCTTGAGAGTACTCAAAGCCAGTTTTTTGTTCAGGCCCTGTTGCCAATAAGTCAGGACCCTAGACACGACATAAGAGCGAGGGTTATGACCCTCCACCTCGCACCAAGCTATGTAAGCCTTCCAGGTGCGGTGATAAATCTTGCGAGAAGAACACTTGCGAGCTTTTAACAAAGTAGGGATTACGGAGTCGGCGACTCCCCTGTCCCTTAGCACCTGGGACTCAATAGCCAAGCCGTCAAAGCCAGCGAGGGTAAAGCAGGGTGCAAGATGGGTCCCTGAGACAGAAGATCGTCTCGGAGCGGGAGCCGCCAAGGGGCGTCTGCCACCATTTGCACCACGTCGGCGTACCAAGTGTGCCGAGGCCAATCTGGAGCCACCAGGATAATTGGTATCCCCTCCGCCACTATCCTGCGTATCAATCGCAGAAGTAGTCTTATCGGAGGGAAGGCATACAGAAGACAATAATGGCCCCAGGGAGCCACCAGATCGTCCATGGCCACTGCCAACAGATCCTTCCTTCTGGACACAAAGGTTCTCACCTTGTGATTGAACCGGGGCACCATGAGATCCACGTCCGGCGTCCCCCATCTGCGGCAAATTTGATTGAACACCTCCGGGTGGAGGGACCACTCTCCCTGGTCCAGCGTCTGGTGACTGAGAAAGTCTGCCTGCACGTTCTCCACACCTGGAATGTAAATGGCTGAGATCGCCGGAACGTGCAAAAAAAGTTCCGCCCAATGCTGTATCAGAGCTGCCTCTGCTGTAGCTGCTGGACTCCTTGTGCCGCCCTGATGGTTCACATACATCACTGCTGTGGCATTGTCCGATTGAATTCGAATCGGACGACCCTGCAATCTCACTGTCCAGTGAAAAAGGCACAATCTGATTGCTCTCAACTCCAGAACGTTGATGGGGAGGCGGGCTTCCTGTGCCGACCAACAACCCTGGGCAGATAGCTGCCCCAGGATCCCTCCCCAGCCTGAAAGACTGGCATCCGTGGTGATGATCACCCACTGAAGGGGCAGGAACATCTTCCCCTGAGTTAGGGCGGAGTCCCGAAGCCACCAGGTCAGAGACGCCCTGGTCTGGGAGCTCAGACGGATCAGAAGGTCCAACGACCGAGGGGACCTGTCCCACCGAGCCAGAATCGCTCGCTGAAGGAGACGAGTGTGACTCTGGGCGAATGGTATTGCCTCGAACGACGAGACCATGAGTCCAAGCACCCACATACAGAACCGTAATGAAGAGTGACGGTGCGACAAAAGGGTGCGCACTGCTGACTGCAGACACAGCAACTTGGCCGGAGGGAGGAACACCTTCGCCTGCTCTGTGTCTAGAATTAGACCCAGATACTCCAGGCGACGGGATGGAGACACCGACGGCTTTTGCAGGTTCAGTAACCAGCCAAAGTCCAGCAGTGAGGTCATTGTGATACCCACATTCTCCTCCAGAGCTGAGGCGGACTCCGCTCGCAGGAGCAGATCGTCCAGGTATGCCACTACCGCAATGCCTCTCTGTCACAGCAACTCCAACACCGGGGCTAGCAATTTTGTGAAGACTCAAGGTGCTGAGGCCAGGCCGAAGGGGAGTGCCACAAATTAAAAATGGAGGTCTCCCACCGCAAAGCGCAGGAAGCGCTGATGGCGTGGATGAATGGGTACATGGAGGTACGCATCCCTGATGTCTAGGGATGCCAAAAATTCCCCCTGATGAAGGGCGGCCACGACCAAGCGGATAGATTCCATCCGGAATTTCCACGCCCTGACATACCGGTTCAGGGCCTTCAGGTCCAGTACGGGCCGAACCCCCCCTTTTTTGGGAACCACGAAAAGATTCGAGTAGAACACTTGAAACCTCTCTTCTGGGGGCACTGGCACGATCACCCCCTGGTCTGAGAGCGCTTGTACAGCCCCAAAGAGGGCCTCCCAGCGTTCCTGTGGGAGCCCTAAATTTGATGGGAAGAACCTGTCTGGAGGCAGAGAGATGAACTCTATCCTGTACCCGGTGGACACCACTTCCTGGACCCAGCGGTCGAAAATGTGAGCCGGCCACCGGTCTGCGAACCCCAGAAGACGTCCCCCCACCCGAAACCCAGGTGGGGGCAACCCATCAGGCTGAGGAGGACTTGTCCTCCGCCTTTTCGGTTTTGTGCTGCCACTGCCGTCTTCCGGCCCCTGCAGCGACCTTACCGGAGCGGGTCCCTTTACCTGTTGCTCCCGGGGCGCGAAAAAACTTCTTCTGACCCGAAGGAGGGGGCCCCTGTCTACGGCGAGACTCACGCCTGCGGGGCTCTGGAAGGAAGGTACTCTTACCTCCCGTGAAGTCCTTAATAATCTCATCCAAACGTGGACCAAATAGACGTCCACCTTGAAAAGGGAGGTCAGCAAGACCTTTTTTGGAAGCGTGGTCACCGGACCAAGAACGCAACCAAAGTATCCGTCTGAGTATGACGGCAAATATCGTTATTCTGGACAACATCGGCAGTAAATCTACGGCCGCATCACAAAGGTACTTGAACCCTTGGAGTAAAAATTCAGCTTTCTGCAGCGCATCCATCAGGCGACCATCTTCCAGGTCCTTCAGGAGCTATTCCATACACTCGGATAAATGTTGTGCCTCCATGGCGGACACCAAGGCTGGTCGCACAGCGGAACCTGCCACCAGGAACAGCGACTTTAAAAGCGCCTCTGTTTTTCTAAAATCCTTAAAAGAAGGAGTCCCTTCCAGAGGAATGGTCGTCGCCTTACTAAGGCGTGCTATCGCTGGGTCCACCACAGGCGATTCCCATTTTTTTAAAAAGCTTTCCTCAAAGGGTTAGAGCAGCGAACCGTTTTGACAGCGAAGAAGAGTGCTGTGGGCGCTGCCATTCACGATAAGGAAAATGATCAAAAAAGTAATTGTAGGGTTAAGCCTTGGGGGCCCTAGGGGGCCTAGAGGACCCACACACATACGTAGCAGACCGCGATTCGCCATCCTGATCCAGCTGCAGCTTAGTGCGAATGCCAGCAATAATGGTAGCAACCAATGCTTTTTCGCGCGCAGCCGCCGCCCCCTGATCCCCCTCGCCGTCCGATGGGCCCAGTTCCCCATCGGATAAGTCTGCTGGGGTCCCTGAGACCCCTGAGGCCACTTCCGGCTCAGAATCCTCCCCGATGAATAATGAGGAGGAGGGGACGCTTCTTGGGGACCTTTTGGGCAGGAGAAATTTGCTAAAGACCGCCCGCAGCTAAAATGGCGGCCGACCGCCGCATGGCGGCGAACAATCAATACGAACGCCCAGACGATCAGTGTGGTGCGGGGGGGGGGGTGAACGGGAGCTCCACGCATCCCACCAGCGGCTACCCAGCAAGAAAACATTTTTTTTTGTTTTGCGGCCGTCGGTCCCCCTTTCCGCCCCTAAAAAGGGGGAAGGCAGGAACTCTCACTCACCACTCCGACGAGCGCCGCGGGTAGCCACCCAGTCGCAGACCTTCCGCCCCCTCTTGGGCGGTATGCTGCAGGCCAGAAAATCTCCCTTCCCGAATCGCATCCGGGAATGGGCGCAAGGGGGGGTCACCCCAGGCCGCCCGCACGGAACGGGCACGATGCGGCGGGTCCCCGTACGTTGGGACTGGCTCGCATCAGTTGGCCAGGTCGGGGAAAGTACAGAGCCCATGGACTCTCTATGCCCCGACCGGCTTTTTGATAGCAGATCAATTGCTTGATAGAAGACAAATAAAGTAAAAGAAAATTAAATAAAAAATGGTCACAAACAGGACCGCAATTCCCCTGAAGGGAAGCCAGGTAAACTCCTTGCAAACTAGGCATTGAAACTGAAGAGCTATGCTATGAGGGGGTTTATGTAGGAAGAGAGGATGGCCCCCATGGGAGGGGCCAGCTGTTTCTTTTCCCTGCCTAGTTAACTCCTAGTGGGACAAGCATAAACCCCACACGTCATGATGAGCTGCATCTGTCAGTGAACGATAGGAGAAAACAAAACAATATTTCTAAATTTTTGCTAAAATACGTATCCAAAAAAAATATATATATATAAAAAAATTAATTTATTCATCAGTTTTGGCTGATTTATATTCTTCCTCATATTTTTGGTAAAAAAAAATAATCGCAATTGCCGTTTATTGATTGGTTTGTGCAAAAGTTGCCGCGTTTACAAAACATGAGAATTAATTTCTGGCGTTTTTACAATTTTTTTTTTTTTTTTACTAGTAATGGCGTAGATCTGCAATTTTTTATCGGGACTATGATATTGCAGTGGACATGTCTGACACTTTTTTGGGACCAATGACATTTATACATTGATCAGAAATGTAAATATCCACCGGCTACTGTGTAAATGTCATTGGCAATGAAGGGGTTAACCTGCAGGGGGCGATCTAGGGATTAACTGTGTTCCCTAGGTGTGTTCTAACTGTGAGGGGGCTGGGCTGCCAAGGGCATAAGAGATCTAACTGAGTGACAGGGATCAGTAGATCTCTTACATGCCGCCTGTCAGAACAGGGAACTGACGTGTTTACATCGGCGGTTCCCCATTTTACTTCTCTGCCAGGCAATCGTGAGTAGCAGGCAGACATTGAGACTGCCAGACCGTTATAAACGGCGATTCACAGGACAGCACCACTCTGCAATAGTAAATGTATGCGAGCCGGTCGGGAACCGGTTAAGCATTATTAAAATCACTGCTCCTGAAAAAACTATAGATTTTAAAACTTTTTTTTGCATTGATACATGTCCCCTAGGGCAGGACCTGGGTCCTCATACACTTTCTAGGGCAATAACTTGCACATAAGCCTTTAAAATTAGCACTTTTGATTTTTCATGTTCACGTCTCATTGATTTTAATGGCGTTTGCGTGTTAACACAAATTTTTAGCCTGTTCGCAGGTTCTGGTGCGAACGAACCGGGGGGGGGTGTTCGGCCCAACCCTACCTACTGAGGTAGATGTAGCAGTCTGTCTATAGTATTAATAATAAAGTATTTTCCACAGGTGTAGAGTAGGAGAGGGTATGCAGGAGTTAGGTGGAGGTAATGCTCTCTGGGTGAGGTCTGGCATTTGCAGAGGACCAGCGGTATGTGTCAGAAGTTCCCAATTTTACTGCCCAACACCACTTTTGGCTCTGCGGCATGCCTTATTGAAGACACTGATCTAGTTCTGCCAAAAGGGTAGGGTCTTGAGTGCTGGATTGCAGATTACCCCACACTAGAACGTATGCAGTGGATGCATAATAGCTAGCTCTGCTGAGTTACTGCCAAGCATTTCCTAAATTCTTGCTTGCACTCTGAATGCAAATTAAAATTTCATGGTATAGTCATTCTACCTGCTAACAAAAAAAATCTGTTATCAGTAAACATCAGTTGTTCAATATGTTTGAATATTATTTACTTTATTTCCTCATTCCTGTGAAATTATTCTATTGAGACAGGCGGAGAATCAAATACCAGGCAAAGCTAATATTTAATTGATTATTGTTAATCTACTGTTAATCTACTGTATCTAGATTTTTATAGAAGGAAGAGAATCAAGGTTAAGCCCCAGGAGTGATAAGATTAACAACATGTTTCAATGTAATGTAGCAGGAAAGAGCTGCACCTCTGAAAAGTCCCAGGTATGCTCCTTATGTCCTTCACCTCTCTGTGTGTCAGCTTTTAAAAGCGTATGCCTCCCAGTATATGCAGCAGAATCAAGAGACAAAGCCAAACTCAGTAAAAGTCACATCATGACATTTAATTGATATGCAGTAGATGGCTTCTGGCATAGTCCCCACCGCTCATTAGGGGCGCCGCCCCCCTAATCCATGTGCCTGGCCCCTAATCTCCACGCAGGGCGTCGGACGCATGGATTTCAATGTGGGTTTTTTTTTTTTTAGACGCACTTGATTAGAGCCCGAGGCTCTAATTGGCTTCAAAAAGGGTGGGTACAGCGCTGCGCCCCAAGCCAATCCACTTGTGTGACATTAGCGAATTAATATGCGCTTAGTATTCCTGGCCAATTGGGTCTAAGGACCCACTTCCTGTTCGGCCGGGAGGAGAAGCAGTGGCCCTGGCTCTTCCCTCCGCAACTTCCACCCGCATAAGGTAAGGCCATGGAGCACCGCCTATCTGATCTTTTGTTTCAAGGGCTGGCGGGGGGGTGGCAGTTTGTTCGCCGCCCCCCCCCCCCCAAAAAAAAATTTCGAGCACCAGCCGCCACTGGTCCCCAAACTAAGCTATACCCCTCTGACATAATTCACCTCGATTGGTGCCTGAATATATTCAGAACTGTAATAATGTGTGCTGTTTGTATCTGCCTGGTGTTCAGCTTTAACCACTTCCAGACCACTTGCTGTCAATATACATTGGTCCTTTGATGTTAAAGGAGTTGTAAAGGCAAAAGGTTTTTTTTTTACCTTAATGCGCATTAAGATAAAAAAAACCTTCTGTGTGTAGCAGCCTCCCCTAATTACCTACCCGAGCCCCATCTCTCTCCAGCGATGTCTATGAGTGTCTTAGCTGTCCCAGACCCTCCTCCTGATTGGCTGAAACACAGCGCCATTGGCTCCGCTATCTCCTGTGCAGGGACCGCCATACAGCTACAGCGATTTGCGCATGAGAGCTGACCTGCCACCGTCAAACAACGGCGGCTGGTTGGCAAGTTAAGAGGTCCTATCCTGCTTATTTCTATTACAAGGGATGTTTAAGGTTATCCGAAATTTCTTTTTTTTTTTTTAAAAAGGACAGTGTAAAAATAAAAAGTAAAATAAATCAGAAAAAAAAATGTAAAGTGCCCCTTCCCTCCGAGCTCGCGAGCAGAAGCAAACGCATATGTAATTCGCACCTACATATGAAAACGGTGTTCAAACCACACATGTGAGGTATCACTGTGATAGTTACAGCAAGAGTAATAAATTCTAGCACTAGACCTTCTCTGTAACTCAAAATTGGTAACCTGTAGAAATTTTTAAACGTTGCCTATGGAGATTTTTAAGTGCCAAAATTTGTCGCCATTCCACGAGCGGCTGTAATTTTGAAGCATGATATGTTGGATATCAATTTACTCGGTGTAACATTATCTTTCACAATATAGAAATAAATTGGGGTAACTTTACTGTTTTCTTATTTTTTAATTCAAAAAAGTGTATTTTTGCCAAAAAAAAAGCTGCGCAAATATGGTGTGACATAAATTGCAACGATCACCATTTTATTCTCTAGGGTGTCTGCAAAATATATGTATCATGTTTGGGGGTTCTAAGTAATTTTCTAGCAAAAAAAAAAAAAAATTATTTCAACTTGTAAGCAATACGTTAAAAAATAGGCTTGGTCCTTAAGTGGATAAACAGACCACAAAACAGCACAAAAAAGCTGCAGATACAAAGTTCATACATCTCCTAGTTATTAATTAGAACAATCATACCTGCAGTATCTTCCACAACCTTGCTCTTATGGTTGAGTCCTATTTTAAAGTGGTAGTAAACTCTCATATTTTATTTACCATATTTTTTATTTTTCGCACCATAAGACACACCTAGGTTTTAGAGGAGGAAAACAAGAAAAAAAAAATTCTGAACCAAATGGTGTACTAAAATATTTACCAGGGCAGCCATATACCAGTGACCATTAAATACAGCATATACCAGTGTCCATGAAATACAGTCATTTACCAGAGTCCATAAAATACAGCCATATACCAGAGTCCATGAAATACAGCCATAAATCAGAGTCCGTAAAATACAGCCATATACCAGTGCCAATCAAATACAGCCATATACCAGTGCCAATCAGATACAGCCATACCTGTGTTCATGAAATGCAGCCTGACACAGAGCTGAGAGGGAGATTCAAATCTCCCGGCACCGCCGCGCTGTGATGATGTCATCACACATGCGCCTGGTGGAGCTCCACTCTGCAGCCAGAGCCCATTCAGATAGAAGACAGAGCAGCCCGAGCGGCCGCTGTGGCAGTACTTCATTCGGCCGCTGTGGCTGCTCTGTCTTCTCACTGTGTGAGAAGCAACACAGTGGAGCTCGATGGTGTCTGGGAGCCTGCAGTGTAATGCGGGCTCCTGGTGGTGACGGGTGTTTTTCAGCATTCGCACCATAAGACGCAGGGACACTTTCCCCCATTTTTTGGGGGACAAAAAGTGCGTCTTATGGTGCAAAAAATACGGTATATAATTAAGCTTATCTGTAGGTAAAATTAATATTTCTTAAATGTGCACCATTTAGGAGATAATCTAGCAAGCAGCAGCGGAGATTTCACCGGTGAATGCCCGTGCCGTTCCTTCAAAGCTGTGTGCCGACTCCTGGAGCTCAGCCAATCAACCGGCAGCAGCCCGTGAACCCAGAAGGAAGAAGGGGTGAAGATTGAAGCCTCTGCAGCGGTGATAGGGCACCACTGAAGAGCTTTGTTTTATCGTAAGTCCTTTATAATGTGCTAGTATGCAATGCCTTTGCTTTATAGAAACATTTACTACCGCTTTAACAGCTGCACTTTCTGATATTGCTTTCCTGTCCATACCTGTCCACTGCATATTCCTATTAGCCAATGAAGCAGCTCAGACTAGTGATAGTCCAGGAAGGTTGTACGAGGCTGGGAAATGGCAGTAAGCTCCAGCACTTTCGGAATACAATGAAAGTTAGATTCTTAGAATAGCCCTTTGTTTGGCCATTGTAAACCATCGCCTTGTAAAACAACCTATTCAGTTTAAAATAGAAATGTACGGCAAAACATGTTTGTATGGGGGGGAGCAGCAGCACACTGAGCTTCCCAGTGAAGGTCTATGCGGGGGGGGGGGGGGGGT
>BLSH010549208.1:154454-171885 GCA_018402905.1 Glandirana rugosa
ATCCGCCCTCTCGTGTGACACCAGTCAAGAGATCGACACTGATTATTGGAGGAGTCCCCAGCACAGCTAGAGAACTGACCACAGTGTGCTCTCCCGCCTATTGTGGCCAGTTTTTAATAGGAAAGCAGAGGAACTGGCAGGAATACCAGGGATTTCACATAAAGAAAGTAATACAAAAAGAACAGAATATTTTCTTATACAAGTACATAGTACAGCAGGCACATATCAGGAATATGAAGTGTTGGGGTAACAAACGCTTTAACTGCAGACCTTTGAAGCCTGATGCGAGTATGTGTAGGTACCTTTAGATGACTGCAAGGAATTAATGGAGTGCTTTAATTGAAAATTGATTTTGATGTTAAATTATAGATTTTCCCAGATTTCACTGAAGGGCAGTGTACCTCAATTTCCACTTATTGAGCTGATCAGGTGAAATTTACCTGAAAAAAACAAAACATCTACAATTTTTTTTTCTTTAATTTGAGGGGACGTGCGGGGAAAGGAGTGGATATAGTTTCATTTAGCTCACCGTTCTTTGTATTTGTGTTTTTTTCTTGTGCATTTGACTTTTATTTATTATTGTTTTTTCCCCCCACTGTTTTTTTTTTTTGCGTTTCGACTTAACCTTTTTTTTGGCCAAATGGTTATGGCTCCCCATACCTAGAAACACCTGATATTTCTGAAGGTGCTGTCCTAGGAGCAAAGTAATAGCGAAGCATATACTGTATGAGTAATACTAGATGAGGGGTCTTTCACGAGAACTTGTTATTTTTTCTCAATGGGCAAAGCAATGTATTTTCTTTAATAAGACATATTACCTTGTTTTAACCCAAGCTTTTTCTTCTAGATTTTGATGTAATGAAGAAAGGTTAGAACCTCGGTCAAGTTATAATTGCAAGTTATGTCCCTTCTTTGGCGGATATCATTCACTTCTTGCTCCAGCTACAATGTTTACCAGAACAGGCAGTGAGAAGATATCCCCCCAAAGAAGATAATTTTCTCTGAAACTATAATTTAGGCTCTTTTCTTCGTTTTTATATATATAAGTGCCACAATAATAAAAATTATGCACACAACATGTCTCTATTTTTGGAAAACACTCAAATAACAAAAAGTGTCCATAAATAATATTAATAAAAATTCAATTGTAAAAGTAAATGTCCATTACTAATTTCTTGCACCAATTTTGTCGATCTGGCTATCATCCCCTGAAGTAGTCAAGTGACTCTGTGACGCAACACGTTGGGAGGAGCCAATGATGCCAAGCCTGTAAACAGAAAGTCAACGGGCAGCCATCTTGCATGAGACATTTCCCATTGAGTTACATATAATATATATATATATATATATATATATATATATATATATATATATAGTACATACAGTGTTCAGCATAACCTTTTGAAAAGTAAGATTTTAATCAATATCTCAATGAACACAAGAACAATTTCCAAAATGTTGACAAAACTGAGTTTGATAGAACATTTGATTAGCACATTACAAGAAAGTAAGGATAATAATATAACTTAGATTACAAAATCTTCAGTTTTACTCAAATTAGTTGATGCAAAAATGTATACACCCCGCAACAAAAACTACTATAACTAGTATTTTGTATGAACTCCATGATTTGTAATGGCAGCACCAAGTCTTCTAGGCATGGAATGAACAAGTTTGCGACATATTGCAACATTTATCTCTTTCCATTCTTCAAGAATGACCTATTTTAGAGCCCGGATGCTGGATGGAGAGTGATGCTCAACTTGTCCCTTCTGGATTCCCCATAGGTGTTGGATTGGATTGGATTGGGTTCAGATCAGGAGACATACTTGGCCACTAAATAACTTTCACCCTGTTCCTCTTCAGAAATGCAACAGTGGCCTTAGAAATGTGTTTTGGATCATTGTCATGTTGAAAAAGTGCACTGGTAGCATCTTTTCTTTTAATATAGAGCAGTACACATATGTGAATTCATGATAACATCAATGAAATGCAGCTCCCCGACACCAGCAGCACTCATGCAGCACCACAGAAGGACACTACCATCACCATGTTTCACTGTAGGCACCATGCATTTTTCTTTGTACTCCTCACATTTGCGACGCCATACAGGTTTGAAGCCATCAGTTCCAAAAACATTTATCTTGGTTTCATCACTCCAGAGTACAGAGTCCCAGTAGTCTTCCTTTTTTTTCAGAATGGGCCCTGGCAAATTCTATGCAGGTGTTTATACATGAGCTTTAGAAGAGGGTTCCCTTCATGGGCGACATCCATGCATGTCATTCCTCTGCAGTGTACGCCGTATTGCGTCACAGGAAACAATCACCCTAGTTGGGCTTTCTACTTCTTTAACTGCAGTGAACTTGCATGGCGCTTTTCAATACCCCGTTGAAAGGGGAAAGCACGATACCTGATTTTTATTGTGGCAAATCACAAGGTGAGAGTTTTGGAATGTTGGTAAAGGGATTTGCACAATATAATGATGGAAGATAAATTTTCGTAGTCATAAAATACGGTGGCAGAAGGAATCCATTTTAAATTATACAAGTGGCAAGAAATTAGTGACAGACATTTTTACTACCATTATTTATATACACATTTTGAGAATGTTTTCCAAAAATAGAGACACGTTGTATGTGTACAATTTTACTATTTGTTACATGATACTGCACGGCATTGTCTTATATATAAAACTTTGGTTCGCACATGTGGGAACACAGAAGGGTTGATTTACTATAGGCAAATAGACTGTGTACTTTGCAAAGTGCAGTTGCTCCAGAGCTTAGTATATGAGGTAAGGCTTCACTATGCAAAGAATACCCAATCACCTGCAAGTAAAATGGAAAAAAAAACCCAGCATGTTTTGCTTACACATGATTGGATGATGGAAGTCAGCAGATTTTCTGCTCATTTATTAGCTCTGGAGCAACTGCACTTGCAGAGTGCAACTGCACTTTTCAAAGTGCAGTCTTTTTCCCTTTAGTAAATCAACCCCAGAGTATGGGCAGCAGTATTGGGGCATTAAACTATATGCATACATTTTTTTGAGGTAGTATAACTAACAACTTCAGCTCCAGAAGATTTTACCCCCTGCATGACCAGGCCATTTAGCACTGCGCTACGTTAAACAAAATTTTTATAATTTTGTTCACACAAATAGAGCTTTCTTTTGGTAGTTTTTGATCACCATTGGGTTTTTCATTTCTGCTATAAAACATATCCAATTTAAAAAAAAATAGCAAAATTCTTCTTTTTTTTTTGCCAAAATGTATTCTGCTATGTCTTTGATAAAAAATCCCAATAAGTGTATATCGATTGGCTTGCGTGAAAGTTATAGTGCCTACAAACTATGGTTTATATATACAGTATATATATATATATATATGTATATATATATATATATATATATATGTATATATATATATATATATATATATATATATATATACACACACACACACAGTATATATGGGATTTTTTTTTTTTTTACGAGACTGCAATAGTGCGACAGGCAATCTCACACTAACTGATGCTGGGGGGAACTGACTAATTGCCACTGATATCACCGGAATACCAACCAATACCAGTCTCAAAATACCAACCATTGGTCTGTGAGACCTGTTTCCTGATTGGCCAAAGTGCCAGGCAATCCTGTTGGATGGCTGGCACTAAGGAAGAGGAAACAGCATGGAGTCACCCACTGGAACAGGCACCTCCACCGCTGCTGCTCTGCCCACAGTCTGGAGGAGAGGACACAGCCACAGCCAAAGCACAGTAAGTGCCGGACCTCTCGTGGGCGGGGGGTGCCCTTCAGTGTTCCTGCCAGCCCCATGCCTGGGGGGGGGTGTGCCGTCAGCGCCATGATAGCACACCCCCTGGATGACGGAGTGCGCGGAAGGGTGCTTGCGGCTCCCCCTCCCAAAAAAAAAAAAAAACACCACCAGCCGCCACTGGTATATGCATAGTTAAAATGCATGTGCATGTGAAAATATACCAAGCCCGGAATTCTTTTTTAACCTTCCATTTTTTCCATCAAGCACTGCAATTACTAGAGGAGGAGCTACTCCTAATTCTAATTTATACACAAACCACAGCTAGGTATAGCTGTGGTGGGTTTCTTTGAATATAGACTACAACTTTTTATTCAATGTGTTATCTAATGTATGAATTCAATGAGTCAACAGACTTTGAGCATATGACAAGAACTGACTGCATTATTTAGTGATATAGGGGACCCATTAAATGTCTTTCTAAGCAGCATAGTTTCGCTCTGTGGCATGGTGAATGGTGATAAAGTATGTCACGGATCTCAACATAAAGCATGCCTAAATCAAGAAAAGATAGTAGGAGAGTTGTGAACATGATCAGCCTAATAGCAGGGACCAGTTATGAGGATTGTAGTTGCCAGGGAAGAGGTAGGTAGCAGTGCCTGGAATATATTGTGTCCTTCATTTCCCAGCTGACATTTTGTCCTCAGTATCTCACCAGCCCTTTTTCAACATCAACTGATTTTTAGGAGTATAAGATTTCAGGTCCTTCCATCAGGACCTTGGAGGTTGGTGATAAGATATAAGAATATATAAACCGTCAAATCAGAGTTGTTGTTTATATCATATACAATGCACATGCCCAAAGAGCAACCTGGGTCTAAGAACAACATTAAAAAACACCTTTATCAAATGTGTCATGGCTGTTCAGCAAAGGGAACACTATTACAAATACTGTGAACTTCAAAAGCATCCATAAAAGTTTAAAATTATATCGAAGGGCATATTACCATATTTGATAATCTACTGGAAATCATAAAGCCATGCGGATTCATGCCGACACAATAGGATATGTCAGTTTCTCCAAAAGAGGGATTTCTTTTTAATGTATGGTAAATGCAGTATATACTGTAAATGTTAGCAGTCTGGGAATTATAGCCAGCTCACCCATTTGTTAAAGATGAAAACTGAAATCAGCAGAATTTTTGTAAAGCATAAAAATCACGTTCTGGGCATAAGAAACATTTATTTTAGGACACAGATTCAAGATGAAAGTATATGCATTTATTAATGTCATCTCTCTTGCTGTCTACTAATTATGGACATACAATATGTCATTGATTGAATAACGTGATAAACACAGGGAAAAAATGTATTTAGTAAAATTTAGTATTCATCACTAAACACCCAAATGAACTAGCTCAATGGTTACAGGTTGAAGTTATTTTGCCTGGAATTACTGTACAATAGCTACCTATATTTCTACAAAATCTGAAACATTAACAATATCAGAGAAATTAGACATTTTCATTCGAAATTAAGCTATATTTAAGGGTTCTGGTCATCTTTGTCACATTTCAGCATTACTTTTACCCCTACACCTCTCTTTGTAGTTTCAAATGCATCCAGAGCCTTTTCTAAGGGAAAGCGATGTGTAACCAATGGAGCTACATTCACTCTTTTAGAAGCTAACATAGAGATAGCCATTGGCCACCTGCAAGAGAGAAAAAGGCAGTCAAAACCATTCTGTCGGATATGCAAGCTACACATAACTTGTCTGTAAACATTTCAAGTCTTTTTTTAATCTACTTACGTATTACAATATCGGAATATCCCTCTGATATCAACCTCTCGCACGGCTGCATTAACAATTGGAACACTGACCATTGCAGGCCCTAGACCAACAAGAATTAAAGTCCCACCAGAGCGCGTTGCCTATGGGGAAGAAAAGTTATATAAAAAGTTTTTTCTCCTCTTTATTATGTTGACCTATTTTGTGAAACTGGGAGTTATACAATTAACACTATGGTGGCGTAAAATCCAAATTATAGCTTTATTTTAAATGCATGCATATTATTCATTAAATACATTAGCTGTGAAATGTTCTGTTCTTGTATACAGATTGTTACAGCAACAAACTAGGAAAATTACTAACTGGCCACTCTGTCAGCCAAGGAGACTGTAAGGAACCCTAGTAATACAGAAAGGGAAAATAGAAAGCTGGCGAGAATTATCCAACTACAAGATAGAAAATTTAGAAATGCATAAAATGATCACTCTATACCAGGGGTAAGCAATCTGCAGCACTGGTGCCAAGGCTGGTACACATACCCCTGTCAGATGGCATGCAGCGAGACTGATGGTGCTGTTGCCAAAGGTGCTCCCTTTGCTCATTCATCCAGAGTGGGGGCACCAGCTAGATCAACAGGTAAAAACAGAGAGCGAAAAGCCTAAGGCTGGGTTCACATATATGCGAATTGGATGCGCTTTAAACCGCGTCCATTATTCGCATGACATGTGAATGTGACCGGCTCCATTCACATTTCACGCATCCGGGGCGGCTGCAGTATGGTTTAAAAAAGGGTCCTGTGCGTTTTTGGGTCCGGTTCAGGTGTGAATTCAGGCAAAAATTTGCCAATGAATCATAGCTGAACCGGTGAACAAGAATGTGCCGGACCCCAGACTGCAAACCGCAACCGCACATACGTGAACCTGGCCTAAGACAAGAAAACTGATGCAGCCACCAATTTTACGGATTGGTAAACTGCAATATATAAAAATTTTAATACAATTTAAAGTGGAATTGCAACCATGAAACTGAAGTTGAAAAACATCAATACCAGTAAATTAACATCCCACGAACACACCCACTTCCACAGTTTTTTTCTTCCTGAACCTAATATGTCCCACACACTTTTAGCAACAGTATGCTTCCTCCTCTGTCAGATTCTGGTGCCAAGCTCCTAGCTTTCTCCTGCTTAGTTTCTTACACAGTAACTTGGGCTAGTCTCTTGAGAATATCTCTCTGATGCTGGCAAAGTGATTACCTGTCACCCACAATTGAATATTCTTGTTCCAGCAAAACATTGGTGCAGAAACTAAAAGGCACTTGTGTGGTACAAGTTTTCTTAAAATAAAAGGTAAAAAGCAACCTTGCTGCAGCATGTTTAGAACAAAAAGGAAAACTCTGTAGGTAACACAGTATAAAGGTATTAATGGGAAATTAGTATTTCATAATAAATTTCTGCTTTAAAATACACGCATTTAACAGGAAAAATGTGGGGTCTGCTTTAGATGGCTTTCCAAGTTTAACTGTTGCTCTAAACTTATTAAAAAATATATATCTTTCCTCAAACTAATGACTGGCAATTTAAAGTAGAAACCTGTGTGGCAAAGTATCCCAGATCAGGCCTCCCAATGAAAGATTTTCACACTTTTTTTTTAAAAATGTAAAAGAATTGTAAATTGTAGGATTGCAACATAAGTGCAGGATTCCCATTGTAATACAATGCTCTGTAAAGAATTGTAAGTTGTAGGATTGCAACATAAGTGCAGGATTTCCATTGTAATACAATGCTCTGTAATGCGTGGATACATTTCCATCAGAACTTATCAGGATGTATTTCCTGGTGCACCCATCTTCTCCTTTATGCTTTAGCGTTCACTAGTCATAAGTCATTGTAGAAACAATAAACCTCTATAGATAACACAGATACAGCATGCATCATAGCAAAGAACATGCCTGAATGTTTTATGCTCTAATGAGGAGTGTCTATCACAGTGGTGTAGAGTATACTGTGCAAAAAGCACAAAAGGAATAAAAACCTAACATTACCAAAATATTAACTAAAACACCCCCTCCTCCCCCCATACACTGATCCAAAAACGGTGTTAAGTGTGTTTTGTTTTGGCTTGCAGTGTGTGGTCACAAAATGTTGCTTGCACTGTTTAGTAACACATGGTGCTGTAGGCCCTTTCATGAACACTGCTTATTGTAGGAATGCAGCCAGAATTCACAAAGTATATCCAGCGCCCACGTGTAAAAGCTCTGAAAAGCAAATAAAGTGAGAGTGTTTTGACCAGAAGAATAATGAGGTAATATTTAGTTTGTCAGCCTTCCAGATGTAGGACTATTCACTCTGCGCACACCTTACCAAAAGAGAATCATAATTAACCCCTCAATGGCTGGCCACTTTTATTGTGTAACTAGCGGGCACCACTTGAAAGTGGGGCACTACAGTTAAAGTGCCCTTAGACATGCCCACAGACCGGCGTTTTTCAGAGGGCTGCGACAGGCACAGGGATGAGAACATTCAGGTACAATTAACATGCTTTTGATTTTTAAAGCGGTTGTATACTCAGTGTAAAACCTATAAGGCAAAGGCATAATGAGCTAGCATGCACCGCATACTAGCTCATTATGAAATACTTACCTCAGCACTAAGCTCTGACCAGACGGCTCGTTCCCCGCAGAGAGAGCTGACATTTTCCCTGCGGGGATCCTTCCGGATTCGCGGCTCCAGCGATGTGAGTGGCCGTAGCTGTTACTCCCACGCATGCGTGCGGGAGCTCTTTTTTCCAGTGGACTTTCTGGCAAGGTCCGGCGCTATGCACCGTGACGTCAGCGCCTCCTTGCAGGGTGAATATCTCCTAAACCGTACAGGTTTAGGAGATATTAATTTCACCTACAGGTAAGCCTTATTTCAGGCTTACCTGTAGGTAAAAATTGTAAAAAGGGGTATACAACCGATTTAACCGGTTCCCGACCGCGCGCCGTGTTTTTACGGTGGCAGTCGGGGAGCCCTGCGCAAATCGCCGTAAATAAGCGGCGATCTGCAATCACCCGCCGCACTCCTGGGGAGTGTGCCCGCGGCTCGGGCGGACCCGATGTCCGCCGGCGAGCCGCGATGTCCGCCGGCGAGCCGCGATGAGCGGCTACAATGGAAAGAACGGGGAACCGCCGATGTAAACACGGCGCTTCCCCGCTCTGTCAGTGGGGTATGAGAGATCTACTGATCCCTGTCACTGGGATCAGTTAGATCTCTCATGCCCATGTTAGCCCAATCCCCCCCACAGTAAGAACACACCCAGGGAACACAGTTAACCCCTAGCTCTCCCCCCCCAGGTTAACCCCTTCACTGCCAATGACATTTATACAGTAATCAGTGGACATTTAAATTTCTGATCGCTGAATAAATGTCATTGGTCCCAAAAAGTGTCAAAAATGTCCGACATGTCTGCCCCAATATCGCATTACCGCTAAAAATCGCAGATCGCCGCCATTACTAGTAAAAAATAAAAACCCCAGAAATGAATTCTCACCATCCGTAAATGCGGCCACTTTTGCGCAAACCAATCAATAAACGCCGATTGCAATTTTTTTTATCGCAAATATGAGGAATTATATAAATCGGCCAAAAACGGTGAAAAAAATTTTTTTTTATATTTTTTTTTTGGATTTGAATTTTAGCAAAAAGTAAGAAATTTGGGTTTTTTTGCAAAATGGTTGCTCTTTTGTTTATAGCGGCGATAAGAAATGAAGCAGAGGCGATCAAATACCACCAAAAGAAAGCTCTATTTGTGGGAAAAAAGGACGCAAATTTTGTTTGAGTGCAACGTTGCACGACCGCGCAATTGTCAGTTAAAGCAACGCAGCGCCGAATCGCAAAAAGTGCTCTGGTCCTAAAGCTGCAAAACCTTCCGGTTGGTAAGTGGTTAAAGAAAAGGCTAAAATGTGGTGCATGTATTTTGACATTGTTGAACATTAGGTTTACAACCACTTTAAAAACTATAGGTAAAAACGTTATTTTTAATTTTGAATAGAGCAAAGGAGGATTACAACCCCGTAAGATTTTTTTTTTTTGCCACCTGTATCTCATTGCAGAAATTTCACTTCCTGTCCCATAGTCACACAGGAAGTGAATGGTAATCACTGCAAAAAAGGAATTTCTTGGGGACCCCCAGGTCACCAGAACTAGTGTCCCCATTAGAAGATTTCTGCTGTACTACTTTTCTGGGGACAAGCCAAAATTTTGTATTTTATTTATCACTTTCATTGATAATAGTACACAGGATAAATAGAGAGTGTGAATCTCCTTAATGGGGGCACAGACAGCAATAAAGCCTGAGAGGTGTTCTGATCTATTTCCACTATATCCAAAACTAAAAAAAAAAGTTTTGCCTTTAGTTATACTTTAACCAATTGTTTATTATGTAGGCAGATGGCGAAAAAAAATCTGACAAGGTTTATAACCCTCCCTTACTCAATCCAAAATGATAAAAAAACAAAGTTTTGCCTATAGTTCTACTCTAACAATGTGCTACTATGTAAAGGAAACTTTCCCCACTTCAGCTCCAGAAGATTTTACCCACTTCCTGACCACACCATTTTTTGAGATATGCCACTGCGTTGCTTTAACTGACAACTGCGTGGTTGTGCAGCGCTTTACCCAAATAAATTGATGTCCTTTTTTTCCCCCATAAATAGAGCTTTCTTTTGGTGGTATTTGCACTGTAAAAAAAAAGGCAGACAATTTTGAATAAAACACAATATTTTTTACTTTCTGCTATAAAACATTCCCAATAAAAACATTGTAAAAAATCTAATTTCTTCATCAGTTTAGGCCAAAATGTATTCTGCTACATATTTTTGGTACAAAAAAAAAATTGCAATAAGCGTATATTGATTGGTTTGTGCAAAAGTTATCGCGTCTACAAACTATGGGATAGATTTATCGCATTTTTTTTTATACAGGTAATGGTGGCGATCAGCGATTTTTAGTGGGAATGCAACACTGCGGACAAATTGGACACTAAGTGGTGCTTTTTAGCCCAGTGACACCAATACAGTGATCAGAACTAACAAAATGCACTATCCCAGCATAAATGACACTGGCAGGGAAGGGGTTAACACCAGGGGCGATCAAAGGGTTAAGTGTGTTCCTGGGAGGTGCTTACTAACTGTGTGGGGAACGGATACACTGAAGGAAAAGTGAGATCGTGTTTCAGCTTAACTGAAACACAAGATCTCTCTTTTGCTCCCTGACAGATCAGTGGTTTGCCTTGTTTACATAGGCACACCGCTGCTCTGTCTCTCCACTGAATGATCGGCAGGTCACGGCGGCCATTGCAACCGCTGGCCCGGCAGATTGGCTCCTGCTGTGTCTCACCACAGTGGGAGCGGTGCTCCAGCAGCACACACACACCCCCTACAAAAGATCACACAAAGGTACGTGACTTTGCGCAGCCGGGCCGTCCTGCTGCAGTATATGTGCAGTGGGCAGTCCGGAAGCGGTTAATTGGTCTTCATTTTGACCTAATATCCCATTCCCAACTAGTTGAATGCAGATTGGCTTCCAAGGAGATGCAATAGTTAAACAGGACAATGGAGGCACCAGACAAGAATGTATCAGGCTGAACAAGAATACAGAACAGAAAATGAGGTAAAGTAGGATGAGAATAGCTCACACAACCAAGGCTCAAACTTAGTATGGCTAGAGGTCAGCATGAGAATACACACTGGAAAAATACTCTAGCAATTCCATGGAACAAAGGAGGGCAGATTACTGAGACATGGTTAAGAATGACTGTAGGTGATCGCTATTACAGGGCTGATAGTCAAAACAGTATTCAGCAGTTAGAAAGATTTCATTAGAATTACAACTTTGGGGACTTCACAAAAGGCACGGATTTTATGAAGCCTACGCAGAACATTATAGTTAGACAAATGCTTTCAATGAGGTATACAGTTGCAGCAAACACTAAAACATTGGCATCATTTTCTACTTTACTAACCATTTAATTATATCTATTTTTATGCATATTATATTATTTATTACATTACTGTACGTTAGTCACTGTTTAACTGGCAAAGGTGTGTTTTCTTCAGAAGAACCAGCAATCTGTTCCAAAGACGTAATAACCGAGCGAGCATCACACAATAACATATTAAAACAAAAAGTTGATAGGCATGTTTATCTTAATTAAAGCCCTAGGAGCACTGGCTCATGGATTGCAAACAATAAATGGTGCTGTGCTACCTCAGTGACTGAAAATAACTTCACTTTGTGTTGTTACCTCCATGTATGCACATATAACAACAGTATTCTGAATAAATAAGATATTACCATAAATATCATTATACTAAAAATTACAAGTGAAATAAATAAAATCATTGACAAAATGTCACAATATGGTAAAGGGGTGCTGAAATAAAGTTCTCAATCAACCACGAGTGCAGTCTATAAGTTTATCTCATAGCGACGATTAATTACAAACGTAAATGCATATCAAGGTGCATGCATGCAATTATTGAACTTTCCAGTGCTGTTATCCCAAAAAACAGTGAAGCTCAAGGCCATTGCAAAATTGTGATTCCTCCCATGTAGCCACAGTGCTCACAATGCTCTCACCTTAAACATATGACTAGGGCCAAAACAAATAATGAATTAATCGACAACTAATCGATTAGGAAAATAGTTAACTATTTTCCAAATTGATTAATCGGCCAGCTGATTAGTTGGCCTGCATACTGAATGCATTATTTGTTTACATATCAGGAAATACAGTGCAGCACACATACAGCTCAGTACACCATCCATACATGTCAGTAAGTGCCTGAGAACTTGTGAATGTGTGAGGAGCAATGCCTCATGGGACATGTAGTCCTGGGCAGGACGTGAGTGGTTCTAAAGGCAGAAGTTTTTTTTACCT
This sequence comes from Glandirana rugosa, assembly GCA_018402905.1. Lineage (NCBI taxonomy): Eukaryota > Metazoa > Chordata > Amphibia > Anura > Ranidae > Glandirana > Glandirana rugosa. Next base: position 166,934 of record BLSH010549208.1, read on the forward strand.
TGCTATAGGGGCCCTCTATACTATACTTTGCAGCTTGGCATTGGGGCACTCTGAAGGCAGGAGGAGCCAGAAGCGTTGGTGGAGGACCCCAGAAGAGGAGAATCTAGGCTGCTCTGTGCAAAACCATTACACAGAGCAGGTAAGTATAACATGTTAAAAACTGTGTGCAGGGAAGATCAGAATCTGAACACAGAGAAGGGGCTGATAGACTAGAGGTAATATAGGGTATTACAATTACATTTCAAGTTAACTTTTACCAGTATTGTGCACTATATATAAAATTATCATATCCATGAAAAAAAAGGTCTCAGCTTCTAGTACTACTTTATCATAAAAGATTTCCACCATTCATATACCTTCATGTCTGACTCCTAGTTAAAATGTCCATATAGCCTAGTTCTGGGTGTATTTATTATTATATATGATTCTGTCTGTTATTCTCAGAGTGGATTAGAGATTTTGCTCCCATAGTTGTTTATTTATATATACCACTGCATAGAGATATTTAAGAATAAATTGCCTTATTTTTAAACTTTACATATTAACTAAATTATACACCACACTTTTTTAAGGTCATTATCCAATTAATTGATTAATTGAAACAATAATCAGCCAACTAATAGATTATGAAAATAATTCTTAGTTGCAGCCCTACATATGACCCACATACAATGTAAGGTCATATAATGCGTGCTGTATAACCGCCAGGGTCTCTTTGTGTCTTAGATGCCCGCCTGTATGCTCGTAGTAATGTTATCAGGTCCTCTTGTCCACTAGGGCGCCCACTTTGCACTCCTTAGCTGTCATCCAGAAAAATGGGTGCAGGTCCCTGGTTATCACTCATACAGCCATGCTGTTTGCTCAAGTGTAACATGCCAAGTGAGCAGAAACCGTCTCCAATTGTGTAGTATTTAGAAAAGGCGATTTATTTGTTAAAACCACACTCACATTACATACAAAACCGTTTGCATGTCTTTAACAGGTTCAGCCCCAGCGCCGTAAATAGGCAGCGGTCGGGGTTGAGCGGCTCTCCCGGGACATAGCCTGCACCTGCAGGCTATATCCCGGTATCATTTTTTAGAGCAAGCGGTCGGCTATCCAGGGCTAACGGCGCCAAATTTAAAAAAACGACAGTATTCAGAATCGCCGTTTTTGGCGATCTGAATACTGTGAAGTGCAAAGGAGGGATGGGGGGTCTTTTAGACCCCCCGACCCTCCAAAAAGAGTACCTGTCACCATCTATTACTATCACAAGGGATGTTTACATTCCTTCTGATAGCAATAAAAGTGATCAGATTTTTTTTTTTAAAGGAACAGTGGTAAAAATAAATTAAAAAAAAAAAAAAAAAAAGATTTAAATCGCCACCGTCCCCGCGAGCTCGCGCAGCAAAGAAAACGCTTACGTAAGTCGCGCCCGCATGTGAAAACGGTGTTCAAACTACACATGTGAGGTATCGCCGCGATCGCCAGAGTGTGAGCAATAATTCTAGCAAAAGACCTCCACTGTAACTCTAACCTGGTAACCGTTAAAAAGTTTTAAAGCGTCGCCTATGGAACTTTTTAAATACCGGACTTTGTCGCCATTCCGCGAGTGCGCGCAATTTTCAACCGTGTCATGTATGGTATCTATTTACTCGGCGTAACATCCTCTTTCACAATATGGAAAAAAATTGGGCTAACTTTACTGTTGTCTAATTTTTTAACTCAAAAAAGTAAAATTGTTCCAAAAAAATTGCGCTTGAAAGACCGCTGCGCAAATACCGTGTGACAAAAAGTATTGAAACAATCGCCATTTTATTCTCTAGGGTGTTTGAAAAAAAAAATATAATGTTTGGGGGTTCTAAGTAATTCTCTAGCAAAAAAAAAATGTTTTTAGCTTGTGACCACCAAATGTAAAAAAGTGGCCCGGTTGGTAAGTGGTTAAAACACACATAAAAATACCACTGTGCATTCAGATTGCATCACTTCCAGTCCGAGTCACCCAGGCTCCGCCCTTCTGGTTACATCATGCACCTGGATATGCATTTACATTTGTCATTAATCGTCACTAGATAAACGTATAGACTGCACACGCCATTGACTGAACTTTATTTCAGCACACCTTTACAATATTGTGGCAATTTGTACATTTTTTTTTTTTTTTTTTGACATTCTGAATATATTAGTATTCATGGTAATACCTGTTTTATTCACAATACTGTTGTTATATGTGCATATGTGGAGGTAACAGCACAGTGCAGTTGTTATTTCAGTCATGGGGTTAGCGAAGCACAGTTTATTGTTTGCAGTTTTAGTAGGCATTTTCTAAATACAAAAGGTGTTAGCAGCTGCCACATTATTTATTTATTATGTTGATTGTTTTTTGGTAGTGCAGCAGTTAATTCTCACTGTGTTACTGGCTCAATAATGATTGTGCATAAAATCTCAAGACTAACCGTACAATTGTGGCTGGACTGGAAGTTAAAATAAGCCTGGTACACAAGCACGCCTGCCCACATATTTGTGCATGACCAAACTGTCAAGCCTTTTATAAAAATATAATTTTAATTTACTGCCAAAAATATTGTCAACCCCAAGTACAATATATGTATAACCTAAAGTAGTCATAGAAGAACAGCCAAATTAGCCCATAAGAACTTATACCAGGCCATTGATTTAGGCCACAATGGCTCATGCCAGTATGTAAATATTCTTAGATATACCAACCTTTGCCAGTCTTAGCTCACTAACCACTTAGTAAAAATAAAAACTTTTTTTTATAGCACAAAAAAATAAAATTAAAAGGGTAGCACAGTATCTGATCTAATATCATTTGCAATTTATCAATAGATTGCTCACAGAAACTGTTATTACATTTTGCATGTAATAAAATTAACAGAAAAAAGGAAATGTTACATCTAATAAATTTAAAGATTATAAATTAATAAAAAGTAAAAAATGGTCTATTTAGGAAAATATATTAGCAATGCTGACTTAAAATGTTATTAAATAGAATTTAGCAACACAACAAAATATAAAAGTCATGAATCACTGGGTTATACTGCTAGGGTATAATGGTAAAAATGTGAAAAATTAGAAACGTATGTATTAATGAGCAGGAATGTGAGGAAATAAGCAGCACTGGCATGAAAACAGGATTTTTGCTATAAAATCTTTGTTTTATATTTTAGTTTATTAAGGGACTTCAGGTAGAAGGAATTCTGAGATGTATAGGATATATTGCCACCTGCAAAAGGATTGGACATTGGCATAGAAAAACTGTTAGTCAGTATAACCCCTCCCATTGTGTTTTAGTTTCGTGTTAAAGTGGAGATCGCTGGAGTAGGAGTGATTATCAATCAGAGGGTAGGAACCTGTGTCACTCAACTTTTTTCACTGCCACCGGCATAAGGCTTATGTCGTGACAATTGTAACTTTTACACATACTCCAGGCTGCTGTAGCGTGTGTACTTTACAAGCCAACGGTCAGCTTTCTCATGGAAACGATTCAAGGGGCTTTACTTCCACAGGCACCAAAAAATACTGCTTTCCCACCAACCATCTATCCCAGGCTCAGCTGTCCTACCTGCAAGCTCGGGTCCGGCATGGCATATGTTGCTGGGTAGAATGTAGGGAGCGCAACAAACATCTGTTCATTGATCCTCCATACAGTGAATGAAACAGGAAAAGATGTGCATTACATCACTTCCTGGTTCAGAGCTGTCAATCCCTGGTAGCGCAGGCTGGGGAAGCAGCTAATGGGGCCCAATCAGATCGGGTTGTATTGATCCCGCAGCATCCACTGCTATGGCTAGAGCATACATGGACCTCGAGAGAAACTTGATCAGTTTGTTGGATGGCAGGCTTGTTAACATGTAGATGGACAGAGGCAGCAATTGAAATTCTAGTCAGTAGCTGCTGAAAACCATGTTTTTTTCTCAAGCATCAGAGATGTTTTGGGTCCCTGAGGGCACAAAGGTCAACCAATGTATCCCTACTTTGAGAAGTAGGAGGATCCCCTCATTGCATGGAGGGCTCGCTCGCAGGTTTGGATGATTCTTGAGTCCAAGGTATGTGATGGAACCGATTCCCAGACCTAGACCTGCGTAGGCATGGGAGAAACTATTTCATGGCCTCCGCAACTGTGATAGGTAGTGTGGGGTGAAGGCATACATTTTTGCCCTTAGAAATTCTGAAGGCGGTGATTGGTTTTTGGGGTCCTGTATGCGGATAGGCTCCCAAAAAGTCTCACACATGGGCTATCCCCGTACTCAAGAAAAGCAGCAGAATGTATTATGGGTGTAATTCCACATATTCCCATGCCATGTGTGAGCAATATATCATTTCAGTGACAACTTTGTGTAATTTTTTTTTGTCATTTTTTAACCACTTGTGACAAAAAAATAAAATAGTCAATGAGCTCAACATGCCTCTCAGCTAATTCCTTGGGGTGTCTACTTTCCAAAATGGGGTCATTTGGGGGGGGGGGGGGGGGGTTTGTACTGCGTAAATTCCAGAAAATGTACCCTAGTTTGTAGATGCTATAACTTTTGCGCAAACCAATATACGCTAATTTACTTTTTTTTTACCCGAGACATGTGGCTGAATGCATTTTGGCTAAAATTTATGACTAAAATTTAGTTTATTGTATTTTTCTAATAACAAAAATTAGAAAATATCATTTTTTTCCCAACATTTTTGTTTTTTTCGTTTATATCGCAAAAAATAAAAAGCGCAGAGGTGAACAAATACCCACAAAAGAAAGCTCTATTTGTGAGAAAAAAAGGAAGCAAATTTTGTTTGGGTACAGCATTGCATGACCGCGTAATTACATAGAAACATAGAAAAGTGACGGCAGAAAAAGACTGTAGTCCATCGAGTCTGCCCCTTTTTATTTATTTATTTATTTTTATTTTTTTTTACACATTAACTTTGTTGTCTGACTATGTTTGAAGCCATTTACTGTTGACTGT
>BLSH010549208.1:172859-184394 GCA_018402905.1 Glandirana rugosa
TGACTATAGATTTATGTTTATCCCAAGCGTGTTTGAAGCCATTTACTGTTGACTGTCTCACAACCTCTGTTGGTAGTTTATTCCAATCATCAACCACCCTTTCAGTAAAATAATGCTTTCTAAGATTAGTTTTGAACTTCCTTCCAGTTAGTTTGAAGTCATGTCCCCGTGTTCTTGATTTTGGGCTAATTACCAGTTAAAGCAGCGCAGTGCCAAATTGAAAAAAGTGCTCTGGTCCTAGAGTGGGAAATCCTTCCGGGGTTGAAGTAGTTAAATCATGTAAATGAAAAAAGACCAAAAATTTTAAAATTGAAATTTCTTCAGAAAGTGTATATTGATTGGTTTGTGCGAAAGTTATAGCGTGTACACACTATGGTATATATACTATTTACGCAGCTCTGATTTTGACTGCCTATCACATTTCTTGAGGGCAAACAGCCCCCTAAATTGCTCCTTTTTGGAAAGTACAATCCCCAAGGTATTTGCTGAGAGGCATATTGAATCCACGGAAGATTTTATTTTTTGCCACAAGATTTTGGAAAATGCCAAAAAACAATTATTTTTTTTACAAAGTTATCACTCTTACCACTTACCGACCACGTTGTGTACATATACTGCTGCAGTGTGGCAGTTGCGCGCTGCCAGCGGTGCACTCTCGTACCCGCCGCACGCTGCGTGAGTGTGGCCGCGGGTCGGGCAGACTCCATGTCCGCCGGTGACTCGCGATCACCTAATACAGAGGCACAATGGGGAACCACCAATGTAAACACGGTGGTTTCCTGTTCTGTCAGCGGACATGACAGTGATCTACTGATCCCTGCAATCGGGATCAGTTAGATCTGTCATGTCCCTGCCAGCCCAGCCCCCACACAGTTAGAACACAGTGATGGAACACATTTAACCCCTTGATTGCCCCCTTAGTGTTAACCCCTTCCCTGTCAGTGGCATTTATACAGTAATCAGTGGCTATTTTTAGCTCTGATCGCTGTATAAATGTAAATGGTCCCCAAAAAGTGTCAAAAGTGTCCGATCAGTCCGCCGCAATATCGCAGTCCCAATAAAAATCGCAGATCACCGCCATTACCAGTAAAAAAATAAAAGCCACAAATCAATTCTCATAGTTTGTAGACATGTTAACTTTTGTGCAAACCAATCAATAAAAGCTTTTTGCAATTTTATTCACCAAAAATATGTAGAAGAATATATTTTGGCCTGATGAATACATTTGTTTCTTTTTATATATATTTTTCTGGATATGTATTATAGCAATAAGTAAAAAAATATTTTTTTTTTTCCAAAATTGTTTATTTATAGAGCAAAAAATAAAAACCGCAGAGGTGATCAAATACCACCAAAATAAAGCTCTATTTGTGGGGAAAAAAGGATGGCAAGTTTGCTTGGGTGCAACTTCGCACGACTGCGCAATTGTCATTTAAAGTGACACAGTGCTGAATCGCAAAAAGTGCTCTGGTCTGGAAGGGTCTAAATCCTTCCGGGGCTGAAGTGGTTAATGAGATATTTCTCACACATGGGTATATGTGGAATTACACCCCAAAACACATTCTGCTACTTCTCCCGAGTATGGGGATACCACATGTGACATACTTTTTGGGAGCCTAGCCATGTACAGGGCCCCAAAATACAATGACCACCTTCAGGCTTTCAAGGGGTGTTAATTATGCACTGTATTTCCTGACTACCCATCACATCTCGGAGGCCCTAAAAGGCCAGGACAGTATAAACATTACCCAAATGACCCCTTTTTGGAAAGTAGACACCCTAAGATATTTGCTGAGAAGCATGTTGAGTCCATGTAAGATTTTATTTTTTGCCACAAATATTTGGAAAATGACAAACAAAAAAAATGTATTATTCTTTTTTTTACACCATTTTGTCACTTTAATGAGCGATTTCTCACACATGCCATGGGTATATGATGTGGAATTACACCCCAAAACACATTCTGCTACTTCTCCTTAGTATGGGGATACCACATGTGTGTTTTTAGGAGCCAGCCACTTGCAGGGACTGAAAAATCTAATGACCACCTTCAGGCTTTCAAACTTGCACATTTACTTTACTGACTACTTATTACAGTTTTGGAGGCCCTAAAATGAATAAGCTTACACATGTGGTATCCCCACACACGGGAGAAGTAGCAGAATGTGTTTAAATAGGTGTAATTCCATGTATACCTTTAGCATTTTTTTTGGCATTTTCCAAAAAGTTGTAACAAAAAATAAAATACTCCATGGACTCAACATGTCTAACTCTGCAGGAGATTAAATACAGCTTTATTATTTGGTCGTTGAAGACTATGTCTCCCATATTTAGATTATAGTCGTGGAAGCAGAAAGGATTTTCAATGCACAAGACATTGTGTCAATTCGGACTGTTGTATCTGAGTGACAAGTCCCACACTATCTTGCCACTCCTTCCCATATAGTCTGGGCATCCGGTATGCATAGCTTGTGGCCCTTTCACAACGCTTATACAGTTTGACCCCATATCTGGCACACTTGCTGCGGAGATATTGCTTCACAGAAACCTGCCAGTAAAATGTACAAGGGACTCATCTATGCAGAAAAAGCAAAGTGGGATGAGCTTATGACTATGCTGCATCTATTTTCACTGTACATTCACAAAGGCCTAGGCTCAAAGCAAGTGCATTGCATGAAGTGCTTTTCAAGGGGTTTCTAAACCATGGTTACAGCTCCCAAAGCAGTGGAGCATGACGTTGATGGGCCCTGAGTTTGTTGGCACCCCCAGTGCCCAAGAGTGGTTGTCAGCAAAGGGCGTATTTGCAACCTATATGGCCCACAAGGGGAACACATAGGTGGTCGCCAGGTTTACCGCTCCCAAAGCACTGGAGCATGACATTGATGGGCCCTGAGTTATTTGGCACCCCCAGTGCCCAAGAGTGGTTGTCAGCAAAGGGCTTATTTGCAACTTACCTGGCTCACATGGGAAACACATAGGTGGTTGTCCCTCCCTCATGATGTTTTCAGTAAATGTCAGGTGAATGTGCAGGGAATGTAAAATCTGTACTTGTATAAACAAAATGAGTGTTATAGCAAACTACTTTTCCATTGCAAGAACAGATGCTTCTAAATGCATTTCTCACCCGGAAATGGTGGGCCAATGTGCTGAAAAATGTGCTTTATGAATAAGGCTATGAACACAGTTGTAAGGTTTCAAAATGTAACTTTTGAAGTTAATGTCAAAATGCAGAACTTTCTTTACCTGTTCCAGAAAACAACTTTTTACACATGTTGTTTTTTAAGTGTGTGATTTACTTACGTAGATTCCGGTTTGAATGCAGGATTCGGCCCCAGTGCACTCTATGGTGATCTCTGGCATACACCCAAGCAATTCTTCAACTTTCTGAGCTGTCTGCTCAGGAGTCTCATTGGTGACTTGAAGAAGAAAATCTGCACCCACTTCTCTGGCTTTTTCCAGCCGTGATGGAGATAAATCTAATGGGAAATAAATGTTTAAATGAATAAGAAGGCAAGAAGCTGAGTACATAGTTGAAGTACACACGTGACCCATCTTACTCGCAAAAGGATTTTGTTGCATATACAGTGGAGAAAATAAATTATTTGATCCTCTGCACATTTTGTAAGATTGCCCGCTTACACAGAAATGAAGCGTCTATAATTTTTATTATGGGTGTATTTTAAATGATAGAGACAGAATATGAATAAAAAATCCAGAAAATACATGATACAAATGTTATAAATTGAGTTGCAGTTTAGTGAGTAAAATAAGTATTTGATCCCTAAGCAAAACATGACTTTGTACTTGGTGGAGAAACCCTTGTTGGCAAGCACAAAGTTAAAATGTTTCTTGTAGTTAGTTACCAGGTTTGCATACATCTCAAGAGAGATTTTGGTCCACTGTTCTTTACAGATCTACTCTATATCATTAAGGTTTCTTGGTTGTCATAGCCAGATCTTCCTTGCAGGTGGCAAAAACCGTCAATGGGTTGGCTTACCCCAACTTAAGAAATTATTTCATTGCTTCTCAACTAACCTACATTTATCAAAATACAATACAAATCATATAACATAAGCAGTGCTAAAATCACTATAATGCAAACTGATATATTCTATGTTAAACATCACCCAGTGATAAGTGACAGTCCATAACAATATGAAGTAATCAAGTCATATAAGTGTAGGTCTGGTTCAACAAGAACACTTTCTTGAGAATGATCATAGAATGTCATCCCCCATACACCCCATGAGCATTCAGTGCCCAACTTTCCCCAAAGGTTGGACTCTATTCTCATGCTCTGGCCACAACGCTTGGTAGTGCTATCTCTGCACTTAGCAATCTTTTGTAGTTGTGGCAATGGTCCATTTACTCCAAACACGAGTCCAAATGTAAGGTGAAACACAGTGATTGGGCTGTACGGCAACGCTAGTCAGCAGACATCCCGTCCCCCCGCTGGTCAGAGGAGCGAAGGAGGTATATCGTAGCTGACCATGGAGTCGGAACAAGTCTTAGGATGGCCGGCGTCTGCATATAATGATACCTACTCTTAACTTCGGTGTCTGGTAAGAGTGAATTATACGGGGGGGGGGGGGGGGGTTTAGGCATTTGGCACATGTTTGGAGCAAATGGACCATTGCCACAACTACAAAAGATTGCTATGCTAAGTGCAGAGATAGCACTACCAAGCGTTGTGGCCAGAGCATGAGAATGCCTGGAAAATGGTTGCAGTAAGAGTCCAACCTTTGGGGGAAGTCGGGCGCCTGCATGCTCACGGGGTGTATTATGGTGGATGACATTCTCCGATCATTGTCAAGAAAGTGTTCTTGTTAAACCAGACTTACACTTATGTGACTTGATTACTTCATATTGTTATGGACTGTCACTTATCACTGGGTGATGTTAAACAGAATATATCAGTTTGCATTGTAGTGATTTTAGCGCTGCTTATGTTATATGATTTGTATTGTATTTTGATTCATTTATCAATTTAAAGTGGCTGCTGTGTTTGTAAAGTGTTTGCTGGATACTTGGTCTTATATCTGTAGTGGCGCAGATCTACGATCTATTCCAGTAGGTGGGCCCAATATGTTTAGATCTCCTCTTTGGTTAACCTACATTTATGATTGGCTACACTTGGATCCCCAGACTCCGTCCACCACACTCCTCTCTGCCCTTTTTAGCCCCTCTACCTCCCTAGAAGATGAGTTACACAGATCTAAAAAGGGGACGTAAGCACCGGTTCCTCTCCCATCGGCGTGGGGATTTAGGGCCTGGCGGGGGGGGGGGGGGGCTACTTTCACAACCGCCATTGGGGAAATCTCCCAAGACTCCCCTGTGGTGGAATAAAAACCTCCCTGAGCTCCATGGTCACCCTGACCTGCTCTGGTGGTGTCACTTCGGAGTTACCCACCTGTGTCATGTAGTGGAAGACAACACCTTTGCCTCCTTCTATACTCTAAAGCAGAAATATGTTATTGACAATAAATTTTTTTACAAATATCTCCTTATGCGACACACCATCCAGGCACAGTTTGGATCTCTGACCATTGAGCTCATGGTTTCCTCTATTGAGGACCTCCTGGCGCACCCTGAAATCTCCAAATTAGTGACCACCTTCTACGGCCGTCTTCAATGGCTGGGCGCTGACCCATTTCAGATTTCTCATCGCAAGTGGCTTGCACTTTTGCCTGGGATATCTGAGGACTGGGAAGAGGCCACTGAGATCAGCTTCCAAGATCTTATCAGTACTGCGGACCAGCTAATTAAATTTAAATATATACATCACTTACACTACACCCCTGCTAAGTCTGTATGGGGCTGGGTTCAGATATTGCCTGTTCTAGATGTAACCTAATTTCGGCAGACTTCCTTCATATGTTCTGGACCTATCCTGGTTTGTCTGCCTTTTAATAAGATATTTTTTTTTTTTATTGTAAATTACATCTCCTGGTTCCCCATACTCCTGAAGTTGGCCTTCTTGGAATACTAAATGATCATGTGCACTGGGCCCATGCTAGAACTCTGTTACGTACACTGTTGTTTTATGCTCGCAAGACCATCCTACTACACTGGAAGGACACCACTCCTCTGGCAATGGGGGTTCTCTTTTGCAACGTCCAAGGAGACCTGCCTAGATTTAAACTGATCTATAAAGATCTTAAGATCTGGCAGCCATGGCTGGACGTTTCAGAGACTTTTTGGGGAACTGTGCTTTCTTCGCAACTTTCTTAGTTCAATATCACTGCTGCGCAATGTTCAGTTGCTATGTTGATGACTCCTCTTATCTTGAATGGTTCGCCTTGGTTTAACGGCTAGTTGGAATACGTTAGGGGACCGGCCGTGGCACACAAGGTGATGTTGTATGTGTGTGGGGTGAATGGGTGTGTATGCGTGCTTGAATTTTTTTCCCCTTGATACTGTTTGGACCACACTATGATCCTGGGATATGGTTACTCTCCCTTAATGAAGAACTGGAGGACCTTTCCCTGACTTATGGGTTTGATACCCCCACTGACATACCTGAATATATACAGAAATCCTGATGTAACTCTTTTGTGGTTCCAGGGTTGGGGTGTTATTTTGCTGTTCTACTATATAATCTTTGCAAAAATTTTAAACACCCTTGAAAAAAAAAAAAAATCGGTTGGCTGGTGCTTGGCAACAAGTTTCAGCTCCCTCCTTAAATTTTCTATAGGATCAAGGTCTGGAGACTCGCTAGGGCATGCCATGACCTTAATGTGCTTCTTCTTGAGCCACTCCTTTGTTGCCTTGGGTCACTGTCATGCTGGAAGGCCCATCCATGACCCATCTTCAGTGTTCTGGCTGAGGGAAGAAGGTTCTCGTCCAAAAATTTTGCAATACATTGCCCCGTCCATTGGCCCTTCAATGTGGCCTGTACCTTTAGCAGAGAAACAGCCCCAAAGCATAATGTTTCCACCTCCTTGACTGTAGGGATGGCGTTCTAAGGGTCATAGCCAGCATTTTTCTTCCTCCAAACACGGGCCGAGTTAATGCCAAAGAGTTCAATTTTGGTCTCATTTGACCACAGCACTTTCTCCCAATCCTCTGAAGCATTTAGATTTTCATTGGCAAATTTCACACAGGCCTGTACATGTGCCTTCTTGAGGAGGGGGACTTTGTGGGCGCTGCAGGATTTCAATTCATGATGGCATATTGTGGTTTGTTTTGTGACTATCTCAACTGCCTTGAGATCATTCACAAGCTCCTCCCGTGTAGTTCTGGGCTGATCCCTCATTTTTCTAATGATCATCCTTACCCCATGAGGCGAAATCTTGCATTAAGTTCCAGATCAAGGGCAATTGATGGTTTTGTATTTCTTTCATTTGTGAATAATCGCTCCAACAGTTGTCTCCTTCTCACCAAGCTTCTTGATGATGGTCTTGTAGCCCATTCCAGCCTTGTGCAGGTCTACAATCTTGTCCCTGACATCCTTTGACATCTCTTTGGTCATGATGGTGAGGTTTAAATGGAAGAAAAATTCTGTGGACAGGTGTCTTTTATATACATAATCAGTTGTTGTTAGGAGCACCTTTCATTAAGTAGTTCTGAAGCCAGAAGGTTTATTTATCTTCGATTCTACTGCATTCTATTCATGAAGATAAAAATACCCTTCTGTGTGCAGCAGCCCCCCAAATACTTACCTGAGCTCCATCTTGATCCAGCGTTATTGCACAAGAGAATTGGCTGTCCGGGACTCTCCCTCCTGATTGGCTGAGGGCCGAATCGCAGCTCCCTGTCTGAATAGACACACGGCTCAGCAGCTAAGCTTTTTTCGGATTTTTGGTTGATATCCCATCTCTGTCATTTAAAATACACATATGATAACAATTATAGACCCTTCATTTCTTTGTAAGTGGGCAAACTTACAAAATCTGCAGGGGATCAAATGATTATTTTTGCCACTGTATTTGTAAAGACATGTAAAGCCGTACTGCTCTTTCAAGACACATCTAGAGAGTGTGGTTCCCCCACTCAAAATTATCCCAAATGATGGGACATTATGTATATAGCACTGCATAACTTGAGAGCATGCTTACCTAGAGTTCCTAGTATTCTAAACCAGATACCCCGCCCAGACACTCTACATGTTCTTAACCATTTATTTTCTCCACAGCAGTCAAAGCATTGCAACTAGGGCAAAGCAAATTTTGTGAGCAGCAGCAGCACAAAATACCCTTCACAAAGTGCTGCACAATGCAATAAATCTTTCCTGGCATGTGTACAGGGGATTAAAGGTGGCAGTACAGATCGATGCACAGTTTACATGTATATTTTATGTATTTTTAATCAATTCATACATGAATTAAACATTTTATGGAATCTGGACCCTTGAAAACAGAGAAGGCTAATAATATGAAAGTGAAAACATATTTCGAACATATAAACTGATATGATTCAAGGGCTGAGATCATTAGCCTTTCATTTGGCATAAAGTGGGAGTAAACTTTATTGGTTGATTTTTACCTATAGGTAAGTGCACCATTTAGGAGATATTTACTTGTGAAGACGCCTTTGATGTCACCGGCACATGCGCTCTGAAGAAGGAACGGCAAACCCATGCCGTTTCCTCAGAGTCCTGTGCCATGAACAGCGGCTCCCGCGCCTCTTCAAATAAAAGGACCGAAGCCCGCCACCCGGAAGGAAGACCGGGTGAAGATGGAAGCCCTGTCTGGTGACAGCATGCCGCTGGAGGGCTTTGTTTTAGGGTAAGTTTCACATAGTGTGCTAGTACGCGATCCAAACTAGCACATTATAACTTTGTCTTGCAGGTTTTTTTTATTTTTAAAGCTGGCAGGTTACTACTGCTTTAAAGGATAAGCTCACTATTCATAACATGTTATCCACATTCATTCATAATAGTCCGGTCCCCAATCTGACAGCTAGAGGGGATCTTCTGCCCCTTGCTAGCTGTCACAATTTAAAATAAAACGTGGCCAAGCGGGGGTCCGCCTACCCGGCAGCTTCACTCATTCACAGTCTCCTGTGAATGAAAAACGACATGGTCTGTCAGCTTGTAGTTTTCAATGAACTACCACGGCACTGTGGTAGTTCAATCCCATTTCCAGTCAGATTGTATCTGCTTGTCCGTACAGGATGTGCTGGAGACCCACATGCGGCTCTCCAGCTGTTGTAGAACTACATTTCCCATGAGGCATTGCAAGGCTGATGGATACAATTACTCCCAGAAGCATGATGGGAAATGTAGTTCTACAACAGCTGGAGAGCCGCAGGTTCCCTACCCCTGCTTTACAGGCTCCAAAAAATAATAATAAATGCACATTTTTTACCTGCAAAAAATATGCATGCATTATTTTTTTTCTAAAAAGTGAACTTCTCCTTTAAATCCTTTATCCTCAAGTTAGTGGTGCTTTTGGTGAGTAAATTGAGTGACTCATTGAAAAAAATATGTATGGAGGAACTTATAGAGGTTACTTGTGTTAATATCAGAAGTCTTCTTTAGGTCCTTAATCTGAAACAGTATCTCGTCTCCGAGATTGTGAAATGGATATACAAAAACATTTATTAAAATGTAAACTGCAATACTTTGCTAATAAGTCAAAAAGAAAGGAGTCTATTACAAGTATGCAGATTATACATTTCATACATTATCTACCCAATGAGGAAATGCATTTGTGTGTCACAATATTGATATGCAAATAACCTAATCTCACTAATATACATATATAAACATGAACAATACAGCAATAAAAATGATACTGGTTTTCTGTATATCTAAACTGCTATGAAATGAGTCAGTTTTGACATCATTAGAGAGCAAAAGTGCTATAGCCTGTGCTGTAAAATGTCACACACTGCTGTAATCATGTATTTAATGATCCAAAAATACGTCATTTACAGGAAGTGTGAAAGGCAAGGTTCACATTTATAATGTTAAACAAAATGATAGCAGACAAACAGTAACCACAAATCGGAAGGTATTTTTGTGCTTCAAACGAATGGAATTTATGGATACCTTCACACACATAATATGCATCATCAAAAGGTGTGTGTATTATATATATATATATATATATATATATATATATATAGGCGGTCCCCTAGTTACAAACATCCAACTTACGAATGGCTCCTACTTACAAACAAAGGGAGACAACAGGAAGTGACAAGAAATCCACCCCTAGGAAGGGAAATTCACTCCTGACTCAAAATCCAATTATCATTGGGGCAGGAAGTGAGGTGAAATCTTCTGAACAGAAACAGACAGCAAAACAAACTTTACAGGGGTGTCAACCCTTCCCTATGCTATCCAAAAAGCTTAAAAATTGTTTTTTTGGCTGAAGCTACATGTAAAAAAAAATTTACCTGTTCCAACTTACAAACAAATTCAACTTAAGAACAAACCTACAGTCCCTATCTTGTTTGTAACCCGGGGAACGCCTGTATATGTATATATATATATGTGCACTGTATACACACACAGTATATATAGACAGGTGTAAAAAAAAAATCTGTAAATTAGGAGAGCTTTCAAAAATAGAAGTGTTAATAGTTTATATCATTAATTAATAGAATAAATTGGGGGGGAGAGTGGTTCTGTAAGGACAGAAAGATACTGCCACGTCCTATAGTTTAGAAATTCAAAAAAGAGGGAGAGACTCCCAGATTGTAAGCTATCCCCTGGACTTTACAGGCAGTTGGTTGGATAAGGTACAAAAAAGAGATTTAAGAAATAGTAAAAAAATATACAATTTTATTGATACAAAAACATATGATATATTCCAACATTGGAGTGAGTTGGGACAAGAAGTTCCCAGTCCACTTCAAATTATGTGTGGATATACAAGGTCAAAAATTGGATACAAACAATGCATACATCAAATGCAGTTATAAAAAGACAAAACATTGAATTTGTCTCAACATGGTACTAACGTTAGAACAGCATATATGGAAAAAGCTTGGATGCATATGAGAATAGATACATTCAAGGAGCCGCTATATGAGCAGGGTCTTGGAGCTATTTCTCAGATATCCCAACATGTTTCGGTCAATCCTTCATCAGGGGATTGTGTGCATCACGCAGAACAATAATTGTGCTGTCTGTAACAAAGTTCAATCATACAGGACAATGTTATCATGCATGTGGTATATAATACAGGTAGTTTGGTAAGAATGCATTCCCATGGGGAAAAAAAAAGACAAAAGGTAAGAGAAAGCTGAGGTGAACCATCACTTACATCTTAACTGAAAGTACCATCGACCAAGTTTCAAGCAGCCCGGCAGGATCTGAAAGCCGAGTCCAATAAGGGTCACAGGGAGTAAACCCCACGGGGTGGATCATAGATTATGCAACCAAAAGGGGCCCAAAGAGGCTGAGTCAGCAGACCTCACAAGGAGGTGTAGTGTGGTGCTGGTAAAGATAAAAAAGGAGGAGATAGAGTGAAGTATATAAGTATAGATGTGTATGTATACAAAGCTACATTCGTTAAAGGCAATGGGCCGTCACACCCCAAAGGGGTTGATGCTTGCCCTCTTGTTTGTACCATGTGAAAATGC
>BLSH010549208.1:188120-203756 GCA_018402905.1 Glandirana rugosa
CCTAAATGGAAAACATGTAAATGAAGAAAATGAGTAAAACAATTAATTACTATATGTTTTTTCTCCCTCTCTGAGGGTCTAACATTCGATAGGGGACCTGAAATGTCCGTCAACCAACCTATTCCATGTTTTTTCTCTAAATTCTTTATCATTTTTTTATATGTTAAAATAACTATGTTTTTGTATACTATATAAGGTTGTAACCTCACTCAACCCTGTTCTTCAAGGGTCAGGTGAAGTTTAATACACACCTATATGTTCCAGTTTTTAACCTATGTTTGTTACGTATGTAGTTTACGTCAATATTTTTCTGTTTTGTTACTTAAACAGAGTTGTACCATGATTGCAATATATTTTTTTACTATTTCTTAAATCTCTTTTTTGTACCTTATCCAACCAACTGCCTGTAAAGTCCAGGGGATAGCTTACAATCTGGGAGTCTCTCCCTCTTTTTTGTATATCATTAATTAACAAAATGAGTAAAAGAAGTAAATGTACAAAAGGTAAATCCAAACTAAATCAATAGTTGGTGTGACCACCCTTTGCCTTCAGAACAGCATCAATTCTAGATACACAGTTTTTGAAGGAACTTGGCAGGTAGGGTGCTCCAAACATCTTGGAGAACTAACCACAGATCTTCTCTGGATGTACAGTAGGCTGCCTTCTGTCTTTTCATGTAATCCCAGACAGACTTGATGTTGAGATTGGGGCTCTGTGGGAGCCAAACCATCACTTCCAGGACTCCTTGTTCTTTACATTGAAGATGCACTATATTGTCAAAAGTATTGGGCCACCTGCCTTTACACGCACATAAACTTTAATGGCATACCAGTCTTCGTCCGTTCTGAATTAGAGCGGAGACTGCGAGCCAGGCCTTCTTATCCAACATTTGTGCCTGACCTCACAAATGCACTTCTGGAACAATGGTCAAACATTCCCATAGACACTCCTAAACCTTGCAGACAGCCTTCCCAGAAGATTTGGAGCGGTTATAGCTGCAAAGGGTGACATTGGCTGTATGCCTGTATTTCTCAGCATTGAGGACACCATTGATCCTGACCAAATCTCCAACTCCATTTGCAGAAATGCAGCCTCAAACTTGCAGGGAACATCCACATGCTTCACTGTTGATTTCTACAGACAGTAGATGGGTGCTTGACATCTTCCATTGTCGAAGGGAAATAAGCATGATGTGTCTCATCTTGCTGATGCAGTAAAACTAACTTGTGTCAGCCAATATCATTAACAATTATCTGCAGTGTAAAGAAGAACGAGGAGTCCTGAAAGTGGCAATAAACAATCGAAAAATAAAAAATGTTGATAGAATTCCGTGAGGAAACAGTCCACCACCAATATAAATACTTTACACTTTGTGCTTCCAGTATTATCCTTTTCTCATGGTGTTGACCCCAATATAATATCAAGGTCAAACCAAGCATTTGTTATCCTTTCCCGAACAGTATCTCCTCCACTCCACCAAAGCATCCCCCCTCCGGCAGCACCTGGTTCTCAAGCAGTAGTTACATGCAAAACAAAAGAGGATTAATAGTGTTATCTGTATAAAACCTTCATTAAAAACGCTCAAATAAAACACTCACTTATTAAAATCAATCTCAGTACTATAGTATACACACGTCAAGATACAAAGGGACATCAAATAGCGGTGTACATCTTACCACAATGGCCATTACATTGTCCGCAGCGTGGTTCCGTCCCTATACACATTACGCCCAGAATATGGGCTTCCTCAGGAAAGTGTTTATAACATGTTGGTGGTGGACTGTTTCCTCACAGAATGATATGGACATTTTTTTTACAAATCTGTGTGCAAGTGTATCTAAAATAATTCATGCTTTTTTGAAGGCAAAGGATGGTCACAGCAAATACTGATTTGGAGTTCTCTTATGTTTATTTACTTTCCATTTTGTTTGATTGAAAAAAATAAGCTATTAACACTTCTATTTCTGAAAGCATTCTTACTTTACAGCTTATCTTCACACCTGCCTAAAACATTTGCACAGTGCTGTATATATACATATACACACCAAGTATCTCACAAAAGTGAGTACACCCCTCACATTTTTGTAAATATTTTATTTTTTCATGTGACAACATTGAAGAAATGACACTTTGCTACAATGTAAAGTAGTGAGTATACAGCTTGTATAACAGTGTAAATTTGCTGTCCCCTCAAGATAATTCAACACACAGCCATTAATGTCTAAACCGCTGGCAACAAAAGTGAGTACACCCCTAAGTGAAAATGTCCGACTTAGCCCCAAAGTGTCAATATTTTGTGTGGCCACCATTATTTTCCAGCACTGCCTTAACCCTCTTGGGCATGGAGTTCACCAAAGCATCACAGGAGTTCTCTTCCACTCCTCCATGACGACATCACAGAGCTGGTGGATGTTAGAGACCTTGCTCTCCTCCACCTTCAGTTTGAGGATGCCCCACAGATGCTCAATAGGGTTTAGGTCTGGAGACATACTTGACCAGTCCATCACCTTTACCCTCAGCTTCTCTAGCAAGGCAGTGATCATCTTGAAGATGTGTTTGGGGTCGTTATGTTGAAATACCGCTCCGTGGCCCAGTCTCCAAAGGGAGGGGATCATGCTCTGCCTCATTATGTCACAGTACATGTTAGCATTCATGGTTCCCTCAATGAACTGTAGCTCCCCAGTGCCGGCAGCACTCATGCAGCCCCAGACCATGACACTCCCACCACCATGCTTGACTGTAGGCCAGACACACTTGTCTTTGTACTCCTCACCTGGTTGCTGCCACACACTTGACACAATTTGAACCAAATAAGTTTATCTTGGTCTCATCAGACCACAGGACATGGTTCCAGTAATCCATGTCCTTAGTCTGTTTGTCTTAAGCAAACTGTTTGTGGACTTTCTTGTGCATCATCTTTAGAAGAGGCTTTCTTCTGGGGCGACAGTCATGCAGACCAATTTGGTGCAGTGTGCGGCGTATGGTCTGAGCAATGACAGGCTGACCCCCACTCCTTCAACCTCTGCAGCAATGCTGGCAGCACTCGTACATCTATTTCCCAAAGACAACCTCTGGATATGACGCTGAGCATGTGACCTCAATGTCTTCGGTCGACCATGGCGAGGCCTATTCTGAGTGGAACCTGTTCTGTAAAACCACTGTATGGTCTTGGCCACCATGCTGCAGCTCATTTTCAGGGTCTTGGCAATCTTCTTATAGCCTATGCCATCTTTATGTAGAGTAACAATTCTTTTTTTCAGATCCTCAGAGAGTTCTTTGCCATGGGGTGCCATGTTGAACTTCCAGTGACCAGTATGAGAGAGTGAGAGCGACAACACCAAGTTTAACACACCTGCTCCCCATTCACACCTGAGACCTTGTAACACTAATGAGTCACAGGACACCTGAAGGGAAAATGCCAAATTGGGCCTAATTTGGATATTTTCACTTAGGGGTGTACTCACTTTTGTTGTCAGCGGTTTAGACATTAATGGCTGTGGATTAAGTTATTTTTAGGGGACAGCTGTGCACTCACTACTTTACATCGTAGCAAAGTGTAATTTCTTCAGTATTGTCACATGAAAAGATATAAAATATTTACAAAAATGTGAGGGGTGTACTCACTTTTGTGAGAAACTGTATATATATATATACACACACACACACACACACACACACAGTATCTCACAAAAGTTGTAAATATTTCATTATATCTTTTCCTGTGACAAAATTAAAGAAATAACACTTTGCTACAATGTAAAGTAGTGAGTGTACAGCTTGTATAACAGTGTTAATTTGCTGTCCCCTCAAAATAACTCAACACACAGCCATTAAAGTGGATGTAAACCCACCACTCACCCAGTATAAACTAATGACACAGTATAAATGTATATATACCGGTACATGCAAGCCTCCTGCATCTATCCCTACCTTGAAAATGTCCTTCCTGTAAGCACTAGCAGCTCTGTAAAATTCTGAAATCAGAGGGTGTCTGTGTTTGCTGGAGTTTGGTGGGTGGAGTTGTGATGTCACAAGCCTCCCGACCCACCTCTATACTGAGACATTGAGGAGGGAGGGGGGAGTGTAAAGGAGATAAGTAAATTGCTTGTCACTCACAGAGCAAGGGGTGGATCGACTGTGTATTCCCCTGTTAGTCAGACTTTCTCTGCCTGAGAAAAGATAAGCTCATTACTCACACTTGGATTAACTCTTTGTGGGAAGACTAGGCACAGATGATATAACATGCTATACTCTACAAGGCAGAATTATTAATTGCATTTTTTTTTCGGGTTTACATCCACTTTAATGTCTAAACCGCTGACAACATAAGTGAGTACACCCCTAAGTGAAAATGTCCAAATTGGGCCCAAAGTGACAATATTTTGTGTGGTTACCATTATTTTCCAGCACTGCCTTAACCCTCTTGGGCATGGAGTTCACCAGAGCTTCACAGTTTGCCACTGGAGTCCTCTTCCACTCCTCCATGATGACATCACGGAGCTAGTGGATGTTAGAGACCTTGCATTTGAGGATGCCCCACAGATACTCAATAGTGTTTAGGTCTGGAGACATGCTTGGCCAGTCCATCACCTATACCCTCAGCTTCTTTAGCAAGGCAGTGGTTGTCTTGGAAGTGTGTTTGGGGTCATTATCATGTTGGAATAGTGCCCTGTGGCCTAGTTTTCAAAGGGAGGGGGTCATGCTCTTCTTCAGTATGTCACAGTACATGTTGGCATTCATGGTTCCCTCAATGAACTGTAGCTCATCAGTGCCGGCAGCACTCATGCAGCCCCAGACCATGAGGCAAGACACTCTTGTCTTTGTACTCTCACACACGCTTGACACCATCTGAACCAAATAAGTTTATCTTAGTCTCATCAGACCACAGGACATGGTTCCAGTAATCCAGGTTATTAGTCTGCTTGTCTTAAGCAAACTGTTTGCGGGCTTTTTTGTGCATCATCTTTAGAAGAGGTTTCCTTCTGGGACAACAGCCATGCTGACCAATTGGATACAGAGTGCGGCATATGGTCTGAGCACTGACAGGTTGATCCCCTACCCCATCAACCTCTGCAGCACTCATACGTCTATTTCCCAAAGACAACCTCTGGATATGATGCTGAGCATGTGCACTCAACTTCTTTGGTAAACTATGGAGAGGCCTGTTCTGAGTGGAACATGTCCTGTTAAACTGCTGTATAGTCTTTGACACCGTGGTGCAGCTCAATTTCAGGGTCTTGGCAATCTGCTTATAGCCTTGGCCATCTTTATATATAACATGAATTCTTTTTTGTAGATCCTCAGTTCTTTGCCATGAGGTGCCATGTTGATCTTCCAGTGAGCATAATGAGAGAGTGAAAGCGATAATACCAAATTTAACACACCAGCTCCCCATTCACACCTGAGAGCTTGTAACACTAACGAGTCACATGACACCGGTGAGGGAAAATGGCTAATTGGGCCCAAGTCGGACATTTTCACTTAGGGGTGTACTCACTTATGTTGCCAGCGGTTTAGACATTAATGGCTGTGTATTGAGATATTTTGAGGGGACAGCAAATTTACACTGTTACACAAGCTGTACACTCACTAATTTACATTGTAGCAAAGTGTCATTTGCAGGAAAGGTACCCCCCCCCCGATCACATGCGGATAAAAATAAACACTTTCTAGTGCTCTCTGTATAAAATCACACAATTTTATTGTACATAAAATAGAGGTACTCACAATTAAAAGCACCTCCACTGGTGCCAGTATGCAATCACAATATATTCCAATTTCTAAGATGGCCGTGCAGGTGACGTCCGGCGTGTTCCTCCCTCAGGTAAGCGTTACGTCCTATTTGCGGGACTTCTTCAGCACTCATGCTGAAGAAGTCCCGCAAATAGGACGACCATCTTAGAAATTGGAGTATATTGTTGTGATTGCATACTGGCACCAGTGGAGGTGCTTTTAAATGTGAGTACTTATATTTTATGTACAATAAAATTGTGTGATTTTATACAGAGAGCACTAGAAAGTGTTTATTTTTATCCGCATGTTATCGGGGAGAGTACCTTTCCTGCTGCAGTCGTAAGGAATTCCCACATGGGGAATGAGATCTTCATCACCAATTGTGTGTGATACATGCCTGATGGCCTTTGTGGTCGCATCCAGGAGATGAGAGGCTGCTAGTGGTTGTGGCAATAGGACCCACATTATCTTCACCTGCATGAGTTTTAGTACTTGACACCATAACTCACATCGAGAGATCTCTTTTCTTATATGGACTGTTGTTTGCGCTGCACTAATTACTTTAGATTTAATGTTGAAAGGATTACGAATTGCCTTTATGTGTTCAGCTTGCATTCCATCAATTTTTACAGTAGTTTATGATTTTACATTTTTCTGCACTGAATTGTTTATACCTTGAGCTTTCCATTAATTCTACACCTGCTTACCTAACTCTCTTCTGCCTTACTTCCTGGTCAGTGAAGTGAAATACAAAGAAGCGCCACTAAGTAAATAGGTCTTTAATGTGTAATACAATAGCTTAAAAACACTTACATGGGAGATAAAATAGATTGGCTCCTTGTAACCAGGTGTCTCGGGGTCTGTCACTGCGCTGCTGGGTGGTGTGTGTACCCGTCGCGGGAACCGCGGTGAACAATAAGGACGCAGGCAATCCTGTCTGGAGTTCCGGGTGGCTGGTGCACACAGACCCCGAAGAGAGGGGGAACACAACGTATTTCAGGGCATGCGCCAAGTCCGCACGGAGCATGCGCGCTCCTTTGTCATGTGATCACTTCACGTGACAAAGGAGCGCACATGCTCGGTGTGGACTTGGCACATGTCCTGAAACGCTCTTCGACAGGATTGCCGGCGTCCTTCTCGTTCACCGTGGTTCCCGCGGCAGGTACACACCACCCAGCAGCTCAGTGACAGACCCTGAGATACCTGGTTACAAGGAGCCGATCTATTTTATCTCCCATGTAAGTGTTTTTAAGCTATTGTATTATACATTAAAGACATATTTACTTAGTGGTGCTTATCTGTATTTCCTTTTATGCATACACCTGAGCGACTTCACTCAAGAGAGAAGCTTGCCTTAAGTGCAGTCGTTTTCTATCTGGAACTGTCAACAGCCCGAGTTGGTTTTTCTTCATGCTTCTTTGTGCTTTTTTTTTACCAGTGCCACTATTGATTCCTAAGAGCCCCTACTCTTCACTGCCATTGACTTTAATCCAGTCCCTTGGTTAATTGTTGCTTATACTGCTACCTTTGACACCAGATTCCATCATTCAGTGTAGATGATGCAGGGTGTGAGAGTGAGGTAAGCCTAGGTAGAATTAATGGAAAGCTGTTTTATTTTTTCAAAAGAAGTACATTAATGCTATATTGGTACATAGGGGAGCTGGAATTTAGAAAAAAAAAGTGAACTTAGCCTTTAAGCCTAGTACACAGTAGTTTTTTTCGTTCAACACGGAAGGGCCCACTGATGACGTTCGATATTCGGCCCATGTGTACTAGGCTTTAGTCTCCATAGAATGATTGTCAACCACATTACCTACAGAAACTATCCATTGTGGTAATTTCATGGTTTAGCTGTCTTTGATAAAATGTAAGAAAAGAAGTGGAAAAAATAGGATTTTTTGACTTACCGTAAAATCCTTTTCTCGGAGTTCATTGACGGACGCAGCCTCTTATTCTTGACGTGTGGGGTATGCACCTTTTACCAGGAGCAGAATAGGCAGAACATAGTTCAGACAAAAAAGCAAGCTAGCCCCTCCCAGGGGGCAGTCCTCACTCTGCATAACCCACTCCGCCCTGCTAGCACTTCAGTTCGTAACAAGCAGTACAAACTCAAAACACAGAGGGGTGGGTGCTGCGTCCGTCAATGAACTCAGAGAAAAGGATTTTACGGTAAGTCAAAAAATGTGGGGACGTCCCAAAGCAGTGTCAACCAAAGAGGGGTGGGTAACACAATAACAACCATACCCAACGGAAAAATCTCCGGGAGGCGCCAGACGTGCCTACACCGCCGCCTGCAAAACTTTGCGGCCAAAAGCAGCATCTGCAGATGCGGACACATGAACGCTGTAAAACTTAGCAAAGGTGTGCACAGAGGTCCAAGTGGCAGCCTTGCACACCTGAGACACTGACGCTTGGTGTCAGAAAGCCCAGGAAGTACTAATCGCCCTGGTAGTATGAGCCGTGACCGGAAAAGGGGGTTCTCGACCCCGAACCTCATACGCACGGGTCACAGTCTGTCTGAACCAACGAGAGATAGTGGCCGACGAGGCCGCCAGTCCTTTGCGCGGTCCATCCGCCACCACAAACAGCATGTCCGACCTCTGAAAGGAGGCCGTAGCCATCAAATACCCCCGCAGAGCCCTAACCACATCCAAGGAGTGCAAAGCAACCTCCCTAGGATGTTATGGGCGTGGACACAAAGAAGGAAGGACAATGTCCTCATTAATGTGAAAAGAGGAAACCACCTTCGGTAGAAACGAAGGCGATGGGCGCAGCACCGCCTTGTCCTTATGCAAGACCAAGTAGGGAGACCTACAAGACAAAGCCGCCAACTTAGACACTCACCTGGCGGATGTGATGGCCACCAAAAAGGCCACCTTTTGCGAGAGCAACAGCAAAGAAATGTCTCTGATCTTTTCATATGGCGGCTTCTGCAGTACTGAAAGTACCAGGTTCAGATCCCACGACGCCAGGGGCGACCACACCTGAGGGGCCACATGATGTACCCCCTGTACAAACGTAGGAATCAAAGAGTGCGTCACTAACGGACACTGGAAAAGAATCGCTAGGGCAGAAATCTGCCCCTTGAGGGTACTCAATGGCAGTTTTTGATCCAGGCCTTGCTGAAGAAAGGCCAGCACACAAGCCACTGAAAAGGAACAGGGGTTCCACCCCCCAGCCTCGCACCAACCAATATAAGCCTTCCAGGTGCGGTGATAAATCTTGCGTGACGTAGACTTACGTGCCTTAAGCATGGTGGGGATCACCGACTCAGAGACCCCCCCTATCCCTCAATACCTGGGATTCAATAGCCAGGCTGTCAAAGCTAGCGAGTGTAAAGCAGGGTGCAGGATGGGCCCCTGCGACAGCAGATCTTCTCATAGCGGAAGCCGTCAGGGAACATCCGTTACCATCCGTACCACGTTGGCGCACCAAGGACGCAGAGGCCAATCTGGAGCCACCGGGATAGCCGGAATCCCCTCCACTTCTATCTGGCGCAACAGGCACGGAAGAAGCTTGAGAGGAGGGAAGGCGTAAAGGAGCCGGTACCGAGACCATGGAGCCACAAGGGCGTCCACGGCGTCCGCCAACGGATCACTTGCTCTGCACACAGGTTCGTACCTTGCGATTGAACCGGGATGCCAGCAGGTCCATGTCCGGCGTGTCCCACCTCTGGCAGATCTGACGGAACACTTCTGGATGCAGGGACCACTCTCCCTGATCCAGTCTGGCGACTGAGAAAGTCCGCCTGCCAATTTTCTACGCCCGGAATGTAAACGGCGGAGATGGCCGGCACATGAAGCTCTGCCCAACTCAAGATGTGGGCCGCTTTAGCGGCTGCTGCCATGCTCTTTGTGCCGCCCTGATGGTTTACATACGCCACCGCCGTGGCGTCGTCCGACTGCACCCGAACCGGTTGACTGTGCAACCTTTCCGACCAATGGGAGAGGCAGAGCCTGATCGCCCGCAGTTCCAGCACGTTGATCGGAAGGCGGGACTCCTCTGATGACCATTGGCCCTGGGCAGACAACCGTCCCAGTACTCCTCCCCAGCCCGCTAGGCTGGTGTCGGTTTTGACAATCGACCACTGCAGGTGAAGTAACGACTTCCCCAGACTCAACGTGGGGGCCCGTAGCCACCAGGCAAGAGATAAGCCACCACAGCAATGCCCCTCTGCCTCAGCAGAGCCAGCATCGGAGCCAACAGCTTGGTGCAGACTCGCGGAGCTGAGGCTAGGCCGAAGGGGAGAGCCACAAATTGGTAGTGGAGGTCCCCCACCGCGAAACGCAGGAACCACTGATGCCGAACACAAATGGGAACATAGAGGTACGCGTCCCTGATGTCCAGAGAAGCCAGGATATCCCCCTGGCGCAGCAGGGCCACGACAGAACGGACTGACTCCATCCAGAATTTGAGCGCCTTCAAGAAGTGATTGAGCGCCTTTGGGTCCAGAACCAGCCTGACTCCGTCCTTCTTTGGAACCACAAAGAGGTTGGAATAAAACCCGCAGAACCGTTACACAGGCGGGACAATCACCCCCTGCTCGAACAGAGCCTGGACAGCCCCAAACAGAGCTTGCCGACGCCCCGGAGGGAGCCTCAGATTTGAGGGGAAGAACCTGTCCGGGGGTAGGGTACAGAACTCTATCTTGTACCCGGAGGACACCACCTCTCGCACCCAAAGATCTGAGATGCGGGCGGTCCACCGAACCCCAGAAGCCGAGCGTCGGGCGGGGACAACCCATCATGCGGAGGCGGGCTTCTCCTCCACCTTCCCAGACTTGCGCTGCCAGGGACGCTTTTGGTACCCTGCGGCAGCCTTGCCGGACCGACCACCTGCACCGGGCGCACGAAAAAAACGCTTCTGGGTAGAGAAAGAGGGACCCTGTTTTCGGCGTTGCTCCAGCCGATTGGGTTCCAGAAGAAAAGTACTCTTCCCCCCTGTGAAATCCTTAATGATCTCATCCAGGGAAGTCCCAAACAGCTCTTCGCCCTGAAACGGCAGGTCCGTGAGGCCTTTTTTCGACGCATGGTCGCCCGACCAGCACCTCAGCCACAGCAGCCATCTAATGATGATCGCAAAAACTGCCAGTTTGGACAGCATGGAAGCTAAGTCCAAGGCCGCGTCGCAGAGGTATCGGAGACCCTGCGCCAGCTGGTTAGCCAGCTGCACCGACTCTAAAGGAACCACAAGGTCCCCCAAATCCTTGTGCAACACTGTCGCCCACTCCATGAGTGACTGCGCCACCATCGCTGACGCCAGTACCGGCCGCATCCGCCACCAGTAACATAGCCTTGGACACCGCCTCCGTCCGCCTCTCGGCTGGATTTTTAAATGATGGAGAACCCTCCATTGGGATAGTGGTAGCCTTGTTCAGGCGGGCCACTGGCGGGTCTACCACGGGGGACACCCACTTCTGCAATAAGCTATCCTCAAAAGGATAGCGCACAGAAAAGCGTTTTTGGTAATGCAAACAAATTCTGAGGAAGCTGCCACTCCTTGTAGACAAACTGATCAAAATATGGCACATAAGGGAAAACCTTAGGGGCCCGAGCCGGCCTATGGGACCCAAAGGAGTAAGCCGCCTCCTGCGACGTCCCAGCCTGGCCCAAACACAGTGTCTTGTGGACGGCAGCCACTAGGGAGCCCACCAACACCTTTTCCCGTGCTACGGTGGCCCCCTGCTCCTCCTCACTGTCAGAAGGGTCCAATTCCCCATGACAGATCCACGGGGGTCCCTGTGACCACATAACCCTCTTCCGGCTCCAAATCCTCCTTAGAGGATGGGATGGACACTTCTTCGCCACCCCCCTACCACGGACCGGTTCCATCTAGGCGAGAAATTCCTCCAAAATTGAAGTCAGCTTGTCTAGTGGGACTACAGGTCCCAGCGCCGCCGGAGCCTCCGCAGAGACTTCCGGGACAGACACTCCTGGTTCAGCCGCCATTGTGCCACCCCCCGGAACACCTGTGAGGCCTACAGGCCGCACGCCCGGCACAAGGCCACCCCTCAACTGCCCCAGCACAGCGGCCCGGAAATGTACAGGAGAACCCGCACTGCGCCGCTACCAGCACCCCAGGGAGAAGCCAGCTACACTTGCTGAAAAGCCTGCCGTATCTGCCTCACTGCTGCTGCTGAGAGCTTCCCCACACGTGCCGTCCAGACTGAGGATACGGCGCCAAAGCACATGCTATTTGCCCATCAGGAGACCAACCAAAAATGGCCGCCGAGCGATCACTAGAGGCCAAAACCACCGCAAAATGGCGGCCGGTCCCGAAAAAATGGCGGCGATCGTCGCATGGCCAGGGGACCCAGGACATCAGCAACGGAGGCGGGGGAAGCGTACTCACCCTTCCAGACGGGCGCAGCGGGTAGCCACCCGAGACAGACCTGCCGCCCCTACAGATGGGGAGGGAGCTGCCAGCCATGTGACACCTCGACGCGAGCCGCAGCCCGGTCACTCAGTGCGCTGGTGGGACATTTAACCCGCCGGCCGCCCCGCACGGAATGGGGCCTGATGCGGCCGACCCCGCAAGCAGCTAAGGGACGGCTCGCATCTGTCAGCCGCGCTGGGGAGACTACCTGGACCTAAAGATCTCCAGCCTGTCACCCAGCTGGCTGCCTGATTGCATTCTTCATCAGATAGCTTGAGCAAAAACAAAAAATTGGGGAACCGCAGATCCCAGCAGGGAGCCAGGTCCTACTCCTTGCACTAGGCAGATAAAACTGAAGTGCTAGCAGGGTGGAGGGGGTTATGCAGAGTGAGGACTGCCCCCTGGGAGGGGCTAGCTTGCTTTTTTGTCTGAACGATGTTCTGCCTAGTCTACTCCTGGTAAAAGGTGCATACCCCACATGTCAAGAATAAGAAGCTGCG
The DNA here is from genome assembly GCA_018402905.1 of Glandirana rugosa. Lineage (NCBI taxonomy): Eukaryota > Metazoa > Chordata > Amphibia > Anura > Ranidae > Glandirana > Glandirana rugosa. The sequence continues at coordinate 200,729 of BLSH010549208.1, forward strand.
TCCCTCAATGAACGAAAGAGAAATCAATGTAAAAGACTTTTGCTTTATGTGTGCTATATTTTCTTTTTTTTACTTCAGCAAACAAAACAAAAAAAAACCAAAGGTTCTGAATGGCAGAAATGCAGAAGAATGTGTTACAGATAACCAAATATTTTACAGTGGATGTTGTGGGCATTGAAGATTCATTTTACAACTCCACACACAGATTAATTGAATTCATACTAAAAACTGTCAAAGGCTGTTCCCATTATAATACAAGGTATATTAATATTATTATACAGTATTTATAGCATTTATATAGCACCGACAGTTTGCACAGCGCTTTACAATATTAAGGCAGACAGTACAATTACAATACAATTCAATACAGGAGGAATTAGAGGGCCCTGCTCGTTAGAATTACAATCTAGGAGGGAGGGTATATAAAATAGAGCAGTTGTATTTACTCAGCAAAAGCACCAAGCAGAAAAAATACGCAGGCAAATACGGAAAAATGTGTGTATCAAAATAATGTGTGCCCTTATAAAAGTAGAATTTACACATACAAAATTGTTTAAATAAGGCAGGCTATACATGGTTCAAATGTCAGCCAGTTCAGCAGGAACCGGCTGAGATTCGAACCGTGTGTGGGCAAGGCTAAGATGATCGGTCAATCAACTTGGGTACAACCAGCATGCCGGGTCTAACCTGCGATTATCGTTAGCACCTGCTACAGCTGCTAGTAATAATCACTGCCTTCTCCTGGCAGGGACGGCTCTCCCCTGCTGGGAGAAGAAAATGGCCCAGGACCATTCAGACACCACAGTGGGACCCTGGCATGCACAGCAGGAAACCGGGTGTGAAGGCTTCACTGCCAGTTTTCCTTACCAATGCTGCCGCCTGCATCCGAAGCCGACTGACGGATTGGCTCGGGGTGCCAACATTGCGAAATCCCTAGACAGGTAAGTGTCCTTATATTAAAAGTCAGCATCTGCAGTTCTCCTAAGCTCTACAAGCCCATACACCAGCACTCATTGTCCACAACAGGACATAACTCAAAGGGGGGCTGATTTACTAAAGTCAAGCAGGCTGTTCACTTTGCAAGGAAATAGTGTGCTTGCACATGATTAGACGATGGAAGTCAGCAGAGAGTCACCTAATTCACCAAGCTAAAGGAAAAATCTCTTACACAAATACATTTCTCATGCCTCCTTGCATTTTCTCTTTGGTTCCCAGGACAACTTTAGCCTTATACTTACTTCATTAATTAGGAGTTGTACCTCCATATCTTCACTCTTTTTCTGGAACAGTCGTCAGCATGGAAATCTTGATTTATGGCATTCCTCTCCAGCTACCTGATATTCAACATTGTTCCCCATCAAAAAGTAGATTCCCATCAAGAGGCAAAGGGTTGATCACACTTTTCCGTACAATCAAAAACAAGTACATTTTATTAACACCAGTGTAATTAGAACAAGTAGCATCTTTGCTTACCGCTTATCACTGTTTGTGAGGCTCCCATCATCTTCGCAACAATTAGCGAAACCAACCCAATAGGTCCTGAGACACAAAATTGGATATATGCATTAAAATATAATAATGTCACTGTTTTATGACATTGTTTATCAGTGCAGCCTCCCTAGGATTATAGGATCACCACCCAAGGACCACCAGGGAATGCCCACCGAGGGACCACCAGGGAAGCCCACCCTGACCACCAGGGAGCCCACCCTAGACCACCAGGTAAGGGGCACAGTGCCCAAGGATGGCATTCATTGCCCAACTTGGATGCCACCCAGGACCACTAGGGAATGAGTCTTAAAAAATACCATTTATCATTGCCACCTATCAGTGCCCACCTATCAGTTCCACCCATCAGTGCCGCTTATGAGTGCCCATCAGTGCCGCTTATCAGTACCACCTATCAGTGCCAGTCAGTGCTACCTCATCTGTGCCAATCATTACTGCCTCATCAGTGCCAGTCAGTGTAGCCTCATCAGTAGCCATTAGTGATGGAGAAAATGGACTTAACAAAGTTTTGTGACTGAAACAAAAAAAAACTTTTTTTTCCCTCAAAATTTTCGGTCTTTTTTATTTGTAGTGCAAAAAATAAAACCCCCAGAAGTGATCAAATACCACCAAAAATAGGATTTTGTGACTTACCGTAAAATCCTTTTCTCTGAGTTCACTGACAGACGCAGCCCTCTCATTGACAAGTGGGGTTTATGCACATCCTACTAGGAGTAGACTAGGCAAAAAAGAAAAAAAAAGGCAAGCTGATCCCTCCCAGGGGGCCGTCCTCACTCCAGCATATAACCCCCCAGCTCTGCATAGCATATCAGTTCGTAACAAGCCACACAAACGCAACACAGAGGGGTGGGTTGTCAGGAAAGAAGAAGAACCCGTATTGCTGTACAAAGGAGCACGGTGCGTAGGCGCGTGCACGAAGGAACGGACGGCACGAACGCGCGCCAAAAGGACTATTTAAACGGCACAATGACATGAGATCAATGCCGTTTGGTCTACAGCGTTCCTGTGTATCCTGTTACCTGTTCATCTGCTTACCTGCTCCTTGATTACTGGCTTGATTCTGACACTGCCTCTTGCTGCCTGCCCTGACCTTTGGCTTGCCCTGACGATTCTTCTGCCTGCTCCTTGGTACCTCTCCGCCCGCCTGTTGATGACCCGGCTCCTGTCTGACGATCCTTCTGCTTAACCCCTCAGTTCCTGTTTGGCCTGGCTGCTGCTTGTTCCAGTCCGCTTTCCAGCCTTCTCATCCAGCATCATCCGCTTGGTTCAGCCCCACAGAGCAACTTGCCAGCTGTTTCCCGGAGTGTCTCCTCTGCTCCAGCTCGCTGCATCACCTGCCCGGCCAGCGGACATCGCACCTGTGTTCCAGTCAAGCACTCGTGCCATCCTGCACTCTTGAGCTTCCTGTCTATCATATCAGGGGCTCCTGAGTCAGGGTTGTAAGAGAGGCTGTCCTCGGCTATTGCAGACTCCACCACCAGGTACGTGACAGTACCAAACGGCCATGTCCGAGTCTGCG
>BLSH010549208.1:208224-235182 GCA_018402905.1 Glandirana rugosa
CTGCCACTGGGTACGCATATGCCAAACCCCGGGGGAAAAGGCCAGTGCCGAGTAAGGTGGTCCCGCTAATCGTGAAGGACCCGGAAGTCTGTGGTTCGGAGCCATGCCATCCTGCACTCTTGAGCTTCCTGTCTATCATATCAGGGGCTCCTGAGTCAGGGTTGTAAGAGAGGCTGTCCTCGGCTATTGCAGACTCCACCACCAGGTACGTGACATGGGTGCTGCATCTCTCAGTGAACTCAGAGAAAAGGATTATACGGTAAGTCAAAAAAATCCTATTTTCTCTTATGTTCACTGACAAACGCAGCCCTCTCATTGACAAGTGGGGATGTCCCAAAGCAGTGTCATTCAAGAGGGGTGGGTAAACAACAACTGTACCCAGCAGAATCCTCTCAGGAGGCCCAAGCCACACCTACACCGCCGCCTGCAAAACCTTGCGGCCAAAAGCAGCATCCGCAGATGCTGACACATCAACTTTGTAAAATTTAACATAAGTGTGCACCGAGGCCCATGTAGCCGCCTTGAACACCTGAGTCACCGAGGCTTGGTGTCTGAAGGCCCAGGAAGTGCTAATCGCCCTGGTGGAATGAGCCGTGACCGGAAAAGGGGGCCCCAAACCGTATACGCATGGGTCACCGTCTGTCTGACCCAACCGGAAACAGTAGCCGACGAGGCCGCCAAACCCTTTTGCGGCCCTTCCGTCAGTGCAAACAAAGCATCAGACTTCCGAAAGGAAGCTGTAGCCATCAAATACACCCGCAAAGCCCTCACGACATCCAAAGAATGTAAAGCAAACTCCTTGGGATGTGACGGGTGCGGACACAATGAAGGGAGAACAATGTCCTCATTAATGTGAAAAGAGGAAACCACCTTCGGTAGGAACGAAGGAGAAGGGCGCAGCACCGCCTTATCCTTATGAAGAACCAAGTAGGGAGACCTACATGACAAAGCCGCCAGCTCAGACACCTGCTTAGCGGCCTTTTGTGCCAGCAATTGTAAAGGAATATCCCTGATCTTCTCATATAGCGGTTTCTGCAGTACAGAAAGTACTAAATTTAAACACCTGAGGAGCCACATGACGTATACCCTGTACAAATGTACGAATCAAAGAATGCGTCGCTAAAGGACGTTGAAAAAGAACCGCCAGAGCCGAAATCTGACCTTTGAGTGTACTCAGAGCCAATTTGTTATCCAGGCCTTGCTGCAAGAAAGCCAGCACCCGGGATATAGAGAAAGAGCGGGGGTTTCAACCCCCCGCCTCACACCAGGCAATATAAGCCTTCCAGGTGCGATGATATATCTTGCGCAAAGTACACTTGCGAGCCTTAAGCATAGTAGGGATCACAGAGTCAGAGACACCCCTATCCCTCAGCACCTGGGACTCAATAGTCAAGCCGTCAAAGCCAGCGAGGGTAAAGCAGGGTGCAGGATGGGTCCCTGTGACAGCAGATCTTCGCGAAGCGGGAGCCGCCAGGGAACATCTGTTACCATCCGCACCACGTCGGCGTACCAAGGGCGCCAAGGCCAATCCGGAGCCACCAGAATTGTCGGGATCCCCTCCGCTTCTATCCTGTGCAGTAGCCGCGGTAGAAGCTTGAGGGGAGGGAAGACGTACAGAGGACTGTACCGGGACCAAGGTGCGACTAGTGCATCTGTGGTGGCCGCCAACGGATCCCTTGTTCTGCACACGAAAGTCTGCACGTTGTGATTGAACCTGGACGCCATTAGGTCCATGTCTGGCGTGCCCCACCTGTGGCAAATCTGGCGGAACACCTCTGGATGTAGGGACCATTCCCCCTGATCCAGAGTCTGGCAACTGAGAAAATCCGCCTGCCAGTTTTCTACGCCCGAAATGTAAATGGCGGAGATCGCCGACACGTGAAGTTATGCCCATCTCAGAATGTGGGCCGCTTCCGCAGCTGCTGCCGAGCTCCTTGTTCCGCCTTGATGGTTCACGTACGCCACTGCCGTGGCGTTGTCCAACTGAACCCGAACCGGGAGGCCGCGCAGCCTTGCCGACCAGTGGGAGAGACAGAGCCTGATTGCCCTCAGCTCCAGCACATTTATCGGAAGGCGAGATTCCTGCACTGACCAATGGCCCAGAGCAGACAACTCCCCCAGGAGCCCTCCCCAGCCCAATTGGGGGACAATGGAGACTTGTCCCACCGTATCAGGATCGCTCGCTGCAGGAGCCTCGTGTGACTCTGGGCGTAAGGTATCGCCTCGAAGGCCGAGACCATGAGCCCCAACACCTGCATACAGAACCGTAAGGAGGACCACTGACGCGACAGCAGGGTTCGCACTGCTGCTTGTAGTGTCAGCAACTTGGCCGGAGGCAAGAACACCTTCGTCTGCACCGTGTCCAGTATTAGACCCAGATATTCCAGTCAACAGGATGGGGTCAATGTCGACTTCTGCAGGTTGATCAGCCAGCCAAAGTCTCTCATGGAGGCCATGGTGATAGCAACATTGTCCTCCAGAGCCAAGGCAGACTCCGCTCGCAGGAGTAGGTCGTCGAGGTATGCTACCACAGCAATGCCTCTCTGCCTCAATAGAGCCAGCACCGGAGCCAACAGCTTGGTGAAGACCCGAGGAGCCAAGGCCAGACCAAAGAGAAGTGCCACAAATTGGTAATGTAGGTCTCCTACCGCAAAGCGCAGGAAGCGCTGATGCCGGAGACAAATGGGAACATGCAGATAAGCGTCCCTGATATCCAGAGACGCCATGAAGTCCCCTTGGTGAAGGGCGGCCACGACCGAGTGGGCCGATTCCATCCTGAATTTCCGCGCTTTCACAAAGTGATTTAGCGCTTTTAGATCCAGAACTGGCCTGACCCCACCCTTTTTGGGCACCACAAAGAGGTTTGAATAGAAGCCGCGAAACCTTTCCAACAGAGGTACTGGCACAATCACCCCTTGTTCGGACAGCGTCTGAACAGCCCCTAAGAGAGCTTCTTGACGCCCCTGCGGAAGCCTCAAGTTCGATGGGAAGAACCTGTCTGGGGGTAGAGTACTGAACTCTATCCTGTACCCGGAAGACACCACTTCCCGCACCCACCGGTCGGAAATGCGGGCAGTTCACCTGTCTGCGAACCCCAGAAGTCGGCCCCCCACCCGAGAGTCGGGCGGGGGCAACCCATCATGCGGAGGAGAGGACTTTTCCTCCGTCTTTTCGGGCTTGTGCTGCCAGGGCCGATTACCGGACCCCGATGCAGACTTGCCGGGCCTTGAGCCCTTACCCACTGAACCGGGCACACGAAAAAAAACGCTTCTGGCCCGATGATGAAGGACCCTCCTTATGGCGGAAATCCCGCCGCTTGGGTTCTGGGAGAAAGGTACTCTTCCCCCCGGTGAAACCCTTAATGATTTCATCCAATTGCGCCCCAAAAAGCCGACCACCCTGAAAAGGAAGATCCGTGAGGCCCTTTTTGGACGCGTGGTCACCCGACCAACACCACAACCACAGCACCCGTCTGATAATGACTACAAAAACAGACATCTTCGACAGCATGGGGAGCAGGTCTAAGGCCGCGTCACACAGGTACCAGAGACCCTGTATCAGATGGTCAGCCCACTGCAAAGCCTCAGGTGAACATCCGCAGCCCAACTCATTATGCAATTCAGTCGCACATTCCGTAAGTGACTGCGCCACCATGGCCGACGCCAGAGCTGGCCTCATGGCCGCCCCCGCCACCAGGAACAGTGCCTTGGATACCGCCTCCGTCTGCCTATCGGCCGGATCCTTAAAAGAGGGAGACCCTTCCAAGGGAATGGTCGACGCCTTATTCAGTCGAGCCACCGGAGGGTCCACTGCGGGGGATGCCCACTTCTGCAAAAAACTGTCCTCAAAGGGATAGCGCACAGAGAAAGAGTTCTGCGGACGCTGCCATTCCTTATACACAAACTGGTCAAAAAATTGGGCATAAGTCTCCTGCGACTCCCTGGCTTGGTCCAGCCGCAAAGACTTACGGATATCTGTGATCCGGGAGGCCACCAGCGCCCTTTCGTGCGCCACCGAGGCCCCCTGGTCTTCCTCACCGTCCGAGGGCTCCAGTTCACCATCTGAGAGCTCCACGGGGGTCCCTGTGACCACTGAGGCCCCTTCCGGTTCAGAATCCTCCCCAGAAGACGGGGGGGAGTGGACGCTTTTTAGACACCCCCTTAGCACGGCTCGGTACCCCCCGGGAGAAAAACTCTCCCAATATGGAAGTTAATTGATCCAGGGGAACCAGAGGTCCCAGCGCAGCTTGCGCTTCCACTGACCCCTCCGGAGAAGAACCCACAGGTTCAGCCGTCTTTGTGCCACCTGAACACTTGCTAGGCCTATAGGCCATGACACCCCCACTATGCAGCCCCACCACTGCCCCACAGAGCAACCGGGTAAATGCCCAGGAGGACTGTGCCCACCGACACCCCAGCGAGAGCCAGCTATACTTGCTGTTATTGCCCTCCTAGCGCTGCGTCCCAGTAGGAGTGCTGTCCGCCCCTGCATTGTGCTGTCACTGCCGCTGTGCTTGCACCGCTGTCCAGAAGAGAAGAGGAAGAAACGGCGCCGACACGCATGGTTTCTTCAGGCAGGCACAGCAAAAATGGCCGCCGAGCGGTCACAAGAGGCCAAAAGCACATCCACACAGACTGCGACTATGGCAAAATGGCCACCGAGCATGCACAAGAGGCCAAAACAGCCCACAAAATGGCCGCGGCTACAGCAAAATGAGGCGGGGATCGCCGCATGGCGGTTCTGAGCGCGGGGGAGCGCAGGAAGAACAGGGAAACAAAAGGGGACCTGTAGCCCTGAACGCTCCACTGGACGGCAATGGTACCGCTAGTCGCCCTGCCCCCCCTCCGCACCCCAGGAGGGGGGGGGGTCACTCATCAATCCGACGGGCGTAGCGGGTAGCCACCCGGTAGCAGACCTTCCTCCCCTCAGGTGGGGAGGGATGCTGCAGGCCAAACGCCCCTGAACGCCAGCGCAGCCCAGTCACTTGGACGCAAGTGAGGTTCACCCACTAGCCCCCCGCCCAGAACGGGTACGATGCGGCGGACCCCGCTAAAGCTAAGGGTAGCTCACATCGGTCGGCCGTGCTGGGGAAGTTTCAGGAATCGAGGTATCCTCTATGCCCCAGCCGGCTACTTGATAGCAGTCTTCATCAGATAGCTTGAGAAAAGCAAAAGGAAGAAAAATGGGGAACCGCAGATCCCAGCAGAGAACCAGGTCTAACTCCTTGCACTAGGCATAAAAAAACTGATATGCTATGCAGAGCTGGGGGGTTATATGCTGGAGTGAGGACGGCCCCCAGGGAGGGGTCAGCTTGCCTTTTTTTTCTTTTTTGCCTAGTCTACTCCTAGTAGGATGTGCATAAACCCCACTTATCAATGAGAGGGCTACGTCTGTCCGTGAACGTAAGAGAAAGAAATCAAAATAACTGTGATATAAAATCTTAAACCCCAAGTGTTACTGTGTACAATATATGAGTGCTAAATGTCACATTTGAACATTAAAAAAATCAATAAAAACCACATAATGTTTTTTTTATAAAATTTCTAATGTTCAAATGTGACATTTAGCACTCATATATTGTACACAGTAACACTTGGGGTTTAAGATTTTATATCAGTTATTTTGATTTATTTATGTAGCTGGTGGCGCTGCGTATTGTGTTTAAAACTGATAAGAGTATATATACTTGTGTAGCAGCAGCCTCCTGGACATACAACGGTCCCTGAAGCTGGATTAGGCTCATGGGACTGATGTATGTGATATTTATCACAATTTAAACCATAAGCACGGATTATAAAGTACACAGTAAGAGAAAGAAAGCTCGATTTGTGGGAACAAAATAATAAAAATTAAATTTGAGTAGTGTTGCATGACCGCGCAATTGTCATTCAAAATGCAACAGCGCTGAAAGATAAAAATTGGTCTCGGTGGGAAGGGGGGGGGGGGGGGGGAGTGCCTGGTATTGAAGTGGTTAAGCTCCAAAAAAAACCCCACGACCAGAGCGTTCTGAGGCTCCATTGCAAGAGCTGTAAAAATGGCAACGCTGGTAAATGCTCAAAAACGCGGCTAAGCCTCGCCAGGCGTTTCTCTGTCACTATTCAAATTCAATGGTTCCCCATGGGATCATAATGATCCGACTTGCGGTGCAACTTGTGTGCTGAGGATCTTGAGAGGGAACCCCCCCCCCCAAAATGAAAGAAAAAAATTGGCGTTGGGTCCCCAGATCCTAGCTCCCCACCCTATGTGAATGAGTATGAGGTACATTGTACCCCTACCCATTCACCTAAAAAAAGTGTAAAAAATAAACACACTACACAGCTTTTTAAAGTATTTTATTAAGACAGCTCCGGCGTCTCTTCCGATTTCTACTCCCACCTCCAGCGATGTCTTCTCCCTCTGCCGGTTCTTCTCCTCTCTGTGCTGTCTTCGCCTTCTTCTTCCGGGTCTTCTCGCTCTTTTGCCGGGTCTTCTCCCTCTGTTCTTCTTCTGATGTTGACTCAACGCGATCTCCTGATGCAATGCTGGGTCCGCCGTGTGCAATGACTTATATTGGCATGGGGCGGGGCCACCCGCTGATGTCATCCGGAGGCCCTGCCCCTTGTGATGTCACTGCCCATCATGCCCTGGTCGGTGAAGTAAAAAGGGGCAGGGCCTCTGGATGACATCAGTGGGTGGCCCCACCCCATGCCAATATATGTCATTGCACACGGCGGACCCAGCATTACACCACGAGATCGCGTTGAATCAACATCGGAAGAAGAACAGAAAGAGAAGACAGCGGAGTAGACCTGGCAAAACAGCGAGAAGACAGCAGAGAGAGAAGACCCAGCAAAAGTGGGACAAGACAGCGTAGAGAGGAGAAGAACTGACAGAGGGAGAAGACATCACCGGATGAGGGAGAAAAAAATCAGAAGAGACGCTGGAGCTGTCTTAATAATAAAATACATTAAAAACCTGTGTAGTGTATTTTTGAGTCTTTTTTTTAGGTGAATGGTAGGGGTACAATGTACCCCATACTCATTCACATAGGGTGGGGGGCCAGGATCTGGGGGCCCCCTTGTTAAAGGGGGCTTCCAGATTCTGATAAGTCTCCGCCCGCAGACCTCGCCAACCACCGGCCAGGGTTGTCGGGAAGAGGCCCTTGTCCTCATCAACATGGGGACAAGGTGCTTTGGGGTGGGGGGGCAGGGCCCCCCTGCCCTAAAGCACTCACTCCCCCTTGATAAGGGCACGTGGCCTGGTATGGTCCAGGAGGGGGCTCTCGCTCGCCGACCCCCCTTTCTTGACCTGCCGGGCTGAGTGCTAGGATAAGGGTCTGGTATGGATTTTGGGGGGACCCTGCGCCAAAAAAAAATGGTGTGGGGGTTCCCCTTAAAATTCATACCAGACCGAAGGGTCTGGTATCTCTTGGGGGGGAACCCCATGCCAATTTTTTTTATTCATTTTGGCGGGGGGTTCCCTTTCAAGATCCTCAGCACACAAGTCGCACTGCAAGTCGGATCATCATGATCCAACTTCTGGTACGACTTCTATTTAGATCAATGGGCTCCCACAGGGAACCATTGATTTTGAATAGAGGCAGAGACATGTGGCAAAATGCTAGCGTGGCTAAATGCTCATTGACGCCAAAGCAGAATGATGATAAAATTGCATTTTAACGCCGCTTTTTTCCTGGCGTCGGTACTAGTTTTACAGCTCGTTCTTTAGAACTCCCGTGTGTATGAGGCCTTACTGTGAAACATAAATGAGAAGGCTCTGAGTACAAATGAGAAGGCTGACCTGAATTTGTAGGAGGAGTCGGGTGGCTTATAAGCCAGCCCCTCTCTCCTCTCTGCACAGCGCTGGGCTTCGTGCGGACGGCTTCCGGTGTGATGTCATTCATACGAGACGTGTGAGAGTCGGCAGCTGCGGACGATTCCTCGTTCAGCTGCGGTCAGGAGGTGGTGAGGAGCCACTCGGAGCGGTTATCCCCAGGGGCTGGCAGTTTTCAATTCAGAGGGTGGACGTGACACGGGGGAAGGAGCCTTCTGACATCGGCAGCACGAGGTATCAGGGGAGGGGGTTGGAGGTAGCAGATGGGACAGCCATAGGTGCAAAGGCATACAGTCGCTGGGGAGCGAGGAGGCGGTGAGCGGGACCAGGCACAGTAAGTGTTATTATACTTAGGGGGCAGAGTATTGGAAGGACAAGCTGGTCATATGGTCCAGATACAGGGTCGCCTGTGCATTAAAGCATTGCAGGCAATCAGGGTTACTGTTTCAATGTGTGATGGAATGTTGTTTATGTATCATAGTTTCAGAGGAAGCGTTGCTTTCGTCAGCACTGTTACGGACATTGGTCGCTTACAAGCATTATAGGTACCTTTTTTTTTTTTGGTTATCGTTAACATTATGATTATTGCTTCATTCGTGTAAAAATATGGTGATTTACAGTGATAGTGGCCAGGTCATCTGGCATTCATTGCAGTCATGCGTGCAGGTCATACTGCAGTCCTTACAAACACGCTTACAGACTCATCTTGCAATCGTTGCAAACAAGCATGAGGGTCATATTTTGCAATCGTTGCAAACAAGCATACAGGTCATTATTGCAATCGTTGCAAACTCGCATACAGGTCATCTTTGCAATCGTTGCAAAACAAGCATACAGGTCATCTTTGCAATCGTTGCAAACACGCATACAGGTCATCTTTGCTATCGTTGTAAACACGCATATTGGTCATCTTTGCAATCGCTGTAACACGCATACAGGTCATCTAGCAATGACAGCGTGGGGCAAGATAAATACGGAACTTTTTTGTAGACATTTTGCGGGATTAAAGACGCCAGTGTGTTCGACATGTCAATCTTCGACACACACTTCGTATTGGTGTCCTCACACTGAACCATCAACACTACCTGGTGTATCCAGGTCTTCAAGTTAATTTCCGGCTCCATCCCAGTCGGGCGCATGTGATAAGTTGGGTCAGCCGATTCAGTTGCTAGGCAAGTCACAGATTTGCAATAATTTCAATTTCAATTTCGGAGTTTGCAATTACAGCCAGTGCAGGTTGTTGCATGTATGTGCCGTTTGTTTCAGGGCACATCCTAAATTTGTTTGTTCACTAAGGAATAAAAACTCTTGACTAAGCCGAGTGAATGTGTCATATTTGCAGAATTGCCTGTCCTCGCATCCAACACCTATGCTAAAGGAATTTTTGGTTGAAGGTTTTTCAAGGGGTTTTCATACGGGTATTATTGCTGTACCTAAATACACTTTTGAATGTCCGAACCTCGGATCAGCTGAGGCGGACATGGGGGCAGTAGATATCCTGTTGGAAGATGAACTGGAGAAAGGTTTTCTGATAGGGCCATTCCAAAAACCCCCTTTTCAGTACTGGAGGGTGAATCCATTGGGTTTGGTGAAAGGGAAATTTTCTGGTAAATTACGGTTGATTTTCGATTTATCAGCCACGCATGGTTCTCAGGTTCCAAGTTTGAATTCACCGATCCCTTCTGAAGAGTTTTCACTCAAGTACTCGTCGGTGGACCAAGCTATTCAAAGTATTATCAGGAGGGGAAAAGGGGCCTGGCTGTCAAAAGCGGACGCTTTTAAATTGTTACTAATATTACCATCACTCTGGCAGTGGCATGGTATCAAGTGGAGGAATTCATACTATTTTTCTACCAAATTGACCTTTGGTTCAAAAAGTAGTCCGTGGCTTTTTGATACATTTGCCCAAAGTCTCAGCTGGATTCTCATGCATGTAGTTCATTGCCAGGATGTGATTCATTATCTGGACGATTTTCTCCTCATAGAAGACGTGAGCCAAACTGCCATAGATTTGGACAAATGAACCGCGTTTTTTTCAGCACTAAACATACCCCCTAGCTAGGAATAAGATGGAAGGCCCAAGTACATCTATCACTTTTTTAGGTATTGTCCTGGATTCCCAGGCCATGCAAGCCAGATTACCAACGGACAAATCGGACTGAAAGAATCAGGGAACGGATACATGGTTTCATGGTATCACAGGCTAGTTCTAGGGTCGAGTTACAGTCTTTACTCGGCATGCTGAATTTTGCCATGAGGATCATTCCCCAGGGGAGGTCCTTCATTTCGCGGTTGTTGGCCTTGCTACCGGCAGCCCCGGATGCCGATTTTCCTATCAAATTGGATGCAATGGCGTTATACGATTTACGGATGTGGGAGGAATTCCTGAGGGATTGGACTGGCATAGCATTGTTTATTCCTGAAGGTTCATGTTCTTCCCCTCAGGCATGGTCGGATGCGGCAGCTTCCAAGGGCTATGCAGCAATTTTTGGCCCTCATTGGATAGCGGAGCCTTGGCCTGACGAGATTCTGGTCATTCCCAGGTTTGCGGAAACTTCAGCTTTGTTTGAAGTGTATCCTATCGTGGCAGCGGCACAGGTTTGGGGTCATCACAGGGTCGGGCAGACGGTGATATTTTTCACGGACAACCAGGCAGTTTCAGAAATAGTGAATAAGGGCAGATCCAGGTCCTTGCTCATCATGTCCTTTATACGCAGACTGACGTGGTTGTCCCTCCAGTTTCATTTTCATATTCAGTGTAGGTTTGTTAATGGCACTAATAATGCAGCAGCCGATGCTCTATCCAGATTTAATTATCCGTCATTCTTTCAGCAGGTCCCCGAAGCCGATATCTGCGCAACACCATCCCCGCAATTCACTACTCTCCGGATGGACTAGATACCCATTTGATGGAAGCGGCCCAATTGATAAGCCAGTCTCTCTCCGTTAACACGCGCAAAGCCTATGATACGGCTTGGAAAACTTTCCAGGCATTCCAACAAAAGTATCCCGGTAGAGATAGTCGAGATATCAGTTTCATACTCGCTTTCGTTGCGTTTTGTCATTCTCAGCTCAAACTGTCCTACAGCACTATTAAAACATATTTGGCCGGTGTTCAGCATTTTTTGTCCTCACAGGACCCTAACAGACCATCTATTTTCACGGCCCATCCGATTAAAGCCATTCTAAAGGGAATTCAGAAGCAGAGCCCGCCGGCCGGGCCTAGCAGACTACCTATTACGGGCCAGATATTCCGTAACATGTCAGATATGCTTACGGGTTCTCTTTTTGGACCATTTCGGAGCTTGGTGCTCAAAGCGGCTATTTACTTGGCTTTTTACGGCTTCCTCAGGCCGGGTGAATTTACTAGATCCAGTGCCAAGTCCCCTTTTCTCAAGATAAATCAGTTAGTAAGGCATTCAGATTACTTTCAATTACATTTGATCACATGCAAAACCCAGCAGACTGGCGCAGGAACGGACGTCAGATTCTTCAAGACAGGGAATGCTTGGTGTCCAGTCAACACCTTAGATCAACTCATGACAGTACTACAGGGCAAACCCGGGGATAGTCCACTATTGCCGTTCCCCATTGCTCCTTTGTCTACTTCAGTGTTTGTCAACCATTGTCAGACGCTGTTATCCAACCTAGGTTTAAATCCTAAAGCCTATTCGGGGCATTCGTTCAGGATTGGCGCTGCCTCTGCGGCTTCTAGGCAGGGGGTGCCGGGTCACGTTATTAAAAGGTTAGGAAGATGGAGTTCATCCTGTTTCAGTAGTTACATCCCGAATCCCAAACTTGAGATGACTCGGGCTTTCATGCATTTGGTGGACTGATGCAACATGTTATACAATAAATCTGTTAAGCAAATTATCCTACTGTGATTATTTTTGCCCACTTTTAGGCGTACCGACCACGTGATTACGGCACACTTCAAATCACTCGTTCATTCAGTTAGTTGCTATCTTACGTATCTCAAAGACTCTGAGCACAAATGAGAAGGCTGACCTTAGGTCAGCCTGAATTTGTAGGAGTCGTCGGGCGGCTTATAAGCCAGCCCCTCTCTCCTCTCTGTACGGCAGTGGCCCCACCCACCACTCCCCTTTCATACACATTCTTGTCGGGTCATTATCATGGGCATGCCCACTTTTAGGCGTACCGACCACGTGATTACGGCACACTTCAAATCACTCGTTCATTCAGTTAGTTGCTATCTTACGTATCTCAAAGACTCTGAGCACAAATGAGAAGGCTGACCTTAGGTCAGCCTGAATTTGTAGGAGTCGTCGGGCGGCTTATAAGCCAGCCCCTCTCTCCTCTCTGTACGGCAGTGGCCCCACCCACCACTCCCCTTTCATACACATTCTTGTCGGGTCATTATCATGGGCATGCCCACTTTTAGGCGTACCGACCACGTGATTACGGCACACTTCAAATCACTCGTTCATTCAGTTAGTTGCTATCTTACGTATCTCAAAGACTCTGAGCACAAATGAGAAGGCTGACCTTAGGTCAGCCTGAATTTGTAGGAGTCGTCGGGCGGCTTATAAGCCAGCCCCTCTCTCCTCTCTGTACGGCAGTGGCCCCACCCACCACTCCCCTTTCATACACATTCTTGTCGGGTCATTATCATGGGCATGCCCACTTTTAGGCGTACCGACCACGTGATTACGGCACACTTCAAATCACTCGTTCATTCAGGTAGTTGCTATCTTACGTATCTCAAAGACTCTGAGTACAAATAAAATAAGACATGAGCGCAATTCTGAAAGTTGCATTATTTAGTGAAGCCAAGCTGTTATTATAATACAGTGTATCACAAAACAGAAAGTCTAAACACTATTGAAACATCATAAAAGATGCAGCGCAGCTGAACTGGATGGAAGAACAGGTAGCTAAAAGCATAAAATGTACATTAAGTCAACAATGTCCAATAATAGAAGCATGCAAAGATGTCCGTAGGGTGTCTTAAATCCACACAATAGGTGAGAAAATCCCTCCACCAATATTATACTGCGCTCACCTCCAGCCCTAACTCCAGTTTTACTAGAGGGTCAAAAAAGCGTTTTCCCCAACTAAGGGTTAATGCAGCAGCACAAATATTCTCCGGGACTCTCTCCCTTAACCACAAATAGTTTCGCCAGCTCCACTTAACACCGGGATCATCTCAGCATCATGTGGTATATTCAAATGTGGACATAAAAGAAAGGAACACTAAGTGTAGACTGTAGGCAAAACTGTGATCTTTAATAAAAACACCATCCTACTTACAAACATTCCATCTTGTACATAGCGAATCTGTGAGTTGAAAGACTGAACGTTCCACACATACAGCTCGTCCTGTGTAAGCGACACAGTCCGTGCAGACAGTTCGGACGGTGAACCTCAGGAGACAGCAGCGGGTGACATCACGGCAGGTCCCTTCTCCCGTACACATTACTGCAATCACGTGCCTTCGTCAGCGGGGCGGGGCCTGCCACGTCACACCACATTTAAATACTCCATCGTTACCCTAGGAACTGAGGACGCTGTTCATAGACGGCAGAGACGCCCATTAAGGAACAGCTGAACACACTGAGGCATGTAGGAAAGCAGACTCACTCCGTATGGTGCAAAATGTGCCTAGCACAGAGACAGAATTTCTAGGTAAAAAATTCAATGAGAGGCCAGTCGTAGGTGTATCTCATATCTAGAACAACTAAACAATGTATTATTTATTAGAAAATTAAAATAGACATCTCCCGCTACCATCTCCAAGGTTATAAATAAACACTGTGCAAAATCATTTGGTCATCAATTAAAAATACTGCACACTGATCACACTAACCAGTACCATAATCACACAATGTCATAAGAATCCATAAAAAACATAACATATAAACATAAGGAAGATAAAATATATGTAAATAAAGAAATTCTAAAATAATTATAATATACACTCCAGTCATAACTTGAAAGACCATATAAACAATAAGTAATTACCTTATAGAAATAAAACAGTTAAGATCAAAATCTACATTGAGACCCTGAGACCGCATTACCTGGGTCTCAAAAATCCAATAGGATTCCCTTTGACTTAAGGCTCTAATGAAATTCCCTCCTCTCCAGTTTTTGGGGACTTTCTCGATCCCCCAGAACTTGAGCCGTATTGGGTCACGGTAATGATAGTCCCTGAAATGTCTGGAGACATTGTGGGATTTTTCACCTTTTTTAATATTAGTGACATGTTCACCTATTCTAACGGCCAAGGTCCTAGAAGTTCTCCCCACATATTGTAGACCGCAGCTACATTCCAACATATAGACCACCCCCTCCATCTGACAGGAAATGAGATGTTTAATCTTATAATTTTTCTTAGTAGCATAAGCCTTAAATTCTTTACATTTATTTCCCCCCCCCCCCCACTCCCCCCCTGGTAAGTCAACAAGCTCTACATTTCCTGCAGGGAAAAAACCCTGCTAAGAATGGGAACAAACAACTCTCTTTACTCCTAGGTGGGGCAATCCCCCCAGGGGTGATAAAATCCCTCAGAGTGGGGGCCCTTTTATAAATAAATCCTGGTTTACGAGGTAGGATAGGCCCTAAAATCCTATCCTTGAGTAGAATGCTCCAATGTCTAGCGATGATTCGTTCAACCTTCTTATACTGAGCATTGTAATCAAAGATAATTTTATAAGACAAAGAGAGGTCATTATCTCTAGCCCTATTAGCAATCAAGTCAGACCTTTCCATATTCTTAACTTTTTTTCAATTCTTTAGTCAATTGGGCCCTGTTATAACCCTTTGCTGCAAATCTATCTGTCAGAGTTTGTGATTGTGTTAGGAAATCACTCTCTGTAGTGCAATTCCTATTAAGTCTCACATATTGGCCCCTAGGAATATTAAAAAGCCACATACGATGGTGGCAGCTGTCAAATGGGATATACCCCTTTCTATCTGTGGGCTTAAAGTAATTTTTAGTTTTCAGAACATCACCATCTTTATAGATCTCTAGGTCCAGGAAGATCATACTATTTTTGTCAACATTCCAAGTTAAGATAATGCCCTTTGTAATATTATTAAGTCTGGTAATAAAATCATGTAAAGATGCATTATCACCCTCCCACACCATGAATAGGTCATCTATGTACCTTTTATAACATAGAAGTTGCTCGGGGCATTCCTTGAAAACAACTTCTTCCTCCCAGTGAGCCATAAATAAATTGGCAACACTGGGAGCAAAGCGGGCGCCCATCGCAACTCCTCTGGTCTGTAGGTAGAAGCGATGATTATACCAAAAACAGTTTTTTTGTAGGCAAAAATCTAAACATTCAAACAAAAAATCCCGATGTTCAGAGGAAAGATCGGATGACTCAAGGGCCCATCCAACTGATGAGATGGCACCTGAATGATTAATAATGGTATATAATGATCCGACATCTGCAGAGATCAAGAAACACTCAGATTGGTACCGAATATTCTGCAGTGTCTGAATCATTTGCTTAGTATCCCGGAGATAGGCTCTGGTGTTAACTACTAAAGGTTTCAAAAAAGAATCAATATGCTGGCCCACCCTGGCTGTTACCGAGTCAATCCCATTTACTATGGGTCTACCAGGGGGGCGAGCACTATCCTTATGGATTTTGGGGAGAAAGTATATAATTGGAGTACGGCAGGCAGAAGGTTCCAAATATAAAGATTCTTTTTTGTTTAAAACCCCCATTTCTTTCCCCTTCTCAACCAATAGATGGAGAGCGTCTTTGAACCCATGAATAGGGTCTTTATTTAACATCTGGTAGGTGTCCCTATCTTCCAGGAGGCGATCCATTTCCTCTTTATAGTAAGACTTACTCAAAAAATTACTAGACCACCTCCTTTATCCGCAGGGCAAATAACTAAATTCTTATTAGCTTCCAATGAAACTATACCCTTCTGGATGTAGGAGGTGTCCCTAAATTTCCTCACCCTAAGATCTTGTAAGTCTCCTACCACCATATTTTTAAAAACCTCCAAGTGTTTATTGTCACTCACTAATGGGTTAAACACCAACTTATTGGCCAAATTAGAGTGAGCCCCACCAGGGGGTCGTGCACTTCTGTCTGGAGCCTTGGTGAGGAAATATTTCTTTAAGTTGAGTGTTCTAACAAACTTTTGGACACTGACATAAGCTTGAGATTTGTTAAGATTTTTGATAGGCGCAAATTTTAAGCTGCGGTCTAGAAGTGTAACCTCATCAGCCAACAGCTCAATACCACTCAGATTAAAAATACCTGTACCTATCGTGGTCTTTTTCAAGTTATGACTGGAGTGTATATTATAATTATTTTAGAATTTCTTTATTTACATATATTTTATCTTCCTTATGTTTATATGTTATGTTTTTTATGGATTCTTATGACATTGTGTGATTATGGTACTGGTTAGTGTGATCAGTGTGCAGTATTTTTAATCGATGACCGAATGATTTTGCACAGTGTTTATTTAAAACCTTGGAGATGGTAGCGGGAGATGTCTATTTTAATTTTCTAATAAATAATACATTTTTTAGTTGTTCTAGATATATGAGATACACCTACGACTGGCCTCTCATTGAATTTTTTTACCTAGAAATTCTGTCTCTGTGCTAGGCGCATTTTGCACCATACGGAGTGAGCCTGCTTTCCTACATGCCTCAGTGTGTTCAGCTGTTCCTTAATGGGCGTCTCTGCCGTCTATGAACAGCGTCCTCTGTTCCTAGGGTAACGATAGAGTATTTAAATGTAGTGTGACGTGCAGGCCCCGTCCTGCTGACAAAGGCACGTGATTGCCGTAACGCGTACGGGGGAAGGGACCTGCCGTGACGTCACCCGCTGCTGTCTCCTGAGGTTCACCGTCCGAACTGTCCGCACGGACTGTGTCGCTTACACAGGACGTGCTGTATGTGTAGAACGTTCAGTCTTTCAACTCACAGATGCGCTATGTACAAGATGAAATGTTTGTAAGTAGGATGGTGTTTTTATTAAAGATCACAGTTTTGCCTACAGTCTACACTTAGTGTTCCTTTCTTTTATGTCCACATTTGAATATACCACATGATGCTGAGATGATCCCGGTGTTAAGTGGAGCTGGCGACACTATTTGTGGTTAAGGGAGAGAGTCCCGGAGAATATTTGTGCTGCTGCATTAACCCTTAGTTGGGTAAAACGCTTTTTTGACCCTCTAGTAAAACTGGGGTCAGGGCTGGAGGTGAGCGCAGTATAATATTGGTTGAGGGATTTTCTCACCTATTGTGTGGATTTAAGACCCCCTACGGACATCTTTGCATGCTTCTATTATTGGACGTTGTTGACTTAACGTACATTTTATGCTTTTAGCTACCTGTTCTTCCATCCAGTTCAGCTGTGCTACATCTTTTATGATATTTCTATGGTTTATGGGTGTGTGACTACCTTGATGTTTAGCTTGCAGTTATACATGCATAGTTAGTTTTCATATCTGGGCTGCACTGATTGTTATATTTTTTTCTTGTAGGGACTGATATTGCACTTTTTTCTATCTAGTAAAATTTATAAATACAAAAAATAACAAGCCATTAAAGACCAGTGTTAATTTTGACATCAAATTTCGATTTAATTTTATTCTTCTGACTAAAACGCTGTTTTATTTTTAGTCCTATTTTAGTCGTATCTAATCTACTAAAATCACGAGTACATTTTAGTAGTCTAAAATCGAATCAGTTTAGTTAACCATTTGCCGACCACCTTGCCTACTTTTACTGCAGTAAGTTGGCTCTGCTACGCAGAACGGCCCTGATAAACGGCAATCCGCGCAGCCGCAGTTGCGGGCAGGCGCATGGCGCCACTGACACGCTCTGGTGCCCGCCACACTCTGCCTGAGTGTAGCCGCAGGTCAGGCAGACTCTATGTCTGCCAGCGACCCGCGATCGCCTTCTAGAGAGGAAGAACGGGGAACCACCAATGTAAACACGGCAGTTCCCCGTTCTGTCAGTGGGCATGACAGGGATCTGCTGATCCCTGTAATCGGGAGCAGTTAGATCTGTCATGCCCCTGCCAGCCCAACCCCCACACAGTTAGAACATGTCTAGGAAACACAGTTAACCCCTTGATCGCCCCCTTCCCTGCCAGTGACATTTACACAGTAATCAGTGGATATTTTTAGATCTGATCGCTGTATAAATGTCAATGGTCCAAAAAAGTATCAAAAATGGTCCGATGTTTTTTTTTCAAAATTGACGCTCTTTTTTCGCTATAGCACAAAAAATAAAAACCGCAGAGGTGATCAAATACCACCAAAAGAAAGCTCTATTTGTGGGAAAAAAATATGTCAATGTCGTTTGGGTACAACATCGCAAGACCGGGCAATTGTCAGTTAAAGAGACGCAGTGCTGAATCACCAAAAGTGCTCTGGTCAGGAAGTGGGTAAATCCTTCCGGGGCTGAAGTGGTTAAATTGTAATAAATTATTTAAGCATTTCTTCAGTATTGCTAAACTCGTTTTATACTCCTTGAGTAAAAACTCAAATAATGTTTTTTTTATGATATTAAGGTTTGAACATGCACTACAGACACAGATTTAACCGTTTCGATATATAACATCTTTATAAATAAAACCAAGTTTCATAAACAAATATATATTTTTTTTGACAAGCAGAAGCACAACTTGAAAATAGAAAAAAAACCCCCCAAAAAACTGTAAACTCCATCGACTGTAATGCCATTCCACATATTACCTGAATATATTACCAACATTAAATATCAAGAAAAAAAATAAGAAAAACCTTTTTCTTTCTTTTAGCAGCTTAGTAGATGCCCACTACATATTCTTATGTGGTTATGTGGTAGTGTAGTGTTAATTTTGACCTTAAATTTCAATTTCATTTTAGTCATAGTCTTTTGACTAAAATGCCATTAGAGTGTTAGTTGTATTTTAGTCATCTCAATTGTTTTAGTTTTAGTCATATTTAGTCAACTAAAATAGTATTAATTTAGTCGACAAAATTAACACTGTTAACCACTGGAGAGAGGGATCACGGCTTCCATCTCTTCCCCCTCTGTGCTTTGCTTGTGTTGCTTATCGCATCTCACATGGGTTGTAAAGAGAAATCATATTTAGATCTTCCAATCAGGCTGCACTCTACATACATTTGTTAAGGGTACTGATCATCTGGTATGCCTTATATTAGCCACTGTACAGAAAGGAGGAGGTATATAATATTTTGTTACCAAGCCATGCTCTCTCTTCTTTCTGGGACACAAAAGCAATCACTATGACCATGTGAAAAACTGAGAGGAACCCTACAAATGAATCTACAGGGTGGGCCATTTATATGGATACACCTTAATAAAATGGGAATGTTTGGTGATATTAATTTCCTGTTTGTGGCACATTAGTATAATGTGAGGGGGGAAACTTTTCAAGATGGGTGGTGACCATGGCGGCCATTTTGAATCCAACTTTTGTTTTTTCAATAGGAAGAGGGTCACTCAAACTTTTTGGGAATTTCACATGAAAAACAATGGTGTGCTTAGTTTTAACGTAACTTTATTCTTTCATAAGTTATTTACAAGTTTCTGACCACTTATAAAATGTGTTCAATGTGCTGCCCATTGTGTTGGATTGTCAATGCAACCCTCTTCTCCCCTAGATCTGCAGTTCTCCTGCAAAATGTCTTGATAAACTTGGGAATTCATTTTTCCTTCGATGATAGCAATCCTTCCAGGCCCTGACGCAGCAAAGCAGCCCCAAACCACCATACTTCACAGTTGGGATGAGGTTTTGATGTTGATGTGCCTCTTTTTCTCCACACATAGTGTTGTGTTTCTTCCAAACAACTCAACTTTGGTTTCATCTGTCCACAGAATATTTTGCCAGTACTGCTGTGGAACATCCAGGTGCTCTTGTGCAAACTGTAAACATGCAGCAATGTTTTTTTTGGACAGCAGTGGCTTCCTCTGTGGTATTCTCCCATGAAATCCATTCTTGTTTAGTGTTTTACGCATCATAGATTCGCTAACAGGGATGTTAGCATATGCCAGAGACTTTTGTAAGTCTTTAGCTGACACTCTAGGAATCTTCTTCACCTCATTGAGCAGTCTGCGCTGTGCTCTTGCAGTCATCTTTACAGGACGGCCACTCCTAGGGAGAGTAGCAGCAGTGCTGAACTTTCTCCATTTATAGACAATTTGTCTTACCGTGGACTGATGAACAGCAAGGCTTTTGGAGATACTTTTATAACCCTTTCCAGCTTTATGCAAGTCAACAATTCTTAATCATAGGTCTTCTGAGAGCTCTTTTGTGCGAGGCATCATTCACATCAGGCAATGCTTCTTGTGAAAAGCAAACCCAGAACTGGTGTGTGTTTTTTATAGGGCAGGGCAGCTGTAACCAACACCTCCAATCTCATCTCATTGATTGGACTCCAGTTGGCTGACACCTCACTCCAATTAGCTCTTGGAGATGGCATTAGTCTAGGGATTGACATACTTTTTCCACCTGCACTGTGAATGTTTACATGGTGTGTTCAATAAAAACATGGTAACATTTAATTCTTTGTGTGTTATTAGTTTAAGCAGACTGTGATTGTCTATTGTTGTGACTTAGATGAAGATCAGATCACATTTTAGGACCAAAATCCATATCATTCCAAAGGGTTCACATACTTTTTCTTGCAAATGTGTGTATATATATATAGATCGATAGATATATAGATACTCTATATATATCTATGCACATTTTTTAGTCAAGCTGTAGTTTTGAGGATTCATTTCATTACTGAACAACTACCGTGCCAGTAGTAGTAGTTTTGGTCATGTTCAAAATGTTAATAAACCTCAAACCTGAATATTTAAGAAAGTAAAAGTTAGGTTTTGGCTTCCTTATGAGAATATCTGTGTGTGCACAATTATTGGGCATCTATTAGGGCTAGTTTACACTTGCTTCGGCTTCAACGCTCATTAAAGCTCATACAGCTTCAACAAGCTTTTATGATGTGTTTTTGAGTCTTCGGCGGTGCTTCGAACAGGCTGTAGTGAGGCTTCAACAAGGCTTTGATGAGGCTTCAGTGATGCACTTTTAATGCCTTGTTGAAGCTTGGTAAACGTCCTGTGTGTTTGTTGATATCTCACACCTGCAATTCCTCCAAAACAAAGTAAAGCTAAAGCTGAATTACAGCCTCTGAAAAGCCCCAGGTGCTTCAAATGAGCTTTGTCATAGACTTCTCTGGAGGCGTTGGAGAGGTTTTGAAGAGTGGCTAAAGCTACATGGGGTATAATCTTTGACACAAAGCTGAAGCCCAGCCAAGCCAACACAAGGTGTAAACATGTGTGTACGTTAACCATTTTATTTAGTGACATGGGCTTTGACTGGCGTTAAGGGAGCTTTAACAATGCCTGTCTGATGCCCTGTTTTGCAGCAAGTGTAAATGAGCCCTTAGTGTGCAGAATTATTATGCAAATAAATGAAAAATGAACATTTTCCCATGTCACTTGTTTATGTTCATCTGTTAGAGCCGGTTCACACAGGGGTGATCCAACTTCAGGGGTGACCGAGTTGCCCCGCACAGTGCAACTTCAGTGCGGCTTGCAAACAACCTCTGTAAAAGAAGTAAATGCAAGTCTCCTGAAGTCGCCCCCAAAGTAGTACAGGAACCTTTTTCTAAGTCAGTCCTATTAGAACGGTTCCATTGCAATGCATGGAGCGCAACTTGTCAGATGACTCAAGTCGTCCCTGTGTGAACTGGCTCTTAAAGTGAGAATAATAAACAAAACTCAAAAATTTACAAATAAACATTTCTTACATTTAAAAAAAAAAAAAATCAGTGCCCAATATAGCCATCCTTCTTTTCAATAACAGCCATAAGCCTTGCATTCATGGAGTCTGTCAGTTTCTTGATCTGTTAACTATCAACTTTTTGTGCAGCAGCAATCACAGCCTCCCAGACACTGTTCAGAGAGGTGTACTGTTTTCTTTCACAGTAAATCTCCCATTTAAGGCTACTTTCACACTGAGGTGCCTCAAAAGTCCAGCCCAATCCACACAATGTGAAAGCCTGAGTGCTTTCACACTGGGGCGGTATGCTTGCAGGACGTTACAAAAAGTCCTGCAAGCCGCATTTTTCAGGCGGTGCGGTGATATACCGATCCTGCCCACTGAAAACAATGGGCAGCGCTTCTAAGCGGCTGCACACCGCCTGGTAGCGCGGCATGTCGGCACTTTTAACCCCGTTTTAACCCCTTGTGGGGGGTTAAAAGCTCCTATCTGCATAAATCCCCACTGACACTAGCAGGGATTTACCGCTACTGCCCGCCCGCATGTGAATGTACCCTAAGAAGGGCCCATAAGTTATCAATAGGGTTTAGGTCAGGTGAAGGAGGGGGCCATGTCATTATTCTTTCATCTTTAAGGTCTTTACTGGTTAGTCAGGCAGTGGAGTACTTCGGTGCATGTGATTGAGCATTGTCCTGCATCAGTCCATAAAACCTTTAAAAAATCTGTCTTCAGATATTTCTTGGCCCAGTCTTGACATTTCAATTCATGTGTCTTGTTCAGTGGTGGTCCGGTTTCGGTCTCCTTACCTTGGCCATGTCTCTGAGCACTGAACACCTTGTACTTCTGGCCACTCCAGGTAGGTTGCAGATCTGGAATATGACAGCACTGGAGGATAATGGGTTCCTGGTAGCTTCATGCTTGATTCTTCTCAAATCTTTGGCAATTAATGTGTTTTTTTTTCTCAACATGTTTTTTGCCACCCTGTTGACTATTTGCAACAAATCGTTTGATGGTTCTGTGATCACACCCCAATATCTTTGCAATTTTTAAGAGTGCTGCATACCTCTGAAAGAATTTTTAACATTTTTGACTTTTCAGAATTAGTTAAATCTCTATTTTGGCCTTTTCCTGAGGAAAATAAGCTGCCTAATAATTATGCACATCTTGATATAGGGTGCTGATCTCCTTAGGCCACACCCTCCCGAATTACACAAATACACAACACCTGATATGCTTAAATCCAATAAGCATTCAAGTTTATACAGCTTGGAGCTGGACGATATGCATAAAAATGATGATTTGGTCAAAGTACTCACTTACAAAATATTAAATAATCCTGCGCTAGAGTGAATACATATAGAGTAAAAAATGTGTGCAGCTATGCAGAAAGGTCAGGTGTAACCATATAGATAAGTGTTGCTAAAACTGCAGCGCAAAGTCCAAAAGAAAATCACATCAATAGTCGTTAGGAGATGATCCTGTGGTATCGGCAATTGTGCATAACCATCACCAGTGACACCGCCACACACAGCTTCTTACCAGATCCCACCGACCCTCTATAACGGAGAGTCAGAATGCGCCTCGGTAAAGACCTATTCAACCAGGCAGATGACAGGCTGTGCACGTACCATAGCAGGCAAGGCATCATCAGCTCACAGATAAGTCCCCAGCAGTGATGAATTGTTCATGCAATAGATATAAAAACTCCAATAGTGTAGATGGTAATCATAACATTTTTTAAGTAAAACTGTGGAAAAAGGCTTACTCACATTTCCCAAAAGTAAAAGCAGCATTCGTAACAACGTAAAAAGTTCCAGTGTCCAGTGTCCAAGATGGCGCCCGTAGCTCAGCTTCCCGGTCACGTGTGATGAGCGTCGCCTGGCGTCCACCCAACGCGTTTCGTCATCAATGACGTTGTCAGGGGTGTGGCCACCAGGCGACGTTGCTCCTATATGACCGGGAACAAACGGAAATTAGATGTGTTCCAATAGAGCCAGTTCGTCAACCTGCACTTACCGGAAACGTTTGTTCAAGAGCAAATACCAAAACCTTTATAGGTGAAATATATTATTAAAAGTGCCACTCGTTATTAAAAATAATGGCAATCAAGCCAGTGAGCTACAAGCTGAGTTTATATTGTATTAGTATTGTATTATTGAAACCAAAACAATACACAACTTTTAACAAAACAAAGACACAATAGAAATATAACCAGATGTAAAATTTACAGGCTAAGCATTATTTATGAAAGCGTTAACATCCCACTCTATGTTGAGACCATGAGGGGCATATGAGCGTAAAGAATATATCCAAAACGTCTCCATCCTAGAAATTTCTCTTTGTTAAAAGTTGTGTATTGTTTTGGTTTCTGGTCGCTAGATGGCGCTTGCTCTTGCTTCCCCGTGTAATTGTATATGTGAGGTTTACATCTAATACAATATAAACTCAGCTTATAGCTCACTGGCTTAATTGCCATTATTTTTAATAACGAGCGGTACTTTTGATAAGATATTTCACCTATAAAGGTTTTGGTATTTGCTCTTGAACGAGCGTTTCCGGTAAGTGATGGTTGACGAACTGGCTCTATTGGAACGCATCTAATTTCCGTTCGTTCCCGGTCATATAGGAGCGACGCCGCCTGGTGGCCACACCCCTGACGTCATTGATGACGAAACGCGTTGGGTGGACGCCAGGCGACGCTCATCACACGTGGCCGGGAAGCTGAGCTACGGGTGCCATCTTGGACACTGGAACTTTTTACGTTGTTACAAATGCTGTTTTTACTTTTGGGAAATGTGAGTAAGCCTTTTTCCACAGTTTTACTTAAAAAATTTTATGATTACCATCTACACTATTGGAGTTTTTATATCTATTGCATGAACAATTCATCACTGCTGGGGACTTATCTGTGAGCTGATGATGCCTTGCCTGCTATAATACGTGCACAGCCTGTCATCTGCCTAGTTGAATAGGTCTTTACCGAGGCGCATTCTGACCCTCCATTATAGAGGGTCGGTGGGATCTGGTAAGAAGCTGTGTGTGGCGGTGTCACTGGTGATGGTTATGCACAATTGCCGATACCACAGGATCATCTATCGACTATTGATGTGATTTTCTTTTGGACTTTGCGCTGCAGTTTTAGCAACAAAGTACTCACTTGCCTAATAATTGTGCACACAGTGTATACACACACGCATATATACATACACACACACATACGTATATCTACACACACAGTATCTCACAAAAGTGAGTACACCCCTCACATTTTTGTAAATAATTTATTATATCTTTTCATGTGACAACACTGAAGAAATGACACTTTGCTACAATGTAAAGCAGTGAGTGTACAGCTTGTATAACAGTGTAAATTTGCAGTCCCCTTAAAATAACTCAACACACAGACATTAATGTCTAAACTGCAGCAACAAAAGTAAGTACACCCCTAAGTGAAAATGTCCAAATTGGGCCCAGAGTGTCAATATTTTGTGTGGCCACCATCATTTTCCAGCACTGCCTTAACCCTCTTGGGCATGGAGTTCACCAGAGCTGCACAGGTTGCCACTGGAGTCCTCTTACACTCCTCCATGAAGACATCACAAAGCTGGTGGTTGTTAGAGACCTTGTGCTTCTCCAACTTCAACTCCAGACCTTCGCCCCACAAATGCTCAATAGGGTTTAGGTCTGGAGACATGCTTGGCCAGTCCATCAACTTTACTCTCAGCTTCTTTAGCAAGGCAGTGATCATCTTGGAGGTGTGTTTGGGATTGTTATCATGTTGGAATACTGCCCTGCGACCCAGTCTCAGAATGGAGGGGATTATGCTCTGCTTCAGTATGTCACAGTACATGTTGGCATTCATGGTTCCCTCGATGAACTGTGGCTCCCCAGTGCCGGGAGCACTCGTGCATCCCCAGACCAGCTCCATGACACCCCACCACCCTGCTTGACTGTAGGCAAAACACCCTTGTATTTGTACTCCTCACCTGGTTGCCACCACACACGCTTAACAACATCTGAACCAAATAAGTTTTTCTTGGTCTCATCAGCCCACAGGACATGGTTCCAGTAATCCATGTTCTTAGTCTGCTTGTCTTCAGCAAACTGTTTGCAGGCTTTCTTGTGCAACATCTTTAGAAGAGGTTTCCTTCTGGGATGACAGCCATGCAGACCGATTTAATGCAGTGTGCGGCGTATGGGCTGAGCACTGACAGGCTGACCCCCCACCCCTTCAACCTCTGCAGCAATGCTGGCAGCACTCATATGTTTATTTCCTGGTGCCTCCATGGCAGCATACCTGTGACAAGCTCCGCCTTGGCTTCTCCCTCAGGACTAGTGAATATTATAAAAGAAAAGGGCTAGTGCCCTCCCAGAATTCTCTTTTTTTCCTCATGGTTAGTGAATGATGGTCGAACGTCCTTACCTCTGCAATCGGCAGCTTCTATCTGGGTTCATGCCTTTCCCATGTGCAGTCCCTATTCTTGGGCAGCTACATATGCTAATAAGATAGGGAGTCCCTTCTGCGGGACTGTTGAGACAGCAGATGTCTCTTAAGTAAGAGCTTGTATCTGCATTTATATACTGGCATTTGCTCAGGCTTGCAGCAAAGAAAGCAGCTGTATCTAATTTTCACTTTGCCTTACCCGTCCAGGTCTCCCTCTTGTCATCCATCCCCTCTCACTTCCTTTCCTGAAGGTACATCATATAACTGGGTACTAACATTTATACAGTCAGGTCCATACATATTGGGACATCGACACAATTCTCTTCTTTTTGGCTCTATACACCACCACAATGGATTTGAAATAGACAAGATGTGCTTTAACTGCAGACGTTCAGCTTTAATTTGAGGGTATTTACATACAAATCAGGTGAACGGTGTAGGAATTACAACAGTTTGTTTATGTGCCTCCCACTTTTTAAGGGACCAAAAGTAATGGGACAGATTTGATTAAATATTAAACACAGCGCCTTCCCTTAAAACTAGTGAAAATCCCTATGAATATACAGGTGTGGGAATACGTATCACACGCAGGCCAACACACCTGGGGCTGCTGCTAATAGGAGTAGAGACTCTAAAACTAATAAACGGAAATAACAGCGCCTCTAAATATTCACCTCAAAATAATTCATACAGTGACTTTACATATTTGTGAATAGATCGCATAAGTTAGAGCTATAAAGCTCCTAACAGCTTTCTTAAATAAACAAACATATAAAATATATTTCCTCTAAACAAATTGATAAACTTTTACAGAATTAAAGTGGCTAACGTGCTTATAAAGTGCTAGATATTGCTCCAAAGTGCTTCCGTGTAAAAATTCATAAATTCAAAGTTCATATAGTGTCAAAAATAACAATACATAAAATAAAGTGTCCAAATGCTGGGATTCTTGCTGGC
>BLSH010549208.1:245404-304050 GCA_018402905.1 Glandirana rugosa
GGGGTTCCACAACCGTGGTCAGGATCGTGACGATTCTGTCTCACCGTAACGTCACCACCACATAGAGCTGCTGGGCGAGAACTCCCGCCTCAGTCATCACAGGAACCTCCTCTTGCACTGTTAGTGCCGAAGGTGTGATTCCCTGAAACCAACCGAGTAGTTGGAGTTTTTCAGGAGCGAACGGGGGAGTACAGCGGACCTCATGGAACCAGACTAAGATCTGTGCCACGTCCGCTTCCACAAGAACGGAGGGTTGTTCGATAACCCCGACGTTCGCCGCCAAGCCTGGGACGACAACGCGGCCTCCAGGAGGGATTCCAAGACGTACGCCCACAACCCTGAGTACCAAAGTAGGAAGCTCCGCTAAGGAATGCGGGTCTCAGTGTGGGCCGAGAACGTCTTCCGCTAAGACAGTTTTACCCTGTTTAAAGGAGAAAGAGACCTGTCTGACTAGGCAATATCGGAAGTCGAGCTTCCTGAGCTGACCAACGGCCCTGGGCAGACAACTGACCCAACACCCCTCCCCAGCCCGTCAGGCTGGCATCCGTCGTCACAATCGACCAGTTGAGAGGAAGGAAAGACTTTCCCAGAGTCAGTGCTGGAGCCTGGAGCCACCAAGTCAGTGATCCCCTGGTCTGGTGGTCCAAACGGATCAGTCTGTCCAGAGAAAGAGGAAATTTGTCCCATTTTGACAGAATCGCCTTCTGCAAGAGCCGGGTGTGACTCTGGGCGTAAGGAATCGCCTCGAAGGATGAAACCATGAGTCCCAACACCCGCATGCAGAACCTTAGGGAGGACCTCCGGCGCAACAGCAGGGTCCGAACCGCCGCTTGCAGCCCCAATAGCTTGTTGGGAGGCAAGAACACCTTCGCCTGCACCGTGTCTAGAATCAGACCAAGGTACTCCAGGCGACATGAGGGGGCAAGCGAGGACTTTTTGAGGTTGATGAGCCAACCAAAGTCCCTTAGTGTGGAAGCCGTGATTGTCACGTTCTCCTCCAAGGACACTACTGACTCCGCCCTCAAGAGCGGGTCGTCGAGATACACCACCACTGCAATGCCACTCTGTCTTAGCAGTGCTAGGACTGGTGCCAACACCTTGGGGAACACCCTGGGAGCCGAGGCCAGACCGAATGGTAGGGCCACAAACGGGTAGTGCAGGTCTCCCACTGCGAAACGCAGAAAACGCTGGTGTTTTTGGCAGATGGGAACATGCAGATAGGCGTCCCTGATGTCCAGAGATGCCAAGAATTCCCCTTGATGTAGGGTGGCAACGACCGAGCGAATGGACTCCATCTTGAACTTTTGTGCTTTGACAAAGCAGTTCAGAGCTTTGAGATCCAGAATCGGCCTGATCCCACCCTTTTTGGGCACCACAAAGAGGTTTGAGTAAAAGCTGCAGAACCTCTCCTCCAGTGGAACTGGCACCACGACACCCATGTCCGCGAGGGACTGACAGTTCCTCCAGACGCCCTTGCGGAAGTCTTAGGTTTGAGGGAAAAAACCTGTCCGGGGGTAGAGTTCTAACCGGTGGACACCACATCCAGGACCCACCGATCGGAGAGGTGAGCTGTCCAGCAGTCCGCAAACTCCAATAACCGGCCCCCCACCCGACATATGGGCGGGGGCAACCCGTCACGCTGAGGGCTTATCCTCCACTTTTCCGGGCTTACGTTGCCAGGTTCTCTTACCAGACCCAGCCGGGGCCTTACCGGACTTGGAACCCGCCCCGGCTGTACCTGAGGCACGAAAATACTTCTTCTGCCCAGAAAAAGAGGGACCCTGTCGTCGGCAAAAGTCCCGCCGTTTGGGTTCCGGAAGAAAAAGACTCTTCCCCCCGTGAAATCTTTAATGATTTTGTCCAGCTGTGGTCCAAACAAACGACCCCCCTGGAAGGGAAGGTCAGTGAGACGTTTTTTAGACGCCTGATCACCCGACCAAGACCTTAGCCACAACACCCGTCTGGTGATAATAGCAAAAGCTGAAATTTTTGACAGCATGGTCATGATGTCCAGCAGGGAGTCGCACAGATAATGGAGGCCTTCCACCGCGTGTTGCACTTTATGCAACTCATGCTGTGCACAATTGCAATTCCAATTTTTGCACACTGAGGAGAGGCACTCAGAAAGAGACTGCGCTGACATTGCTGAGGCCAGAGCTGGCCGCATAGCAAAACCTGCCACCTGAAAGTTAGCCTTAGACACCATTTCCGTGCGGCGATCCGCCGCGTCCTTAAAAGAGGGCGAGCCCTCAACAGGAAGGGTGGTAGCCGAAGGGGAAGCCCACCATGTTAGGAAAGCATCCCCAAAGGGATAGCGCACTGCAAAACGCTTAGGCAAAGTGAAGGAATTTTTGGGGGAATCCCATTCCTTAAAAACAGCCCGTTCAAAAAATTGAACATAGGGAAAAGCCCTAGGGGACTTAGGAGGCTTCATAGACCCACAGACATAAGTGGAAGTCTGCGCCTCCTCAGGCTGAGCAAGGCACAGAGCCTGGCGAATGTTAGTAATAAGGGCCGCTACAATTGCCTTGTCGCGCGCCACTGAGGCCCCCTGGTCCTCCTCAGTATCTGAAAGGACCAATTCGCCCTCAGAGAGTTCCACGGGGGTCCCCATGGCAACCGAGGCGACCCCATGATCTGAATCCTCACCTGAGGAGACATGGGGGGCCAAACACTTAGCGGGGGGCTCAGGGGCCGTAGCAGTAACTTTAGGAATGAATTCCACAAAAAGAGCTCGCAAGAGGTCCAAAGTGACCGCAGGAGCTTGTGCGGAGCGCTGCTCTGCTGTCTCCATCTCAGAGGGCCCTGCAGGGTCCATAGCCGCCGCGTCGCCGTCCCCAGACATAGCCTGAATGGGACACCCCCCCACGTATCACCACCACCACCTAAGACCACCCAGGGAGCCTGGGAGGACAAGCCCACAAAAAACAACACCCCAAGGAGCCAGCGCGCGCAGTTACACAGAGTGTAATACCAAAAACCGCCACCGTGGAGAAAATGGCGCTCGCGCAGCATGAACCAGCCGCCGCAAAATGGCGCGAACGAACGTTCCCCAGTGATTCAGTACATGTCCCAGGGCCCTTAAAGTCACAGCGCGACGCCGTGCGAACGCAGCAGACCAGGGGGGGGGGGCAGAGGTGGGGGGAGGGAGGGGGCACGCAATAAATAAGTGCCCCCTGACAGGGAAAAAGCTACCACCAATTAAATACTGCCCCGGATGTCGCTCCCCCCAAGGGCGGGGGAGGGGTCCACTCACCAGTCCGACGGGCGTTGCGGGTAGCCACCCGAAGCAAACTTACCCCCCTTGTCCCGGGAAGGATTGCTGCTGGCCAACGCCACTGGAAAGGCAAAAGCCAGTCACTGGGCACAAGTGGCAACAGCCACAGGCGGCCCGCACGGAACGGGCCCTGAGCGACGCTGCCCTGACATTTTTAGGGTAGGTCGTCATGAGGTGGCCGGTCAGGGCAAAGCTTTGGATTCGTGATATCCTCTCTATGCCAAGACCGGCTACTTGATAGAAGTCTTCATCTTCTTCAGAAAGAAAAAAATACATGCAGAAAAAAAAACGCAGGTCCCATAAGGGAACCCAGTCAACTCCTTTGCACTAGGCAAACACAACTGAATGCTATTGGCCAGCAGGGGGTTTTATAGGCTCAGGTGAGGACGGCCCCCATGGGAGGGGCCAGCCTATCCCTGATGCTTTTGCATCTGTTTTGCCTAGTCACTCCTGATAGGACGACATAAAACCCACGTGTCAATTAAGAAGAGCTGCGTCTGTCAGTGAACGTAAGAGAAATATTGTTATTTTTTTTCAAAATTGTCAGTTTTGTTTTGTTTATAGCGCAAAAAATAAAAACCGCAGAGGTGATCAAATACCACCAAAAGAAAGCTCTATTTGTGGGAAAAAAAGGACATACATTTTGTTCGGGTACAACGTCGCACAACTGCGCAATTGTCAGTTAAAGCAACGCAGTGCTGTTTTGCAAAAAATACTCTGGTCAGGAAGGGGGGGAAACCTTCTGGGGCTGAAGTGGTTAAAGGATCTTCTACTCAAGACTTGATGTCAGATACCACAGCATAAGTTCAGAGGTCGAAAGGCTGTGAAAAGATCAGGGCTGTTTCGGTGGCAAAAAAGGACTGTATTAGCAGCAAAAGGGGGACCTACTCAATATTAGGTGGGTGCCATAAAGTTATGGCGGATCTGTGTATTTGTGAATTTTATGTAGCTAATCTTTTAAATGAACTCTATATTGTACATATTGAACCATCAGCAGGATTCATTGTAATCTGAAGAGAAACGGACAATAAACCTGACAAATTTGCTTACTTATAGCAGAAGTTTGCATTGTGTGTGTAGTATCTACACAAGTTTCCATCATCAGGCGGTGTAGCACAGAAAAAAATGGTGGGAGACAAATTATAGCGACCAGTTTTGCAGAATTCATCAGTTTCTCTTGGAACTCCTGGTTCAATAGCAACTCGATCACCTGAAAAAATTCAAGCCATTATTTGACAATGAACAACATTTAATCCAAGTAATATAAAGTAAAACATAATTCTTTTACATATTGCCCTTATCTTCATGTTATTGCTTGCAAATTTCTGAGGCCAGCAGCATTACCAACCAACTGGGAGTTCCTTTAGGCTCCGTTCACATCTTGGCGTTCCGAATCGCCGCAATTCTGCCTGCAATTCGGAATAGCGGCAAATCGTGGGGCGCCCGTGCGTTCCCTGTCACTTTCAATAGTAACCCAAATGCGGCGCAATTTTGCCGTGATTCATCAGGCGACAATCGCGGTAAAATCGGCAAACAGAATCGCGGGACGCCTGTCGCCCAAAAGAAGTGCAAGAGCTTTTTTTGGGCGAAAGGTATCCCGCGATTCTGTTTGCACGATTTTACCGTGATTGTTGCCCGATACGTCAAGATGTGAACGGAGCCTTAACACAGCTTTTAATGCTGGGGCTACAATTAAAACGGCATGGGGGAGTGCTGCTGCTGAAGCTCCAGACAAACATGTAGTTGGTGTATGCAATGCTGTACCATGCCCACTCTGTTTTCATTGTTGGGCCTTATTAGCTACCTAAAGACATGAGATGGCATTTAGAAGTGTAGGAAAGATCACTATCATGAAAACAACTGTTGTACAAAGGATGCTTATAAACATGTCATTTTGCACTGTTTGTTTTTATGGCTAAGGAGAAAGAAAGACGAGCAAGACCCCTTACAACTGGCTTGTTTCAGGGATGAGACAACACTGATTTTCCACCTTGTAAGAATGGCACGGGTTGGGGACCATGCACAGATGCATCATCTAGAACAAAACATTACAAAGGGTATAGCACCTACTAAGGCTACCAAAAACATAAATAATTTATTGGACATATATAGTAAAAAAAAGCCACAGCACAGAGGACACCCCCACCCCCCCCCCCCCCCCATAGGAACGCTCTCCTTCCATACCTTCATCCCAACCCTCCCACCCCACTCCCCATTCACAAAAACCCTCCTCTCCCCCCTCAGATCTATATGGTCAGATCCTGTGAGAGTCCCTCAGGATATGGCTCAACAGCTGCAGGCATTGCCAAGAGTAAACATTATTATACGAGGTGGTATCAAAAAGTTTTGAGACTAGTTTTGTAATATGCCAACACTTGGCAGCATAGGCTACAGGCACAGTCACAGGAAGCACCAACCTTCATAAGTCAGTGTGCCAAAAGACATCAACCTGTGTACATCGGGAGCTGTGCAACTGGTGTAATTCCGACGACGAGCGTTACCACATCTGCAATTTCATCATCGACAACAAGTTAGAACAAAGAGAAAATGTAAAATCCTGCATGAAACTGAGCAAATCTGCCACAGAAATGTTTGACATGAGTGGGCAAGTTTACGGCGATGCTGCAATGAGTTGAAGATCCAGCTCAAAGGTCACCGTTTTTACACCATTGCAGACATCCAGGGAGAATAGCAGAAGGTGCTTGACACGGTTGGAAAAGAAGACTTCCAGGACACAGTTGGAAAAGAAGACTTCCAGGACACATTCCAGAAGTGGCAGGAATGCTGGGAATGCTGTATTACTGTGCAAGGGGACTATTTTTAAGGGGATAGTGTGTAAATGTAAATAAAGTACTTTCTTGTAAAAAGAGCTAGTCTCAAAACTTTATGGTACCACTTCGTATAGGAACACCCATGTAAGCAATTTGAATAGTATGTCTCACACAGCCTTCTCTCCTAATAATGCTCCTGCTTAGTCTGCTGGGTCCAGCCTAGAAAGAAGCTAATTGACTTTCAGTTATAGGCACCACAAGCCTTTTATCTTTTTAATGCTAGTTCTATAATGGCAATATCATGCCAAGAACATTTCCCTGAAAATGTAATAACGTGTTTAACCACTTCCACACTGCGCGCAGTATATTTACTGCGGCAGTGTGCCACTGTCTCGCCATAGACGGTGATTTACGGACAGGCAGCTAGGGGGCATGAGATCGTGCCCGCCGCACTCTGGAGGAGTGTGCCCGCGGCTTGGGCAGACCCGATGTCCGCCAGCGAGCCGCAATGAGCTGCCAGAGGGAAAGAACGGGGAACCGCTGAAGTAAACACGGCGGTTCCCTGTTCTGACAGGCGGTATAAGAGATCTACTGACCCTGTCACTGGAATCAGTTAGATCTCTTATGCCCCTGACAGCCAAGCCCCCTCACAGTTAGAACACGCCTAGGGAAAACAGTTAACCCCTAGATCGCCCCCTGCAGGTTAACCCCATCACTGCCAATGACAGACACTTACACAGTCATCAGTGGATATTTAAATTTCTGATTGCTGTATAAATGACATTGGTCCTAAAAAAAAGTGTCAAAAATGTCTGCCCCAATATCGCAGTCTCGATAAAAATTGCAGATCACCGCCATTACAAAATGTAAAAAAACGCCAGAAATGAATTCTCATGGTTTGTAAACGCGGCAACTTTTGCGCAAACCAATCAATAAATGCCGATTGCGACTTTTTTTTACCAAAAATATGAGGAAGAATATAAATCGGCCAAAACCAATGAATAAATTTGTTTTTTTATATTTTTTTTTGATTTGTATTTTAGCAAAAAGCAAGACATATTGTTTTTTTTTGCAAAATTGTCTCTCTTTTTTGTTTATAGCGGTGATCAGAAATGACGCAGAGGTGACCAAATACCACCAAAAGAAAGCTCTATTTGTGGGGAAAAAAGGACGCAAATTTTGTTTGGGTACAATGTCGCACGACCGCGCAATTGTCAGCTAAAGCGACGCAGTGCCAAATCGCAAAAAGTGCTCTGGTCCTACAATGGGAAATCCTTCCGGGGCTGAAGTGGTTAAAGTGCAGAGAAGAACCACCCATCAGCATTACTGAAACAAGCAGTATAATTCATGGATGCTCTATTACTCATTGAATCCAGAGAGGACAAGCATAAAGATCTAACCACTGATCACAACATAAGTTGCTGGCGATTTTCTCAAAAAAAAAGTAAGTCACTTAGTGACTGAGCTGAAAATTCCTGGAATTGCAGGGACGCAAACCTTCTGATAACTTGTGATTCATGTATTTCTAACAGCAAAGCCAATAAGGTGAATGATCTGTTAGCTAAACAAAATTGCCTGTCTGATATGGCCCCTAGCAGATATTAAAGTAACCTGCTGAATATTGCCAAAAAAAAAAGATAAAAGAAAAGACTATCATGGTTGTTCACCTGGCTTAAGATTAGTAACTGAGGATCCCACTTTGATTACTGTCCCTGAAGCTTCATGTCCAAGAACCATGGGTTTCTTCACAATGAAATCTCCAATGCGTCCATGTTGCCAGTAATGTACATCGGAGCCACATATTCCAACTGAATGCATTTTTAGTAGCACCTCTATAAAAGAAAATGACCGATGCAAATAAAAAAAATATGACTTCTTTACAATTAGTATATTCTGCTGTCTTTATTGCACATATCTCACACACAAGGTGGTGTATAACTTGCTGCTAATATTTAGATGTTACCTTATTTCCCTTAAAAAAAAAAAAAAATTGTATTATGTTAAACTTTTTTTTGTTAAAGAGGAAGTAAACCCTGATGGGGTTTACTTACTCTTCATTCCTCATCATTACCCTGCAATGTAAAAGCATAATGTGCTAGTATGCATCGCATATGTGACACTTACCTGCACTGGAAGCCCGCGCTGTTCCCGCAGTAGGAAGCGTCTATCTTCGCCCTTCTTCCTTCCGGATTGGCCGGAGCCGTGTGATGTCACTCCCGTTCGTGCGCATGGGAGCCTCCAATCATGGCACAATGTCAGTGAAAGAATGGCACGGAGGCCGTTTCTTCACTGCACATGTCCCCGATGACGTGGGCACATCACAGTACACTGTATATCTCCTAAAAGGTGCAGGTTTAGGAGATATGCAGGGAACCTACAGGTAAGCCATATTATAGGCTTACCTGTAGGTTAAAGTGGTTGTCATGAGCTGACAACCACTTTAACCACAACACATTTTTGTCCTCAAGCGCAATGTCCAAAATAGTGATAACATTAAAGCTACCCTGTCAATAACATAGAAAAAAAAGGCCGGATTTACTATAACTGGAGTGTGCACAAGCTGGTGCAGCTCTGCAGAGAAACCAATCAGCTTTCAGGTTTTATTGTCAAAGTTTAAGGCTCCATGCACACTGAAGCTGATAAACGACCGTTTACGGTCCTTTGGACGTTTTTTTTTAATAGCCCATAAACGCCCCTTTATGTTCATGCACATAGACGTTTATTGTCATTTAACAGCAGTGGCGTTTATGGGTTATCTGAACGCCCTGAATTGGCGTCCAGAAGTCGTTTTTCTGACCACAAAAAATGCTGGACGCCGCTAAACGGCCGTTTATCGGCATCCAGCGCTTTTTGTAGTCAATGGAAGCTAATGAAGTAAAAAAAAAAAAGTCAAAAACGCTATGCCACTCAAGGGATCTCCATATTCCACATTTGGGTGTGTTGAATACCTGTTCCCCCCACCTTCTCCCATGCTCTATATTGTAAAGTGCTACATAAACTGTTGGTGCTATATAAATTCTGAATAATAATAAAAATGCACCGTGCTTCATCCCACTGGCCCCTACATGACTACAGGACATGGTAGTCCTCTTCTTTTACAGGAGTATTCTTTTCCCTTTCCTTTAGTGATAGGATCACATGAATTACCGCTCCATCAAAATGGCAAAGCAGTCATAGATTTACTATCACCTTAAAGCCTAGTACACATGGGCCGAATGTTGACTTCTGTCGGATGAGCATGGTGGAAAACCAGCAGCCAATCGAATCCTGATCAGCTCTCTCAGTCATTGGGCCGCCCCCCTGTCAGAACACAATAGAACAGCAGGGGAGATTGCTGTACTAACATCAGATTGTTAGTACAGTGGTTCCAACCGGAGCTGTCAGGTTTTTTTTCGTTCAAACCAAAAAAACAGCGATGTTTACCAAGCTTTAGTGGAGCACAATAGCACCGCTATGTTTAGAAATCTAAGCTCTAATGAGTAAAGTAGACCTGTAGTGCATCTCTAAATGTATGTACCTAATAAATATATTTTACACCACAGACAACCTCAAAAGCCACAATATAGATTGTATTATTTATAACTTTACAGCAACAATTGCTAAAACTTCTTATTGTCTGCACCTGCCTAGCATCAGCTTACAGAGAGGACAGACAAACAAAATCCCTGGTGCCTGTTCTAGAGGTTATTCTCGGAGATGATCAACAGTAATTCTAACAGCCATTTTGTTTGATATCATTGATGACATTCTGCAGGGATATGCATAACGAAAACTAATCACAACTGTTGCCATAAAGGTGAAGAAATAAACTAGAAGAATACAAAAATAAAAAGGTAAATTACCATTTGGACCAGGTTCAGGAACTGGACGGTTTTCCTGAGCAAGAAAAAAAAAGGGGTAAATAAAACATAACATAAACATATTCAGCAGATTACACAACGATGACGTATATAATATTGTAGTTATCCCTGTAGCTTTGTCACTGAATGTAGACAAGAATGTAAAAATCTCTTTTTTTCTTTAAAAATAACAAACGTGTAATACTTACCCATCCCAGATCCTCCCCTTCTCGGGTGCCTCTTCGGCGCTCTTGGCCCCTCCCTCCTGCCGAGTGCCCCCACAGCAAGCAGCTTGCTATGAGGGCATCCGAGCGGAGCCGCAGCTCCATGTGTTCATTCAGACACAGAGCCACAGCTCGACCCCGCCCCCTCTCTCCCCTCATTGGCTAACTGATTTTAATTGACAGCAGTGGGAGCCAATGGCACCGCTGCTGTGTTTCAGCCAATCAAGAGGGAGAGGCACTCGTGCACTTTGCTGGACCGAGATGGGGCTCAGGTAAGTATTAGGGGGCTGCTGCATACAGAAGGTTTTTTATCTTAATGCATTAAAATAAAATCGTTCTGCCTTTGCAACTACTTTAAAGTGTTTGTATACCGAAACAAAAAAAACAAACCTGTAAGGCAAAGGCATAATGAGCTAGTATGCACTGCATACTAGCTCTTTATGAAACACTTACTGTAGAACGTAGCTCCCACAGGGCTGCCCGATCCATGCAGAGGGAGCGGACATATTTGCTGTGTGGATTCTTCCGGGTTTGCGGCTCTGACATTGAGTGGCCGGAGCCACAAGTCGTCACTCCCGCGCATGCGCAGAAGCCAGTCTTTCCGGCAGGGACTGGCGCTATGCCCTGGGCCTTTGCTGAGACACCACTGCGCATGCGCCCTGACGTCAGCGGCTGCATTGCAAGTGGAATATCTCTTAAACCGTACAGGTTTAGGAGATATTCATTTTTACCTACAGGTATGCTTTATTATAGGCTTACCTGTAGGTAAAAATCACTTTTGGGGGTATACAACCACTTTAACCACTTCCTTACTGGGCACTTAATCCCCCCTCCTGCCCAGACCAATTTTCAGGTTTCAGCGCTGTTGCATTTTGAATGACAATTGCGCGGTCGTGCAACGTTGTACCCAAATAAAATTGATGTCCTTTTTTTCCCACAAATAGAGCTTTCTTTTGGTGGTATTTGATCACCTCTGCGGTTTTTATTTTTTGCGCCATAAACAAAGAGCAACGATTTTGAAAAAATAACAATATTTTTTACTTTTTGCTCTAATAAATATCCAAAAATAAAAAATAAAACAAACAATTATTCATCGGTTTTGGCCGATTTATATTCTTCTACATATTTTTGGTAAAAAAAAAATCGCACTCGGCGTTTATTGATTGGTTTGCGCAAAAGTTATCGCATCTACAAACTATGGGAATTGATTTATGGCGTTTTTATTATTATTTTTTTTTTTACTGGTAATGACGGCGATCTGCGATTTTTATTGGGACTGCGATATTGGGGGGGACATGTCGGACATTTTTGACACTTTTTTGGGACCAATGACATTTATTCAGCGATCAGAAATTTAAATGTCCACTGATTACTGTGTAAATGTCATTGGCAGTGAAGGGGTTAATCTGAAGGGGGCAGTGAAGGGGTTAAATATGTTCCCTGGGTGTGTTCTAACTGTGGGGGGGGCGGGGCTGGCCGGGACATAACAGATCTAACTGATCCCAGTGACAGGGATCAGTAGATCTGCTTGTCCCCCTCTCACAGAATGGGGAACCGCCGTGTTTACATCGGCGGTTCCCCGTTCTACAGCTCTGTAAGGCGATCGCGGGTCAGGAGCGGACATCGAGTCCGCCCCGCCGCCGCCGCTCGTGAGAGCGCGCAGGGGGCGTGTTAAGGGGCGGACGTCAATAGACGTCGTCCCGGAGATTCAGATCCGCGCTGTAGACGTCTTTCGTCTATAGCGCGGATCTCTACTGGTTAAAAGTAAGTGTTGCTGTCAAGAGAAACTACATTACTAATGTCATAGTTTTAAGGAGCACCCCAATCACAACAAAAACTCAGCAACAATATTTAATTTCCAAATCATTTCGCTTTTGAAAACACAACTACAAATATTGGAACACTACATGATTTGCAGTTGTGAAAGTGACGACATGTTTTGCGGAAGTGATGTAACATGGGACGGTAGTCAGCATAAACTCAAAACATACAAAGAACACTTGACACACCAAACTGGATTAATAATGGTCGCGGCCTTGGTTTTCACAAATATAAACCATTAACAATTCACCATAACTCTTTGGTGAATAATAACCATTAACCTATTGCAGAGGACCCCTCAGAATTTCCTGAGCATTCCCAATCAGCTGACTTTTTGACCTATCACAAAACCCCCTTTCAAATCACTCAATGGGAGGCTTGAAACTCCTAGCGCCACCCTCCCATGAGGGAAAGGGGGGCCTTAAGAGAGTTATATTATATTTACTTGTTTTAAACTTTTTTTTCATTTCTTCAGCTAATTCCTGGTTTCTGGCCTAGACCGATGTCATACATTTCAGGAGTCTTTATGGGTATTTTTTTTTCCTTTCATCTGGAGGGGAGGAGGGATTTCTCAGCTAAGCACACCCACCTACCTGCATGCCTGAGTTAAAGTAGAACTAAAGCTAAAAACATTTTTTTTTCATTTTAGATTATATGGTTAAGGGGGAGTTATAAACAATGTAAGGTTTATTTTTGCCATTTGTGTCCCATTGGGGAGTTTCCCTTTCGCTTCCTGTCCCATAGCCAAAACAGGAAGTGAAAGAAAATCCCTTTAGACTACTTTCACACTGGGGTGGGGGCCCTAGTGGTAAAGTGCCGCTAGTTTTAGCGGCGCTTTACCGCTATTATAGCGGCGCTATGCAGGTGGGAGCAGGGCGCTTTTAACCCCCCAAGAAGGGGTTAACAAGGGGTTAAAAGTGCCACTGCACGGCACGACCGAGGCAGTGTTCAACTGCTTCGGAAGCGCCCCCCATTGATTTCAATGGAGGGGGCGGTGTAGGAACATTGTATAAACTGCTCAGTGAACCAACCCAAATATCCTGCTTGCAAGACTTCTTTTCTTGTCCTGCAAGCGCACCGCCCCAGTGTGAAAGCACTCAGGCTTTGACACTGGAGAGAATGGGGAGAGGGGGTTTTCAGGCGCTGTACAGTCGCTATTTTTAGCACTGCAGTGCCTGAAAAATGACCCAATGTGAAAGAGGGCTTAAAGTGAAAAAATCCCTGGTTGTCACCAGGGTCACCAGAACTAGTGTCCCCATGAGAAGATATCCTTTATAATCCTGTTCTGGGGACAATTCAAAATTTGGGATTTTCCTTTAATTTATTTTCCTTGAAAATGGTAAACAGGATAAATAGAGCGGGTGAATCTCCCCAACAGGGCCACAGACAGTAATAAAAACATGACAGGTGTTCTAATCCCTCTCCACTCTATCCAAAACTAAAGAAAAAAAAAAAAAGAAAAAGTTTTGCCTTTAGTTATCAGATGGATTGCAGGAGCTTTGAATATTAAAAGTTATTACATAGTGTTTGCAGTCTGTGGTACTCAGATACAGTTGAGTTCTACTTTAACTACTTGCTGACCAGCTGCCGGCAGGTTGACTCTCCTGCGCAAACCGCCATAGCTGTACGGCAGGTGCGGGAGCAAGTGGTGTGGGCGCGTGCGCACTCACTGGCTAGCGGGGGATCCAATCGACGGGTGGAGCGGACTTGGTGCCCGCCAGCCACCCGCGATCGCTCCAGAGACAGCCAGAACAGGGATCTGCGAGTGTAAACCAGTGTTAATTTTGGCAGCAAATTTTGATTTAGTTTTAGTCTTAGGACTAAAATGGCATTTTAGTTTAAGTCACATTTTAGTCATTGTATTTTAGTCGACTAAAATCTCCAGTACATTTTAGTTATAGAATAAAATAATTTTAGTCAACTAAAATCGAATGTGTTTAGGTAAATTGTAATGCATTATTTAGCATTTCTCTAGAATTTCCAAACTCATTACATACTCCTGAAATAAAAAAAAAATCGAATATGTTATTATTTATGGTATTAAGGTTTGAACAAACTCACAGATTTAGCCACTCTGGATGGTCTGAGGAGGCCTCAGGTGTGAGGGATGGCCTGTAATGCACAGTGCCCTGGATGCCACTGCCAGTGGTCAGAGGAGGCCTGTAATGCACAGTTGCACAGTGTGCTCTGGACAAATGGTGGTCTGGGGGGGGGGGGGGCCTCAGGCCTGCTGTAATGTACCACGATTACTGTACAGTCCAAGTGTACACTCACAGTCTGCTTTGCTCTGGGCGGGGAGGAGTCAGGAGTCTCGGGACTCGGAATCCGGAGGCCTCAGCCTGGCTGGCCTGTAATGCACACACAGTGCTGCTCTCACTCTTTGGCACCGACAGTCGTCACTCTCAACTCTCCTCACGGTGGCATAGTGCTTGCTGAGAGCGGATTGCAGAAGTAGGCCAAGCTTCGTGAAAAACTGGAATTTTCATCCCACAGAATGGGGATCTGTCTATGTAAAAAAAGCAGATCGCCGT
Organism: Glandirana rugosa; assembly: GCA_018402905.1. NCBI lineage: Eukaryota > Metazoa > Chordata > Amphibia > Anura > Ranidae > Glandirana > Glandirana rugosa. The sequence continues at coordinate 259,868 of BLSH010549208.1, forward strand.
TCTGACAGGGGGGAAGGAATGGATTTTGTGTTGCTGCAAAGCAGGGATCCGAAGCCACCTCTTCCCCTAGTAAAAGCAGCACACATAGTAAACACAGACACTGGCTAGGCACACAGTAAAACCCACTGATCGCCCGTGGGCTGTAACGGCCCACAGCACTGGTCCAACAGGATCAGATCTGGGCTGGCCTACCGAGTACCAGAATGCCAGAGTGCTCCCCTCCCTCTCCCTGTGTGCGTCACACACAGCGGGGACCTCCTACTGTGTCACGGAGCTTGGGTCTGAATTGTCCAACGGTGCTGTAACAAAGTCCCGTCTCCTAGACAGGCCCCTGTGATAGTCAGCACACTGATCCAATGCCGGGAAATTGAATCAGTTTGACGTGTATCATAGGAAGTGGGGCTTTGTTACAGTGGCCTCCTGGGCAATTCAAATCCAAGAGGTGTGACACAGCGGGAGATTGCCGCTCTGTGTTATTCAGGCACTGGTAGGCTATATTTGATGGGCACTGGTGAGGCTGCATTTGAAGGGTACTGGTGATGCTGCATTTGATGGGCACAGTGAGGCTGCATTTGATGGGCACAGTGAGGCTGCATTTGATGGGCACAGTGAGGCTGCATTTGATGGGCACTGGTGAGGCGCACTTTTGGTGGGCACTGATAAGGCTGCATGTGATGGGCACTGGTAGGCTGCATGTGATGGGCACTGGTAAGACTGCATTTGTTGGGCACAGTGAGGCTGCAGTGACTGGTAGCAAGCAGTAACTACCACTGTATATAGTTTAGTGTTTTTGAGGTTTGAACGTTTGCATGCAGCCCCCATGGGATATGAAAAGTTATCCAGTGGCTCTAAGGTAATATGAGTTTGAGACCCCTGCCCTAGATGTTTAACCTCTTCCCAGCCAGTGTCATTAGTACAGTGACAGTGCATATTTTTAGCACTGATCACTGTATTAGTGTCACTGGCTCCAGCAAAGTGTCAAAAGTGTCAGTTTCTGTCCAATTGTTCACCGCAATATCGCAGTCCGCTGCCATTATTAGTAAAAAAAATAAATAAAAATTCCAGTATATATCCCATAGTTTGTAGACACTATAATGCTCGCGTAAATCAATCAATATACACTTATTGGGATTTTTTAACAAAAACATGTAGCAGAATACATATTGGCCTAAATTTATGAAGAAATTTGATTTTTTTTTTAAATTTTTGGATATGTTGTATAGCAGAAAGTAAAAAATATATAATTTTTTTCCAAAATTGTTGGTTTTTATAAAAAAAAATGACAAATTTTATATATGTACAGCATCCCACAACCGCGCAATTGTCAGTTAAAGTAACGCAGTGCCGTTTCGTGAAAAAAAAAAAACGGCCTGTTCACGAAGGGGGGGGGGTAAATCTCCTGGAGGTCAAGTAGTTAAAAGAACAGCAAAAGAAAATAATTGTATAGCAAAAAGCAATCTTATTCTCTACATTTTTGCATGCAACTCATGTGAACCTTTTTACACAGTTGCTGCCCTCGGATAACCTGTCACCAATGTTAGTAGTTACTAAGAAAATTGCTATCAGAAGATTACTAATTAAGTGATAAAGTAAAACGCTAAAATTCTGGAGAAAGATTTTTTAATTCTTTTGTTACAATATAAACAAACAAAACCTCTTTTAAAAAGTTTATCATCCAAGTAAACATTTGGACACGTCAATTCTAGTCAATCATTACAACATTTACTCATACAGACATCATTTTACCATGACTTATACCTAGTCCAACACCAGCTAGATAACAAGACTAAACCTGACAGGACTGCAAAAGTTTATTATCAAGAGTTAACTAATTATTGCAGATACAGTGCAAATGAAAAGTATACGGCAATTACCGCTTTAAAGATGAATTAAAAAGGTAAAGTATACCCTAAGCCGGGGTCGGCGAACCTTCAATCGCGATCTACTGGTCAACTGAGGGGAGCCAACAGGTAGATCGTGAACATGGCTCTGCCTCCCCCCAGCCTCCAATGCTCTCATGTTCATTGCAGAGCGGAGAGCAGGAGGCAGCATAGTTCTGGATGAATGGCGGGAGCTGCCTCAGTTAACCTTTTGCGTTAACCACTTCCCAGGGATCTTTGATTTCCTCCATGTTGTCCAGGTAGATCTCAACCTCTGAAATATTGCCTACACCTGCCCTAAGCCCATAATTCTGGACTGAGGGACTGTGGGCAATAGAATTCCCTGCCCATTTTTATATGCCTGTGAGATTTCCAGTAGAAAAATCTCCTTCAAAACTCCCAAATCTTTCCCAATCACCATAGAATTTCCTAATATAACTTAGAATTCATGGACCCCTCAGAAACCGTAACCCCTCTAGTTTGGTAGCAGCAAAAACCCAATACTGCGCAAATATTACAATTACATAAATAAAAAAAAAAACATAATCCATATAGCATCAAAAAATACAATCACAAACCAGTACGTGATGTGGAAATCTGCTATAAATAAATAAACCAATTACATTCATAAACCAATGTTCTGTGCCACACAAATCCTCTTATTCACTGCAATAGTTCATAATAGTGCATAATTGATTATCAACACAAAATATAATTGATTATCAACACAAAAGCACATCATGAACTATTGCACTGAATAAGAGGATTTGTGTGGCATAGAACATTGGTTTATGAATTTAATTGGTTTATTTATTTATAGCAGATTTGCACATAATATGTTCTTATTTATGAGCTTTGGTTTGTGATTGTATATTTTTGATGATATATGGATTAAGTTTTTTTTTATTTACTTATGTAATTATTGCGGTATTTGCACAGTATTGGGTTAAGGCAAGATAATGATGTGAATATCACATCCATAGAGAAGACAGGTTTTGTAGAGAAGTGTCACTACTACGGTTTTCTTTATTTTAATATTTTATATAAATACTAGTAGGTATTTCAATACAGCAGCTGTAGTAGGAGGCTTTTTCCCTTAATTGGCACAGAGATATATATTTTTGTTTTAGAGGCAGCAAAGCCCTGTAGCATTATACTCCCTTCACCATGATTTACTGTACTGTATGCCCTTGCTGTAACCTTTACAAGTTGCTAACTTTTAATATTATAAAAATATTAGTGTAGAGTTTTTTCCATTTATAAACTTTGGGGCTGATTTACTAACAAATACGCGCTTCACTTTGCAGGGGAAGTTGAACTTAGCAAGGAAATTTGCCCCAAAGCTTAGTGAATGTGGTGAAATGTCACTTTGTAAGAATACCCAATCACATGCAAGGAAAATAAAAAAAACAGCATTTTTGCTTGCACATGATTGATGATGGAAGTCTGCAGGGTTTCACCTCATTCATGAAGCGCCTTTTTAACTTTAATAAATGAACCCCCAAGTATCTGACTATGGGTAATAGAAGAAAAAGGCCACCAGTACACCTTGGACCATGGGTACAAAGTCCAAAGGTTTATTATGAAGATGACATTATAGTGCACGGTGATGTGATCAAACAAACATTTGGACTCTTTACCAAGTCTAAGATGTGCTGGCGATATATTTCTTCTATGTTCCATGATAATACCAATGGACAGTTGTTACAGCACCTTTGAAATCTCAGATCAATTCCGGTGGGAATATATGAGCTGATATGGATGAGTCACTAGTCATTGTTTATGACACATATACTTTATAGTGTGGCATGTGCCTAAATAGGCATAACTGACTATGCAAGAATATTGCTGGTTGAAAGGATGCCACATATCTTTATGAGAAACGGCTTTTAGTGGTTTTTAACTTTTTACTTGATGTGCTTCTAAATCAGATTTATACTGGCTTGCTTTTGCAAAATACATTTTTCTACAGTTGCTCTTTAAAAGATCTCCAACCTCCCCTGAGTGCAATTCATCTAGTAACATACTCACCCTTCTCGCTGCTCTAGCAATCTTCATTGTACGATCCAGACCAGCACCGCACAAAGAAAACCTGCTGGTCAGAACCTCTTCCTAAGACATACGTGCTTTGGGCACCTTTATTATCTATGGAAGAGTCATACTCCACTAGATGTATGGAGGCCACCATAAGTACAACTCATCAATAGGAATGAATTAGGATGCAGCACGCATACTTAACCACTTGCCGACCGTGTTGTGTACATTTACTGCGGCAGGTTGGCAGCGCTACGTCGATCGCGTCTATAAACGGCAATCGGCGCAGTCACATTTGCGTGCAGTCGATCTCCGTGAGCATGCCCGCAGGTGGGCCGGGGCCGATATCTGCCGGCGACCTGCGATCGCCTTCTAGAGAGGCAGAACGGGGAACCGAAAATGTAAGCATGACAGTTCCCTGTTCTGTCAGGAGATATAACAGATCTACTGATCCCTGTCATCAGGATCAGTGAGATTTGTCATCCACCTGCCAGCCCAGCCACCACACAGTTAGAACACAGTGAGGGAGCACAGTTAACCCCTTGATCACCCCCTACCCTGCCAGTGACATTTATACAGTAATCAGTGGCTATATTTAGCTCATTGCTGTATAAATGTCAGTGGTCCCAAAAAAGTGTCTGATATGTCCAAACCAATATCGCAGTCCCGATAAAAATCACCGCCATTACTAGTATAAAAATCAATTCTCATAGTTTGTAGACATGGCAACTTTTGCGCAAACCAATCAATATACACTTATTGCGATTTTCTTTTACCAAAAAAATATGTAGAAGAATATATATCGGCCTAAACTGAGGAAGAAATTCGTTTTTTTTTTTATTGGATTTGTATTAAAGCAAAAAGTAAAAAATATTTTTTTTTTTCTTCAAAATTGTCACTTTTTTTTGTTTATAGTGCAAAAAATAAATACCGCAGAGGTGATTAAAAAAACCCCACCAAAATAAAGCTCTATTTGTGGTAAAAAAAAATGTCAATTTTGTTTGGGTACATTGTCGCACGACTGCGCAATTGTCAGTTAAAGCGACGCAGTGCAAAAAGTGCTCTGGTCATCCTTCCGGGGCTGAAGTGGTTAAAAAGGGAACTCAGCCAGAATGTTTTCTTGAAAAGGTTGTGGGGAGTTGGGCAGGGCTGCACATTGAAGATCAGTGGAGCAGTGAGGAACTGCACTCAGGAGACAGCTGCACTTACTTAAAGGAGGAGTACAGCCAAAGCTATTTTGGCTATACTTCTATGGGTCACAGAAGTGCAGTTCATTCTGCACTACTGTGATCGGTTTTGCAGCCTGTTATCAGCTGACAACACAGAGCCAGTCCAGGCTCTAAAAAGATCCCAACCATATGGTTGGGATCCATCCAGAAGCCCGGAATGACAGCTGGTTTAGCCTCTCAACTGTCCGCTGAGAGCCTGAGCCAGCCCCTCCCGCCCCCTCCACAACCCAGTGCTCCAGTGATTGCTGGAGGGGCAAAACAGAGAGCAGGTTCTCAGTGCAGAGCGAGTGGGGAACAGATGCAGCATCAGATCGATGCTGCATCCACCTAGGTGAGTGTAAATGTTTTTTTTTCCCCTAAATCTCATATTTCTCTTATAACTACTTGTTTATCGGGGTAATGTGGGTATGCCCTTTGAGAGCCCCATAAAAGTGACTAGACAATTCCAGAGCTGCCCAATTACTTTCATCAGAAAGCCCTTTGCTGGCTCTTAAAGCCGGTGTCAAGCTCACAGCTGAGCTTGATTTAACCACTTGTGTACCATGCAGTTTATAAACATACCTTAATGGACAAGTGGTTAAAAGACAACTGTACTATAAGTATTGCTGTCCTTCAACAACTCTACTAAAATAGGATTGTCCTTCAAGTTGCTGAACACTTTAATTTCTTTTTGTTGCTGCATGGTTTTGAAAGAACCAGAATACTGCCACACATCGGTGGCAGAGACCAGTGCAAAGAAAATGAAAAGTAGAGACCATTGCAAGGAAAGTGTGTAGATCTATACTCTTATCAACTGCAAGCATTCTTTGCAGAAAAACTCGCAGTCAATAAAACCAAACTTTTTTTTTACAGTTAAACTCTGGGATAACCAATTCTGTCTAAATACAAGAGACATTTGTATTTACTGAATCTTGGTATTCTTTGCCGATTTCTTCTGGATCTGTGAAGGTATTCACCATAAAACTTTACCTTTGTGCAAGAGCTTCCTGTAATAAAGACCAGTGAGTGGATACTCTCTCTCCTTGGACTGGTCTTGTCCCCACCCCAACTGTAGTTTTCTGCAGCCAGCTCATCATGGGTGGGTCAGCTTGGACACTCCCATAGCTCTGCTCTCTGCACAGGCAATATGCAGCACAGCAATGAACTCACTGCTAACTGCTAGGTATTTGGTGTGCACAAAGTGGATTTATATCCTTTGTGTCCATTTAATAATATATTTAAAGGAAAAGTATGGCCAAAGCTTTTATGGCCCTACTTCTCCTATGGATCACAGGAGTGCAGTTTGTTCTGCACTCCTGTGATCCTTTTTCAGTGGACATCGGGCTAAATTTAGCTGTCGGCTGACGTCACTCAGCCGCTCCAGGCACTGGATCGATCCCAACTTTCCAGTCAGGATCTACCAGATGCCTGGACTGGAAATTGGCTCAGAGAGCAGCTGGGAGTCTAAGCCAGGCACTCTTGCCCCCTTCACAGCCCAGCGCTCCAATGAGCTCTGGAGGGGCAGCGTAGAGAGCCAGTGGCTGACAGTCACTACTCTCTGCTCAGAGCGGAGGGGAGAACTGAGCGATCAGTGGTGCAGAGGTGGTAGGGGACAGATGCAGCATTGGGTCAATGCTGCATCCGCCTAGGTAAGTATACATTTTTTCTTTTTTTTGGAAACCCCGTACTTCAGCTTTAAATTTATAACCCCTACCAATATATCTCTTCATTACTGTCTGTAACCCCATCAGAAAAACTTCACCTTTTTACCCATTTATGTAATAGGTGTCAGGTAGAATATGAATTGAATAGGATTTCTATGAACAGTGACAAAGGCAACAATAAAAACATTTTTACTAGTTCAGTGAGATGGTTTGGAAACTCTGTCAGTACTTTATAGTTGTCTGTCCAGATGGCAAAAAGTTCACATCACTTACTGTTTAAATGATGGGTGTCAGACAGGACAGGAAGACAAGAGACAGCATTTAAACCTGAAGTATATTCTAGCCCTTTTCCACTCTATCCAAACTAAAATAAAAGAAGAATGCATCAAGGTCACTTAATTAAGGTGAGAATAAAAAAGGATTTACCAAGCGAAGATCTCCAACTCCATGGACTACCACAGACAAGTTCTCACTGAGCTGTTTTGTTGCTGCCATGTTTCTTACTCCAGAGTTGTTTTTGTGTGTTCTTACTTTGTCTGCTGCAGTGATATTTTCCACATCTGAGTTCCAGGTTAAAGTTTTACCTTAGCTGCCCAGGTCTCGTTTTAGATTTTGACCCCGTCTACAAGAGAGGGACATTCGTTAAAGCAATTTTGCAATCTGTCTTTGCTTAGTCAGTTAACCTATCATTTATAATTAATGAGCATTAATATTTGTCACACGTTACCATTCATGCCAAAAGCCTAGTAAACATTAAACTTTACAAAATACTACCCCTTACAAGAGTTTTACTGAACATATTACAATATATTATAATATAGACTTTGATGAAAACATTTTAATACATGTGGAAAAGGGCTGGACAAATCCCTGGAGTATGTATGAGTATGCATGTCCGCTTGCTTCTAAAGGTTCCTGTTGGCTCCTACATAGCACTGAATGCTATTCTGAACTAATTCATTTTTCCTGTATGTTAAAGTAATTTGTATACCTTTGAGTGATTATAACCTTATATTTTATTTCCCTCCTTTAGTTCCCCAATTTTGCAGTTCCCAGACCAGTTTTTCCAACTTCGTATCCAAATATAAAGAATCACCCAGGTTCTGGACATGAAAAGTACTGTTACATTTACTCATGGAGTGCACTAGATGCTGGTAGTATGAATGGACCACTTTACAGTGATCATCCTCCCTCAATCCCCACCACAAGTTATTTCCTATGTTGCAGAGACAGCAACCAATACAGAAAATGCAAGTCCAGCATTCAGGAAGGGAAAAATTCAAGGCTTCTACAGTAACAATGGCTGTTTGGGTTTCCCATTGTACAGGCAACATTATCAACAGCAGATATATATCTCTGGGCTAAGACAAACATCATAAGGGTTCAGGATATATAGCTAGCGGCACACATTACAATGCGGCCAAATGTTAAAGCACAATTTTGTTGTGAACTTAAAGTAGACCTGTACCGAGACTATAGACAGTAAAGTGACCATGTCAAGGGATTACAAGACTACTACTTTGTGAAGAAAGCAGCACGTCTGTTGGCCTGTTTGAAATTTGCAGAGTCTCCAGCACTAAACATCCTGACAGCGTCATTTTAACACCCAACTCCAAAAAAAAATATTCCTTAAAGTGCCAGTGCAAATCTACTGATTCCAGCAGCTGTTTCAGACACCTGTGAGCGGGCGCCGAGCCCTGTACATTTCAGTGATAGTGTAGCACCCTCCTAGGTAGGTTCTAGAAGAGAGTATAATTTTTGGTCTTTTTGCTTACTGGGAAGATGGTCAGGTAAAGCAAAGTACTTTCTACCTACCAGAGAGCAGGATCTATTGGTGAGGTCTACTCATTGTGCTCAGGTGCAGCTCAGTTTGTCTGAATGTCCCACACTGGTCCAATAGGGAGGCATATTGGACAGTGGGAGGGGACCTGGCAAGTGAGTGTACAGGCATTGTTACAGCGCTGGCTATTGGCAGAGAGAAAGTGCTGCATTGCATGCTGGAATACTGTATAAATGCCAGGGGCACATGTGCTCAGGAGTTGAGTTGGAGAGCAGGGTCCAGGAGGGAAGGGATGGCTGCCCGTCCTCCATGGAGGCTGTTGTGCAGCCTTGGTTGGTTGATCCAAGGGCCTGAAGTCAGAGAGAGGAACTGAACCCAGAGGTCCTGCAGAGCAGACTGGAAGGGGGGACACAAGGAAGGATCTGATTCTGCCTACAGTGAGTACAGATCTGTGTCTTTGGGCCTGTCCTGTGATGGCTGCCCCTTCAGCTAGAAGAGTCAGTGGATGGGTGTCAGTCAAGGGGATGCTAAAGAGTGTCCTGAAGATAAAGTAGTGCATCAAGTCTGCTGCTAGGGAGAGCAAGAAGACTTAATTCTTCTGTACATGTGGCAGTATGGTTAAAGCAGTGTAACTGCATTCACAAATTTTCTGGTGAGGCCAAGTGAGAGTTGTACTTATTCATTGTGAATAGTTGCAGTATCCCATTAATCCCTTCTCCCATCCAAGCTCCACAATAAATATACAAAACACAAATACATTGGACTGGTCATTGAGTAACAAGCAAACAGGGATATGTGAAAACCTGCAGCAGCTGGCTGCAGTTAATCAGAGAGAGGCCTAAGAAGTCAACACTCAGCATGCCCTACGGGCACAGTGCTACAATAGGTTGTCGACAGCTGTAGCTATCCACGGCTGTCTGCAGGGCTGGCGATTATCTACGTTGATCATTGCTGTCTGACAGTCGTTTTTAACCACCGCCCCGCCGAGCCTATATCAAAATGATGGCCGGGCGCTGGTTCGGTTATCCTAAACGGATGTCATATGACGTCGGGCAGGATGACCCGTGGGTGTGCGCATCACGGCGATTGGTGGTGCGTTGTGTCAGTCTGACCAATCACAGCTGATCACAGTGTAAACAGGAAGAGCCGTGTATCGGCTTTTCCTCTACTTGAGAGTTGATCAGCGGCTCTCCTGGCAGGGGGAGGGTCTGCGCTGATTGTTTATCAGTGCAGCCCCCCTGAGGATCGCCACCCAGGACCATCAGGGATGTGCCCACCCAGGACCATCAGGGAGCCCACCCAGGACCACCAGGTAAGGCACTAAATGCCCAATAGGGATGGCACTCAGTAGTGTGGTTTTTTTTTTTTTTTACATTTTATGGGTCATTCATTATGACCACAATTCGTAAATTCGAAAATCAGAAAATTCAAAATAATAACCATTAAATTATAGGTATTGGAATTTCCTTTCAAATTTGGCTGTCAGTTAACATAACGGATACAAATTTATCCGAAGTTACGAATTATTTGAAGTAACGAATGCCGCATCTAAACAAATGGAATGGAACAAATTAATAATAAACAATAATACGTTTTCATTATTAATATTAGTTATTATTAATTTGTTACGTTCCATTCGTTTATATGCGGCATTCTTTATTTCGGATAATTCGTAACTTTGGATACATTTGTATTTGTTGTGTTCACTAACAGCCAAATTTGAAAGGGAATTCCAATAGCTATATTTTAATAATTAGTAATAGTTAAGTTATTATAATTAGTTATTATTTCAGATTTTCGAATGGGTTTCCGAATCTTTTTGACTTACCGTAAAATCCTTTTCTCTGAGTTCATTGATGGACGCAGCCTCTATTCTTGACATGTGGGGTTTATGCAGCTTTCACTAGGAGTGGACTAGGCAGAACGAAGTTCAGCTCAAAGCAGACACAGCCCCTCCCAGGGGGCAGTCCTCACTTGGCATAACCCCTCCTGCCCTGCTTAGCAACTCAGTTCGTAGCAAGCAGTACAAACTCAACAGAAGAGGGGTGGGTGCTGCGTCCGTCAATGAACTCAGAGAAAAGGATTTTACGGTAAGTCAAAAAATCCTATTTTCTCAATCGTTCATTGACAGATGCAGCCTCTATTCTTGACATGTGGGGATGTCCCAAAGCAGTGTCACAACGAGGGGTGGGCAACAAGAACAACAGTACCCAACAAAAGAGTTCTCCGGGAGGTGCCAGACATGCCTCACACCACCGCCTGCAAAACTTTGCGGCCAAAAGCAGCATCAGAAAAAGCTACAACATCAACTCTGTAAAACTTGGAAAAAGTGTGCACCGAGGTCCAAGTGGCCGCCTTGCACACCTGAGAAACCGACGCCTGGTGTCGGAAAGCCCAGGAAGTACTAATCGCCCTGGTAGAGTGAGCCGTGACCGAGAAGGGGGGGCTCCTGGTCCCGAATAGCATACGCACAGGTCACCGTCTGTCTTATCCAATGGGAAATGCTGGCCGTCGAGGCCGCCATCCCCTTGCGCGGGCCATCCACCGTGACAAAAAGCGCAACGACGCCGTGGCTGCCAAATACACCAGCAGAGCCCTAACCACATCCAGGGAATCCAAAGCAACTTCCTTAGGATGAGACGGGCGCGGACACAGAGAAGGGAGGACAATGTCCTCATTGATGTGAAACGAAGAGACCACCTTCGGTAAGAAGGAGGGAGAGGGGCGCAAAACCACCTTGTTCCTGTGTATGACCAAGTACGGGGACCTGCTCTGGAAGAAGTCCGTTGGGACGAAATCGATCGGGCGGAAGTGCTGCTTCGGTTCCCACCGCTATATCACACACTGTTTACTCGAGTTTATGGCGCCTTACCTTTGGACCTCTTGTAAGTGCAATCTGTTTTAATAAACGTGTATGCTTTTAAACGTTATCACACTATTGCGGCTTTCCTTTTATATTTTGATTGTACGGATCTTACGGCAAACATTGACGGTTGAAGCTGGGACATTCAACATCAAGGACCGAGTGGAGGCCTAGTGTCCACGCAAGCGTTCCCTGACCCCCCGTAATAGAGGGTCATGGGGCTCTGGTAAGGGCATCTTTTGTTTGGTGGAGGAATTTTACACAGACGGATTGGTGTGGTGGAGGACTTCTTCAAATGATCTTTTATGCTGTCACTACACTTGGAATGTATTATTTAAATTTTTTCTTTTGGACTGAATTGAACTTTGTTATTTGCATATCTTATGGACATTTTCATTTATCACATTTATGAACTTTTATATTTTTGTCACATATGGTCACATATGGTTTATGCACAATTGATATATTATTGTTTTTGAGTACACGGCACAAGCGCGGATATTTGTATATTATTTGTCATTCAGTGGTGAATCCCCCTCGCAGTATTCTGCAGCTGTGTCCTAATTAGAACCTTGTTCCACTCAACCTGACGGATGTAATAGCCACCAGAAAGGCCACTTTCTGTGAGAGCAGTTGCAGGGAATTTTCCCTGATATTTTCGAAAGGCGGCTTCTGGAGCATAGAAAGGACCAGATTAAGGTCCCAAGGCGCCAAAGGCGACCGTACCTGGGGAGAGACGTGACGAACCTCCTGAACAAAAGGTACGAATCAGGGAATGCGTCGCCAAGGGAAGCTGAAAAAGAATCGCCAAGGCATAAATCTGCTCCTTAAGCGTGCTCAATGCCAACTTGTGATCTAGGCCTTGCTGAAGGAAGGCCAGCACCCGAGCCACCGAGAAGGAACGGGGGTTCCAACCCCCCGCCTCGCACCAAGCAATGTAAGCCTTCCAGGTGCGATGATAGATCTTCCGCGAAGTGGCCTTATGTGCCTTGAGCATAGTGGGAATGACAGACTCAGAGAGTCCTCTATCCTTTAACACCTGGGACTCAATAGCCAGGCCGTTAAAGCCAGTGAGGGTAAAGCAGGGTGCAAGATGAGTCCCCGTGAGAGTAGGTCCTCGCGAACGGGAGCCGCCAGGGAACATCGACCACCATCCGCACCACGTCGGAGTACCAAGGACGCCGAGGCCAATCTGGCGCTACCAGAATGGTTGGGATCCCTTCCGCCTCTATCCTGCGCAGCAGGCGTGGGAGTAACGGAAGTGGAGGGAAGGCATAGAGCAGCCGGTACAGAGACCACGGAGCCACGAGGGCATCCGCTGCGTCTGCCAGCGGATCCCTTGTTCTGCTCACGAAGGCCTGCACCTTCCGATTGAGCCGGGACACCAGTAGGTCCACGTCTGGCGTGCCCCACTTTTGGCGGAACACCTCCGGATGCAGGGACCACTCTCCCTGAGCCAGCTTCTGGCGACTGAGTCAGACTGGACCCGAACAGGACGCCCATGCAACCTCCCCGACCAGTGGGAGAGGCAAAGCCTGATCACTCGCAGTTCCAGCACGTTGATCAGGAGACGGGACTCTTCCTGAGACCAGCGGCCCTGGGTCGACAACCTCCCCAGGACCCCTCCCCAGCCGTATAAGCTGGCATCTGTTGTGATCCCCGTCCAGTTCATGGGAAGAAACGACTTGCCCTGCTCCAAGGTCGGGGCCCGTAGCCACCAGGTGAGGGAGCCTCGAGTTCGGTGATCCAAACTGATCACCTGATCCAGGGATAGCGGAGACTTGTCCCACCGCATCAGGATGGCCCGCTGCAGGGGCCGGGTGTGGCCCACCAGAGCCCGTTCACGAGCCGCGGTGGCCCCTGAGGGCTCCTCCTCTTCATCTGAGGGGTCCCCGAGTTCACCATCCGACAGCTCCAGGGAGGTCCCTGACACCACAGAGCCCCCCAGGACAGAGGAGGGGGTGGCCGTTTACTCACCACCCCGCGGTCACGGATCGGCTCTGCCCGAGAGAAGTATCCCTCCAGGAGGGCCGTCAAAGTGTTCAGCGGAACCACCAGTCCCAGCGCTGCCTGGTCCCCACCGGAGACCCCTGGCTGAAAAGCCCCAGCTTCGGCCGCCATAGCCCGCACCACGGAAGATACCACCGGACTTGTGCGTCCCACACCGCCCCACAGTCGCTGCCCTAGGGCCCCAGAGGTTCCCAGGAGGACTCACCCACCGCCCCAGGAGCTGTGCTGCAGTAGCTGCCTGACCCTCTGCTCGTGATCCCCACGTGTCAGGAGCGCACTTCCGGCCTGTATCCGCGCCACGAGAAGCAGGGCCACCCACCCAGCCGTCTAAGCCAGTATACGGCGACCACCCAAAAATGGTCGCCGTAGGCACTAGAGGCCGAACGCAGAGGCCGGCCACCGGAAAATGGCAGCCGTTACATGTGGCCGACTACAGGAAAATGGCGGCCGTGTAAAACACACAGCCGGCTACAGGAAAATGGAGGCCGTGTATAACACACGGCCGGCTACAGGAAAATGGCAGCCGTGCGCCCATACAGCCGCTACGCGCCCACCGCCTGTCCAGGGGGACCCATGCAGGCAGGGAGAGATACAGCCTCGGGTGGGGGGCAAACCGGAGGATAGGCGGATAGACGGGCACAGCGGGTAGCCACCCAAAGCAGTCCTGCCACCCCGCCGATTCGGGGGGAGCTGCCGGCCATGCAGCACCCATGACACGGACACGGGGTGCCCGGTCCTAGGTGCGCTGGTGGGACATTTAACCTGCCGGCCGCCTCTCACGGAACGAGGCCTGGCGCGGCCGCCCCCGTGTACAGCTAAGGGTCGGCTCGCATCCATCGGCCGCACTGGGGAGACTCCCTGGATCTAGGATATCCAGCCTGTCACCCAGCCGGCTACTTGATTGTGTTCTTCATCAGAATTCTTGAAAAAAGAAAAAATGAGAAAAAGAATGGGGAACCGCAGATCCCAGCAGGGAGCCAGGTCCTGCTCCTTGCACTAGGCATAAAAAACTGGGTTGTTGAGGAGGGCTGGAGGGGTTATGCCACGTGAGGACTGCCCCCTGGGAGGGGCTGTGTCTGCTTTGAGCTGAACTTCATTCTGCCTAGTCCACTGCTAGTGAAAGCTGCATAAACCCCACGTCAAGAATAGAGGCTGCGTCCGTCAATGAACGTTTAAGAAATTTGGTAAATGGGTTTACTTCCGAATTAACGAATTTTGAGTAAAAAAAACTATTCGGAATGAAACAAATTGCACATGTCTAGCACTCAGTGTCTATCTCTGCTGCCTGCCAGTGCCTCCTTTTCAGTGCTGCCTAACAGTGCCATCTATCAATGCCACCTATCCGTGCCCACCAGTGCCACCTATCACTGCCACATATCAGTGCCGTCTATCAGTGCAGTGCCCATCAATGCAGCTTATCAGTAAAACCCAAACCTCCTGCAATCAGGTTCATCAACCAAGATTTATGCAATATGGCAAAGAAAAAAAAATCTCTATAGATGTGAGTATCCCTCCACACTCAATGGTCTTGCAGCCCTCCTCAGGATCATGGGCATCCAAAAGCACTAGGGAAGAAAAAAACAACAAGATAGGGGTGCACCGACCTAGTGCAATACCGTTTAAAATATTTATTAAAAATAATTTAATTAAAATATACTCAAACAGAGCAATGTAAAAGACAAAACAAGATGAAATGTAGTCGCTATGCCTCCAAGGCACCTACGGATCTCCATCTCAGCAGGGGACCGCACGGTGTCCGTGTGGCCAGGCTTCTCAGTACCCATCACTGCTGCATATCAGTGCTGCTTATCAGTGCTGCCTATCAGTGCCCATCAGTGCTGCATATAAGCGCCTCATCATCTATGCCCATCAGTGCCCCCTCATCAATGCCAATCAGTATTGCCTCATCAATGCCTGTCAGTGATGGAGAAAATGCACTTATTTACAAAGTTTTGTGACAGAAAAAAAAACATTTTTTTTCAAAATTTTCGGTCGTTTTTTTATTTGCGCAAAAAATAAAAACCCCAACGGTGATCAAATACCACCAAAAGAAAGCTCTATTTGTGGGAAAAATGATAAGAATGTTGTTTGGGTACATCGCTGCATGACCGCGCAATTGTCATTCAAAATGTGACAGTGCTGAAAGCTGAAAAGTGGTCTGGGCGGGAAGGGGGGAAAGTGCATGGTATTGAAGTGGTTAAAGCAGAACTATACTCACATGTTCTCCAGCACTGTGATCCCCCAGAGTCCCTGCCGGCTACTGCTATTTTCAGCATGAAGAACGGAGTCGCTGCTAGAGGAAGCAGAGCCGATGCTTCCTATATAGCGCCAGTGTATCGACACAATCGGCGACCTGACAAATGTTGTAACGGAAGTGACGTTCCGTCACCGCCATCTTACTATACCCAGCACGCATGATAGTAAGGATAGAGCGAGAAGGCGCCAAGCAGACGTCTTTTTACCCCCACCGGAGATTATGATTTCACACTTATTTGTAACAGTAAACTCAACTTATACAGTGATACTTCGGTTCACTAACTTAATTTGTGAACTGACTCGCAAACCGAATTGGTCGCGAACCGAGGCAAATTTTCTCATAGGGTTCAATGTAAATCCGGTTAATCCATTCAGACCTTTTTTTTTTTGTTTTTGAAGTACAAAAATATGAAACAAAGTACAGTATAGTATGAAGAGAGAGAAAACTAACCTTGCTTGAGGCGACTTCTGGCATGGAGGAAAGTGGGTGGGAGGCGGTTATTGTTTGGAGGGAGAGTCCCCCTCCATAAGGACATCTGGGAGATCTCCTTCAGGGGTTTCCCCCCTTCTTTGTCTCTTAGTTGCAGGCTCAGTTTTGCTAAAAAATCTGTCCAATGTCACTTTTCTTTTCCATAATGGATTTTATGGCATCACTGCTAAACTCCTCCTTATCTTCTTCTTTCTCAGTGGAATGTTCCTCAATAAGTGCCTTCTGCTGTTTACTGTGGAGTTCACAAATTTCTTCCATGGTCAGCTCCTCCTTATGTTCCTCAACAAGCTCTTCTATATCTGCACCATCAACGTCCAGACCCATACTTTTGTACATGGACACAATCTCCTCCACTACCTCTTCATCAGACCCATCAAAGTCACGTTCAGTGACACATTCTGGCCACAGTTTCCTCCAGACTGAATTTAAGGATTGGGGAGTGACCTCTTCCTAGGCTTTGTTAACCACTTCAGCCCCGGAAGGATTTCACCCTTTAGGACAAGAGCACGTTTTGCAATTCGGCACTGCGTCGCTTTAACTGACAATTGCACGGTCGTACGACGTTGTACCCGAACAAAATTTACGTCCCTTTTTCCCCCACAAATAGAGCTTTCTTTTGGTGGTATTTGATCACCTCTGCGTCATTTCTGATCGCCGCTATAAACAAAAAAAAGCGACAATTTTGCATAAAAAACTATTTTTCTTACTTTTTGCTAATATACAAATCCAAAAAAAAAATATATAAAAAAACATTTTTTTCATCAGTTTTGGCCAATTTATATTCTTCCTCATATTTTTGGTAAAAAATCGTAATCTGCGTTTATTGATTGGTTTGCGCAAAAGTTGCCGCGTTTACGAATGATGAGAATTAATTTCTGGGTTTTTTTTTTTATTAGTAATGGCGGCGATCTGTGATTTTTAGCAGGACTGCGATATTGCAGCGGACATGTTGGACCATTTTGACACTTTTTTGACTTTTGGCATTTATAAAGCGATCAGTGCTATAAAAATGCACTGATTACTGTGTAAATACCATTGTCAGTGAAGGGGTTAACCTGGAGGGGGCGCTCTAAGTGTTAACTGTGTTCCCTCAGTGTGTTCTTCCCCCTCTGTCAGAATGGAGATCCGTGTTTACATACACGGACCTCCATTCTCTCACTCACGGGTAGCTGGTGGAGATCGAGTCCCGCTCCCTGCCCCCCCCCCCGAACACACAGTGAGTGCACCTCCGCCGGCGTGCGCTCACAGTACTAGTTAACGCGGCCGCCATCAGGTGACATTCTTGTCACCTTTATTACCGCTCTGCACTTTCTTTTTACCACCATGCTTGCTCTGCACATTCTCATCACTTTCATTACCGCTCTGCACATTCTTGTCACCTGCATTTCTGACTGCACATTCTTGTCACCTGCATTTCCGCTCTACACATTCTTGTCACCTGAATTTCTGTTCTGCACATTCTTGTCACGTTCATTACCGCTCTGGCCATTCTTGTCACTTTCATTACTGCTCCACACTTTCTTCTTACCACCATGCTTCTTCTGAGCCATGCTGGCTGTTCGGTACAGTAACCACACAAACAAGCTTTACAGCAAGTGTGCACAGGGGTGTACTGTACAGTAAGTGCTAAACAGCACACAAAAAGCTTCCAAATACACTTCAAAATACTGAAAGTGTCTTCACAGTACACTTTCAGTGTCTCTCTGTCACCGCAATCTTCCCTACAGGAAGTAGCGGCCACGTGTCAGCAGGAAAGAGCAGGGAAAATGGCCGCGGCTTTTGTTCGTAAACCAAAGAACATTTTTATGAACTTTTCTGTTCGTGAACAGAAGCGTTCATGAACCGAGGTACCATTGTATAGCGAAATACAGTACTTTTTTATTTTTCTTTTTGTTTTATAGTTTTATTTTTGTACGATAGAAAACATATACAAGCAATATAAACTGCATTCGTATACATACAGAAAGATACTGTACAGATCGTTATGCATACTATACATTGGGCTCCATAGAGCTTTAAACTCATAGCATAGAGGAGTTATAAACCGGCCACCCATGGTAAATGGGCCGTGGGGGCCGGACACCCCGCCCCCGAGAGGAGACGAGGGGTCCCGTCCGCGCAGAACCATAGGCGCCAATGAAGGCTAGGAAACAAGAAAAAGAGTATTGGAGAGCAGGTATGGCATATCAACTGTGACAATCAATAGTGCAGTGCATAGGTGCTCAATAGAAGTTGCTGTTTAGGATGGTAAGGTGCACTTGGGATGTTGCAACCAGAGGATCCATCTTTTCCGGAAAAGCGGAATTTGGAGGTGGGCCTTGGCGAACATGTATTCCATGAGGCATTGGTTGAGGATGTCGAATACATCCTCCATTGAAGGTGGGTTGGGCAATTTCCAGTTTCTGGCGACTGACAGTCAAATAGCAATGAGAATATGCGTTAATAGAGCATGGGTATTAACAGGCCAATTGTTGAGTTCCAGGCCAAATAATATCAGTTACAGAGAGAGAGTTGCTTGTGTGTGGAAGAGGCCTGAAAATAGTTTTGTGATGTTGTGCCATAGATGGGCCAGTTTGGGGCATAACCACCAGATATGAATGGTGGTGCCTTTCTGGAAATACCGTATTTTTAAATCTGTCTCACTGTTCACATGCAGCGGTGTTCTGTCACATTAGCAAAGCTGTCAGATCAGCAGGCTTGCCGCTGCCTTAAAATTCAAGATCAAAACAGCGTCACGTATTTCTAAATACAGTAAAATCTTGGATTGCGAGCATAATTAGTTCCAGAAACATGCTTGTAATCCAAAGCACTTGTAGAGCAAAGCAAATTTCCCCATAAGAAATAATGGAAACTCAGATGATTCATTCCACAACCATTTATTCATAAGTCCTTCAGTTTATAGGTTATATAAAAAGATTATAGCAATGTAATAGTTTGTGTAACCATAAAATGTCCATCCACAAATGGCAGCCTCCACAAGGGGATTAGAAGCAAAATCCAGCAGGAACCACAGAGTATAAAAGAGAAGAGAGGCGTCTCTAAGTGTAGCAATATGGTTACATTTAATGAAGGTACAACATTTAGCAACTCGCATGGCTGATGATTAAAATGGGCACATCTATGTATACAGGCATCTAGGGTAAACCTGTCCACATAGACCATCATCCGCACCGCCGGCTCTCAACGCTGTCAGTCTACAATAGTGAGCGGGATGACTACCCTGCAGTAGAGCGATCTGAAAGCGAGGCTTGAAGTGCTTGTGGAGCGCAGAGTGGGAGGGATGACGTCAATGGCGGTGCAGAGGATGGTCTATGTGCACAGCTTTACCCCAAATTCTTGCTTTACCCCAAATTCTTGCATACTTAGATGTGCCTCCTTTAATCATCAACCATGTGAGTTGCTAAAATGTTGTACCTTCATTAAATGTAACCATATTGCTACACTTAGAGGCGCCTCTCCTCTCTTTAATACTCAGTTGTGACGTGACGCCACTTGTATATCAAGTCAAAATTTATTATAGAATTTTGCTTGACTTGCAAAACGCTCTCAAACCAAGGCTTTACTGTACTGTATTTCAGTATGTAAGCTCTGTTTACTCTTAACAATAAGTGTGAAATTAAAAACTCCCCTGGTTGTAAAAAAATGTCCGCTTGCCGCATTATCACTCTATCCTTACTGTGGACGAGTGCTGGGTATAGCAAGATGGCGGCAACAGAACGTCACTTCCGTTACAACATTTGATGGGTCGCAGATTGTGTCGAAACACCGGCTCCTTCACAGGCGGAGTGATATCAAATGTACTCCGCCTGTGACAGGAAGCATCAGCTCTGCACTTTACTGCAGCCGCAAACTCCTGTGACACTGACGCTTGGGGATGGTGGGACGGGACATAGGAAGCCGCGATCTGGGACAGCAGCCATCAGTACCAATACCAGTCATCAGTACCACCCAGCAGTACCAGCCATCAGTACCTGCTATCCGTATCAGCCAGCAGTACCCGCTATCAGCACCAGTACCAACCAGCAGTACCAGTACTATCCGGCAGTACCCGCCATCAGTACCAACACCAACCATCAGTACCAGCCAGCAGTACCAGTACTCACCAGCAGTGCTAGTACCCACCAGCAGTACCAGTACCAACCAGCAGTACTAGTACCCATCAGCAGTACCAGTACTCACCAGCAGTACCAGTACCCACCAGCAAGCATTACCAGTACCAGTACCAGCCAGTAGTACTCCCCATCAGTACCAGCCAGCAGTACCCAACAGCAGTACCAGTACCTGCCCTGGAGGACAGACAGCAGCAGCCAGCGATACTTGCAGGAATCCTGAGAAAGAAGTGACGATTGAGGTCAGTTCAGGTGCAGGAACCGCAGTGCATCAGTGTGAAAGCAGCCTTAGGCCCCTTTCACACGATCGGTCTGACTGTCTGTTTTTCAGGTGGACTCAAACTGACTCTCCATTCACCTCTATAGAGAGGTAGATGTAAACGGACTTGTGTCCGTTTACACCCACCTAATCTCCAATCCGATCTGCTTAAAAAAAACAGAAGAGGATCTGTCCCCTTCCGTCTGGGCGGATTGGAACGGAGGTCCCTTAGTGTAGAGCAGGTTGTGTCCGTGTCTGCTCTACCTATGCAGAGTGGACACAGACCTGTCCACTCTGGGCTACGGGTTACGCTCATTGTGGCCCACGACCGGTTACCAAGTCGCTAAAGTGGCCATCGCTCCTCAAAAGTTTGGGCACCCCGATGTACGGCATGGACAGGCAGGTAAGGGAAGTTTAATGAATATAAGGCATACTCTTATTGTAGAAGATGATGATCATGACATTATCCACCGTTCCTCTGCACCTCACCAAATCAAAGAACACCTTGTATTAATATAAATAAATACAAGATGTTTGCTAAATGGTGGAAACATGGGACAGAGTGACACTTTGTGTATGAGACAGCAAGTCGCAGCAACATCCGAAACAGGACTGTGTTGACTGTATGTAGAGCAGACTACTGCAGTGAATTTCAGCATCCAGAGCCTCCTTCAAGGATGAATAGGCTTCATTTACACAGATGTTCAGCCCAGTACAGCGGGAAGAACTGTTTTGCCTATCTTGTTGGGATAGCATTGAGCTGCATGTAAATAAGATACAATCAGCTATAAGGACAGCCTGTGATTGGGGATTACCTGTCAAACTCTGTACATCCGCTGCTTCTCCATCCACTTATATGACTGCTTGCACACAGCTCAATGCTACTCTCAAATCACTTGCATACAAGGTGTGACACACATTCCTCTGTGAATGTCCATGTCCCATCACAGTCCCACCAAATTATCTGATAAAAAAAGAGTGGAATGTATTTTTACATGTATCATTTTAAATGAATTACTATTTTGGAAGGTGGATAAAGGACCAAAACTATACTAAATTAAGGGTGACCTGGATAAACTTCTTATAACCTCTTATATGATAAATAGAGAAGATGAACCTTTTTATTTTTTTCACTTGCTTACAGTGACTAATTTCTCTGCAGGGTTAAAATATTCCCTAACATACTTTCTTCTCATATAAGGAGAGAAAACCTCTCTCAAACTCTTGTCATATATGACTCATAGCCATGCACACTCCCTGTAATCTCTGTGATTCTACTAATCATCAAATGATCTTTAATCCACCTTCCAACAAGACAGGAGCAACACACTCATCTTAGCCCTGGGGTGGCTCACAGGCGCTTTTGGGTCATGCTCCCTGAGATGAGCTTACATCCACTGGGGGGAGCACAAGTGAGGCGATACAGCGGTGGTTAACCACTTTAAGACCGAGCCTCTTTTTGGAGTTCGGTGGTTTTCAGTTAAAAACAGGTTTTTTTGCTATAAAATTACTTAGAACCCCCAAACATTATATTTTTTTTTCTAAGACCCTAGAGAATAAAATGGCGGCCATTGCAAAACTTTATGTCACACCGTATTTGCGCAGCGGTCTTACAAGCGCGATTTTTTTTGAAAAAATTCATTTTTTTTAGTTAAAAAATAAGACAACAGTAAAGTTAGGTCAATTTTTTTCCACATTGTGAAAGATAATGTTACGCCGAGTAAAATGATACCCAACATGTTATGCTTCAAAATTGCGTCCGCTCGCAGAAAGGCGACAAACTTTGCAACATAAAAATCTCCATTGGCGACGTTTAAAAAATTCTACAGGTTAGCATTTTTGCGTTACAGAGGAGGTCTAGGGCTAGAATTATTGCTCTCGCTCTAACGATCGCGGCGATACCTCACATGTGTGGTTTGCACACCGTTTTCATATGTGGGCGGGACTTACATATGCGTTCGCTTCTGCGCGCGAGCTCGCAAGGACGGTGCGCTTTAATTTTTTTTTTAATTATTTATTTTACTTTTTAATTTTTATTTTTACAACTTTCTTTTTAAAAAAAAAATTTTTGATCACTTTTTTTCCTATTACAAGAAATGTAAACATTCCTTGTAATAGAAAAAAGCATGTTAGGACCTCCAAAATATGAGATCCAGGGTCAAAAAGACCTCAGATCTCATTTTTAGACTTAAATGCATAAAGAAAGAAAAAAAAAAAAAAAATTTGAAAAAAATGGCAGGGGGAAAAAAAAAAATGTCCCCTTTAAGAGCATTGGGCGGAAGCAACTTGTGACGTAGCTTCCGCCCAGCCATGTTATGGAGCCGGGTGAGCGGCTTCAGCCGCTCACTCGGCACACGGACACTGGAGGGGACGGACCCGATCATCTCCGCCGCTGCCGGCGGGTCCGGTAAGCGGCGGAGATGACCGGAAAGCGGCGGGAGGGGGGGGCACCTCTCCCGCCGCTGATAAAAGTGATCTCGCGGTGAATCCGCCGCTAAGACCACTTTTATCTTGCAGGGAATCGCCTGCAGAAAAAATAGATACCGGGGTTATGGTAGCTATCTGCTACCATAACAACGGTATTCCACTTCAAAGTACCGCCGTCAAACGACGTACGGCGGTCCGGAAGTGGTTAAAGCTCTAATTGGATTAAAAAGTATTTTCTGTCTATGGTGATCCATCTATTCAACAAGTTACATGTGAAAGATTTGCACAGCATTTTAACCACTTCCCGCTTGAAGTCGTGTATTTTCAGTGGGGATATGTGGATGAGGCCAGGCCTCATCCAGATATTGCTTTTCTCAGCCAGCGATTCCCTGCACCGTAAGGAAATCATAGCGGCAGTTCAGCCACTTGATCGTTCTTACAGTCCCCCCCCCTCCCGCCGCCCTCCAGTGCTTCTCCCGACTCACCCGTGTGATCTGTGAGCCGGAGAAGGAATCCGTTGCCGCTGGAAGGAAGCCATGGTGAAAACCGAGGGACAGATGGTCCCCGGCAATCTCTATGGGTCTTGGAGGCCCGGGCACGACGTTATGACATCACGTTCAGGCCGGCGGAAGTAAACAAAGCCAGGGACATGGCAGGAAAGCCTGAGATCCTTCATTTTTTTTTTTGATCTCAGGCTTTCTTATAGACCCCACATCTCTCCATAAAGAGGACCTATCACACACTTTTCCTATTACAAGGGGTGTTTACATGCTTTGTAATAAGAATAAAAGTGATAAAAAAAAAAAGATTAAAGAGAAAGTGTAAAAATAAAAGTAAAAAAAAAAAAAAAAAAAAAAAAAAAAAAAAGTATGGCACCCCCGTCCCCACGTGCTCGCACACAGAAGTGAACACATACGCAAGTCATGCCCACATACAGCCAGGTCTATAAATATTGGGACATCGACACAATTCTAATCTTTTTGGCTCTATACACCACCACAATGGATTTGAAATGAAACGAACAAGATGTGCTTTAACTGCAGACTTTCAGCTTTAATTTGAGGGTATTTACATCCAAATCAGGTGAACGGTGTAGGAAGTGCAACAATTACAACTGTATGTAAACGGCATTCAAATCACACATGCGAGGCATCACCACGTGCGTTAGAGCAAGAGCAATAATTCTAGCCCAAGACCTCCTCTGCAACTCTAAACTGGTAACCTGTGAAAATGTTTAAAGCGTCACTTATGGAGATTTTTAAGTACCAAAGTTCGGCACCACTCCACAACTGTGCGCATTTTAAAGTGTGACATGTTGGGTATCTATTTACTCAGCGTAACATTATCTTTCACATTATACTAAAAAATTGGGCTAACTTTACGGTTTTGTTTTTTTAAATTCATGAAACGTTTTTTTTTCCAAAAAAAAAATAAACGCATTTGAAAAATCGCTGTGCAAATACCGCATGACATAAAAAGTAATTGACTGCCACTTTATTCCTAGGATCTCTGCTAAAAAACAAAAATTATGTTTGGGGGTTCTGAGTAACTTTCTAGCAAAAAAAAAAAATGAAAAAATTATGATTTTTACATGTGGGAGAGAAGTGCCAGAATTGGCCCGGATGGGAAGTGGTTGAATGAACTTTTTTCAGCACTTATTCATTGCATGATTATGATTGCTAGATTTCTAGTTGCTATGAGTGAAATAATTTGTATTAATATACGATTAATATTTTTTAGGATTGTTTGGCACAGCGTGGCACATGTACTTATTTTAACAAAACTCAACCCCCCATCCACCCATTTTCACTCAACATGTTTCGCTACAAAACCATGGCTTCTTTAATTAAAAAAATGACCCCCAAAACAGAAAAGAAAGTATCTCAAATCATAATAAAGTCACCATTAGCCATGTGGTGGCACTTGTTTGTATAGCCCTTTGATGACATCATGACATACATATGCACAACCATGAATGTCAATTATGCAATGTCGTATTTCATCATAGCATCATATTGTGTGTGATGGCATCACATGCTGCTCCTTTCAATACTGATGCTCCTTGGTGCCATCTAGTGTTGAAAAGAAACACTGATTAGCCATGACTTTATGACCACCCACCTAATTTTGAGTAGGTCCCCTTTTTTGCTGCCAAAACAGCCCTGACCCATCGAGGCATGAACACCACTAGACCTCTGAAGGTATGCTGTGGTATCTGGCACCAAGCTGTCAGTAGCAGATCCTTTAAGTCCTGTGTGTTGTGAGGTGAGGCCTCCATGGATTAGACTTGTTTTTCCTGCACATCCCACAGATGCTCGATTGCATCGAGATCTGGAGGATTTGGAGGGCAGGACAACATCTCAAACTCATTGTTGTGTTTCTCAAACCATTCTTGAAACCTTCTTGCATGGTAGGGCACATGCTCCTGCTGTAAGAGGCCACTGCCATCAGGGAATACCGTTTTCATGAAGACCCGTACTTGGCCAGCAACAATGTTTATGTAGGTGGTATGTAGATGAATGGCAGGACCAAGGTTTCCCAGCAGAACATTTGCCATATCATCACACTGCCTCTGTCCGCTTGCCTTCTCCCCATACTGCATCCTGGTGGCATCTCTTCCCTAGGTAAGTGACCCACAGGTAGCTGACCATCCACATGAATAAAAAAAAAAAGAAAATGTGATTTATCAGACCAGGCCATCTTCTTCCATTGCTCCGTGATCCAGTTCTGATGCTCACATGCCCATCGTAGGCGTTTTTGTCTGTGGATATGGGTGAGCGTGGGCACCCTACACAGTCCCATACACAACAAACTGCAACCCCCATTTTCTGTTTTCGACACATCAACTTCAGGGACAACATGTTTACTTGCTGCCTAATATATTTCATCAACTTTCAGATTCCATTGTAACAAGATAATCAATGTTATTCACTTCACCTGTAAGTGGTCATAAAGTCATAGCTGATCGGTGTATATCCCAAATTCAAAACCTAACAAATTGAATTCTTAATTTCCATTATAAATTTATTTCACTTTGAAGGAAGAAGAATGTTACTGCCACCATGGCAACACATCTATACATTTCCACACTATTTTTATGTTTACAAACCAGCTGACTTAAATGTTTTAACTGCATTTTGTTGCAAATTGTTAATTTTTATACATATTTATTTAATGACATGCTTACCTAAAATATTTTACTTGAATGGAAAATAGGTGAAGCCCTCAATAAGACCTTGCAGACTCATTGGGGTTGATTTACTAAAACTGGAGAGTGTAAAATCTGGTGCAGCTCTGCACAGAAACCAATCAGCTTCTAGGTTTAAGCCCTCATTCACATGGACTGCGGCTTTGAAATCGTGCAACTTCATCTGTCGGGTGTGACTTGGAAACAATCTGTGCGGCTTCATGCACAAATGTTTATGCAAGTCGCACCCGAAATCGCCAAAAGTAGTGCAGGAACTACTTTTTCAAATCAATGTGGCACTACAAAGTCGGCATTACACCGATTTGAACAGTGCGATTGCCGACAATAGGCTGCGACTTGTCATGTGATTTGACAGGTCGCTCCAATGTGAACGTTAGAAGCTGATTGGCTACCATGCACAGCTGCACCAGATTCTGAGAGCTCCAGTTTTAGTAAATCTCCCCCATTGAGTCTAAATGCAATGATCCATCTGGCTTTATGAGCAATAGCCTATCAATAGCCTATCCAGATCTCCTTTAACTGGGCCTAATTTGACTACTTGTAATCCCCAAAATTGAAGGTGGGAGGGGTGCGTTTGTTGTTCCTGTCTTGTTTGGAATGTGGATTAAAGATCATTTGATGATTAGTAGAATCACAGTGATTACAGGGAGTGTGCATGAGAGACTGAGAAAATTTGGCAGGAGGAAGGAAAGATGGCTTTGAGTCATACATGAAAAGAGTGTCTCCTTATATGAGAAGGAAGTATTTGTTAGAAAAAGTTAGGAATATAATAACCCACTATGAGTATGTGCAAAAACAACACATAAAATTCTAGACTACACTGCAATGTGAATGGGACACAACTGTTTCCTGTGTAACACGTGTCACCGCAGGTTGTGTGAATTGGCCCTAAATAAATGAATATGTACAAAAGAAAGTAATTTAGCTGCTTGCTGTCTGTGGCAGTTTTGGAATTTTTCACACACATGCATGTAAAAATCTGCATTTTTTTTTGCAAGAAAATTACTTAGAACCCCCAAAAATTATATATTTTTTGAAAGCAGGGGGCCTGGAGTATAAAATGGTGGTTGTTAGAAATTTTGCAAATTTTTTAAAATTAATTTTAGTACCTGCAAACACAAAAAACAAAAATCTTGGGGTAAAATATAAATGATGATATTGCATCAATTAAATAAACATGTCAAGATTTAAAATTGCGCACGCCTGTAAATTGGTGACTACAATACATAAAGTGTCCATAGGCAACGCTTTAACCACTTCAGCCCCGGAAGTATTTACCCTCTTCCTGACCAGAGCACTTTTTGGGATTCAGCACCACGTGTATTTAACTGATAATTGCGCAGTCGTGTGACGTTGTACCCAAACAAAATTGACGTCCTTCTTTTCCCCCCACAAATAGAGCTTTCTTTTGGTGGTATTTGATATTTGCGCTATAAACAAAAAAAGTGAAAATTTAAAAAAAAAAAAAAAAAAAAAAATATTTTTTACTTTTTGCTATAATACATATAAAAAAAAATAATAATAATAATATATATATATATATATATATATATATATATATATATATATATACACACACACACATTCATTTATTCAACAGTTTAGGCCAAAATGTATTCTACATATTTTTGGTAAATAAAATCGCAAAATGCGTTTATTGATTGGTTTGCGCAAAAGTTATCGCGTCTACAAACTATAAGAATTGATTTTTATTATTATTTATTATTATTATACAGTATTTATATAGCACCGACAGTTTGCGCAGCGCTTTACAATATTAGGGCAGACAATGCAATTCAATACAAGAGGAATCAGAGGGCCCTGCTCGGTGGAGCTTACAATCTAGGAGGGAGGGTTAAATGATACAAGAGGGCAATAGCTGTGGGGGATGGGTTGATTGAGAATAAAAAAGTGCAGTTATTAGGTGGCAGCAGGATAGGCTTCCCTGAAGAGAAACGTTTTCAGGGATCGCCTAAAGGTGGATAGATTTGGGGATAGTCTGACAGTTTGGGGTAGGGAGTTCCAGAGGATGGGAGCGGCTCGGGCGAAGTCTTGGAGGCGAGGATGAGGGAGCTGGAGAGCAGGAGGTCTTGAGAGGAGCGAAGAGGATGATTAGGTTGGTATTTTGAGACTAGGCTGGTGATGTAGCTGGGAGCAGAGTTGTGGATGGCTTTGTAGCTCATTGTTAGTATTTTGAACTTAATTTGTTGGGTGAGTGGCAGCCAGTGGAGGGATTGGCAGAGAAGGTGGCAGACGCTGAACGGTTTGTAAGGTAGATGAGTCTGGCAGCAGCATTCATGATGGACTGGAGGGGGGATAGTCTATTTAAAGGTAGGCCAGTGAGGAGGGAGTTGCAGTAGTCGAGGCGAGAGATGACCAGAGAGTGAATCAGGAGCTTTGTGGTATCATTGGTTAGAAAAGAACGTATTTTAGAGATGTTGCGGAGATTGAGGCGGCAAGCCTTAGAAAGTGATTGGATGTGGGGACAAAAGGAGAGTTCAGAATCCAGGATAACACCAAGCACCCTAACATGTGGGGATGGGTGGATGGTTGAGCCATTGCTCTTGACAGAGAAGTCAGGGGAAATGGCATTTGGGGGAGGAAATATTATGAGTTGGGTTTTGGACAAGTTGAGTTTGAGGAAGTGGTGTGACATCCAGGCAGATACGTCTGTTAATAAGTTAGTGATGCGTGAGGAGACTGATGGAGTGAGTTGGGGGGTGGAAAGGTAGATTTGGGTATCGTCAGCATAGAAATGATATTGAAAGCCGTGGGAGGCTATCAGCCGGCCCAGGGAAGAGGTGTAGATTGAAAATAAGAGAGGTCCAAGAACAGAACCTTGGGGGACCCCGACAGAGAAAGGAAGAGGAGAGGAGGAGGTAGAATTGTACGTGACACTGAAGGTGCAATGGGATAGGTAGGATGAGAGCCACTGAAGAGCACAGTCACGGAGACGAGGGAGTAAAGTTTTTTGAGGAGGAGGGGTGGTCGACAGTTTCAAAGGCAGCCGAAAGGTCCAGGAGCAGGAGTACAGAATAGTGTCCATTGGTTTTAGCGCTTAGAAGGTCATTTGTGAGTTTAAGAAGGGCAGTTTCTGTGGAGTGTTGAGGACGGAATCCAGATTGGAGGGGGTCAAGAAGGTTATTCTTAACAAGGTGGTCACTCAGTTGTTTGTAGACCAGGCGTTCGAGGAGTTTGGAGGAAAATGGGAGCAAGGAGATAGGGCGTAGATTGTTAAGATCGGTAGGGTCCAGGGATGGCTGTTTGAGTATAGGGGTGACCAATGCATGTTTTAGAGCATTGGGGAAGATGCCAGAAGAGAGGGAGAGATTGAAGATGTGAGTTAGAGAGTGCAGGATAGAGTCAGTGGGAATAGGGTCCAATGGACAGGTGGTTAGGTGGGCATTAGAAAGGAGTTTAGCAACCTCGTTTATAGTAGCAGGTTTAAATAAGGATAGTGTCGATTGTGCTTGTTGACATGGGGTGTTAACTGGAGAAGATGCCTGTAGAGTGGAGATTTAATCCCGAATTGTATCAATCTTGCTTTTGAAGTGGTTAGCAACTTCCTGGGCAGTGAGTGTGTTAGTGGGCGGAAGTGGGGGACGCAGTAGAGAGTTGAAGGTAGAGAAAAGTTGACGGGGAATGGATGAGAAGGTGTTAATAAGAGTGGTAAAATAGGTCTGCTTGGTAGTGTGGAGGCCAGAATTGTATTTATGGAGGGCAGATTTGTATTAGTTGAAGTCTTTGGGAGACTTTGTCTTGTGCCACCGACGCTCAAGGGAGCGGCTACGCTTTTTGAGGTTTCTGGTGTCATCTGTTTGCCAGGGTTGTAGGGGTCGAGCTCTGATTTTGTGTGTGGTAAGGGGAGCTAGCTTGTCCAGGGTGGAAGACAGGGATTTATTGTAGATGGTAGTGGCTTGGTTGGGGCAGGACAGGGGTGAGATTTTTTCATAGAGGTGGTCAGTAGCAGAATAGAGAAGAAAAGTGTTGAGTTGGCGAAGGTTTCTACGGGTGACGATTTGGTGATTGGAGGGAAAGGTGGTGCAAGACAGGGAGAGAGAGAAACTAATAAGGTGGTGGCCAGAGAGGGGAAAAGGATTGTTGGAGAAGCTGCATGAAGTGCATCGATATCAGAAGACAAGGTCGAGGGTGTTCCCATCAGTGTTAGTAGGAGCCTTATGGCGTTATTTTTTTTTTTTTTTTTTTACCGGTAATGGCGGCGATCCATGGTTTTTATCAGGGCTGCAATATTGCAGTGGACACTTTTTTGGGACCATTGACATTTCTACAGCGATCAGATCTAAAAAGAGCCACTAATTAATTACTGTATAGATGTCACTGGCAGGGAAGGGGTTAACACTATGGGGTAGATCTGTACAATTAATCGTAATAAAATTGCGATCTCGATTCACCCCCCCCGCGATCTCCATAGGGCATTACCGCGATTTTCAGTGCAGTTAATGGAGTCCGACTTGTGGGGCGACTCGGCGCGACTTGACTGTAATAAAAGTCAATGCAAGTCGCCTGAAGGCTTTTCTAAGTCTGAGCTACTTGAGTCTCTGGGCAGACTGCCAAGTTCTGAAGTCATTGGTGATAAAAGAAGCTAGAAAGATAAAATGTAATTACTTCAAAGGAATGAACTCTGAATGAATTCCCGTGTATAGAAGATGTTTAGTTTAATCATGAAAAATGACTTAGAACCCCCAAACATTATATATATATATATATATATATATATATATTTAGCAGAGACCCTAGAGAATAAGATGATGGTTGTTGCAATATTTTAGGTCACATGGTATTTGCGTAGCGGTCTTTCAAACGCAATTTTTTTTTGAAAAATGACCCTTTCAAAAAAATAAACAAACAGTGCTGCCAGCCCAATTTTTTTGTATATATAAGATGTTACGCCGCGAGAATCGTGATCTTTTCGTGTTCCCTCACTGTGTTCTAACTTTGTGCGGGCTGGGCTGCCATGCCACCTGACAGAATGAGGAACCGCCATGTTTACAGTGCCGGTTCCCCGTTCTTCTTCTGTAGCTGGCAATCGTAGTTCGCCGGTGGACATAGAGTCCGACTGACCCGCGGCCACACCCACACAGCACGAGAGTGCGCCGGCACGCGCCTGCCCACTAGCTGTGCCTACGCTGCCACTCTGCAACAGTAAATGTACTCAAGCCGGTCGGCAAGCGGTTAAAAGCCTTCACAGGGTACCAGTTTTGAGTTAAAAGTGAGCCCTAGAAATATTGCTCTCACTCTAATGTTTGCGACGATAACTCATATGTGTGGTGCAATCAACATTTACATGAGTGCTGGACCTACATGCACATTTGCGTGCAAGCATGGGGAAACCTTAAATTGTAAACATTTTTTCTTTGATTTAACCACTTCCGGACCGCCCACCGTCATTATACGACGGTACTTTGCTGTTGAATACCGTTACTATGGTAGCAGATAGCTACCATAACCCCAGTATTTTTGAAAATGGCGGGCGGTCCTCTTTCAGATAAAAGTGGAAGTCACTTTCATCGAGGGCGAAAGAGGGCCCTTCCTCCCTGCGGTCATCTCTGCATTTTAAGCATTCTTTGGCATTTTAAGGCCTCAAGAAATGAGATCCATCAGTACATCAGGGTTGATGGATTTTCAAATATATATACCATAGTTTGTAGACTCTATAACTTTCACACAAACAAATGAATTACTCTTATTGGGATTTTTTTTACCAAAGACATTTTGGCCTAAATTTTTGCCAAAATGTAATTTTATTGGATATGTTTTGTAACAGAAAGAAGAAACTATTGTTTTTTTTTTTGTTTATATAGCAAAAAATAAAATTGAGTGGTGATGAAGTACCACCAAAAGAAAGCTCAATTTATGTGAAATAAAATGATAAAAATTGAATTTGTGTACAGTGTTGCATGTCTGCGCAATTGCCTGTTATAGCACAATGTTGAATAGCAAAAAATGCTCCGGTCAGGAAAGGGGTAAAACCTTCCGGAGCTCAAGTGGATATATACATCCTCTGGGCAGCAAGTGGTTAACCACTTCCTTACTGGGCACTTAAACCCCCCTCCTGCCCAAACCAATTTTCAGTTTTCAGCGCTGTCGCTCTTTGAATGACAATTGCGCGGTCGTGCGACGTTGTACCCAAATAAAATTTGTGTCCTTTTTTTTCCCACAAATAGAGCTTTCTTTTGGTGGTATTTTATCACCTCTGCGTCATTTCTGATCGCCGCTATAAACAAAAAAAGAGCGACCATTTTGAAAAAAAAACCAATATTTTTTACTTTTTGCTATAATAAATATCCAAAAATAAAAAAAAACAAATGTATTCATCAGTTTTGGCCAATATATATTCTTCTACATATATTTTTGTTAAAAAAAAAATCGCAATCGCGTTTATTGATTGGGTTGCGCAAAAGTTATAACGCCTACAAACTATGGACATTGATTTATGGCTTATTTTTTTAATTTTTATTTTTTTTACTGGTAATGGCGGCGATCTGCGATTTTTATCGGTACTGCGATATCGGGGCGGACATGTCGGACGTTTTTGACACTTTTTTGGGACCAATGACATTTATACAGCGATCAGAAATTTAAATGTCCACTGATTACTGTATAAATGTCATTGGCAATGAAGGGGTTAACCAGCAGGGGGCAGTGAAGGGGTTAACCATGTTCCCTGGGTGTGTTCTAACTGTGGGGGGGGCGGGGCTGGTCGGGACATAACAGATCTAACTGATCCCAGTGACAGGGATCAGGGACCATGTTTACTTCGGCGGTTCCCCGTTCCTCCTCTCTGAAAGGAGATCGCGGGTCTCCGGCGGACATCGGGTCCGCCCGACCCACGGGCATGCTTCCGCAGTGTGCGGCGGGACGTGCGCGCGCCGCTCGCGCCCGCGGGAGCGCGCCCAGCACGAGCCAAATGGGAGGACGTCTATTGACGTCCTCCCGGCATTTTAGAGCCGTGCTGTAGCCGTCATTCGGCTATGGCGCGGGTGGGAGGTGGTTAAAGAAAACATTTTGCAATTATGTAAGAGGGTGGGGGCAGAGGCAGGTGAGCGCACGTTGCACACATGAATGAAGGTCCACTTTGGGCTAGGACTAGGTTCACATCTGTGCATTGCAGGAAAGTGGACAAAAGTTCAAGCATCGCACAAAAAAGTGCATCCCTTTTGCAGACACACAGCGGTGTTACTAATTCTTCACACCAAGCCCATGTACCTTACTAATGTGTGTGCTTTTGCACACCAAAACGCATGGTAACCAAGTAGAATGCATTTTGGCACGGCAGAATATTTAACCGCTTCATTACCGCACTATAGCCGAAAGACAGCTACAGCATGGTGCTCTAGTTCTGGGAGGGCATCCATGGACATCCTCCTAGAGCCATGCTCCTTGGAGCATGCATTAAGTGTCCTTAGGACACAGCTGATCAAAGATTGTGGTAAAGGGCCAATCACAGATGACCACATGTAAACAGACTCGCCAGTTGATGGCAGTCCTTTCCTCGCATGCTATGTCTGTATGAGGAAAGGAAAGCCGATAACCAGTAAAGAAGACAGCACGCAGTTTACACTAACAACCCAGGCACTGATCATCAGTGCCCTTAAATGCTGCCTATCCGTGCAGCATATCAGTGCCCATCAGTGCAGCTTATCAGTGCCCTTCAGTGCAGCTTATCAGTGCTGTTTATCAGTACCCATCAGTGCTGCCTATCAGTGCCACCTCATCAGTGTAGCTTATCAGTGCAGCTTATCAGTGTAGCGTATCATTGCCCATCAGTACAGCTTATCCGTGCCCATCAGCATAGCTTATCAGTGCCCTTCATTGCAGCTTATCAGTGCTGCCTATCAGTGCCACCTAATCAGTGTAGCGTATTAGTGTAGCGTATCCGTGTAGGGTATCAGTGTAGCGTATCAGTGCCGTTTATCAGTGCCCATCAGTGCAGCTTATCAGTGTAGCTTATCAGTGCCCATTGGTGTAGCTTATCAGTGCCGTCACCTCATCACTGTAGCTTATCATTGCCCATCAGTACAGCTTATCAGTGCAGCTTATCAGCGTAGTTTATAAGTGCAGCTTATCAGTGCCCATCAGCGTAGCTTATCAGTGCAGCTCTTCAGTGCTGCCGAACAGTGCCCATCAGTGCAGGTTATCAGTACTCATCATTGCAGCTTATCAGTGCAGCCTCATCAGCGCACATCAGCAAAGAAAAATTACTTATTTGTAAAAATGTAACAACAGATTAACAAATAAAATCCCAGCGATAATTAAATACCACCAAAAAAAAGCTCTGTCTCAAAAAAATGCTAAGAATTTCATATGGGTTTAGTGCTGCATGACCGCGCAATTGTCATACAAAGTGTGACAGCGCTGAAAGCTGGGTTGCCACCTGTATGGGATTCACCCGGACAGTTCGGGTTTTGAATCATGTGCCCAGGTTTCAGTCCACCTGAAACCCGGACACATTATCTAGACAGGAATGTGGCTTGGAAAGGGGCTTGACAGGAGGGTGAGGGGCACTATGCATGCCACATTACTATTCTCTTTTGTGTGCCCAAAAGGTGCCCCAGGTCTGTTACAATCCTATAGCGTATACTAAAACAAAAAAAATGTACTGTGCTCCGCTAAAGTGTTCGGGTTTGGCTTGAAGAAAAGGTGGCAACCCTACCCAAGAGCTGAAAATTGGCATGGGCAAGAAAGGGGTGAAAGTGCCTGTTACTGAAGTGGTTAGAATATAGAGAAATAAATAGGCTGCCCTGATACATGCGGTGTGAAATCTTGCACAAATACCCTAAAGCCCGCAGACCCGTCTCTCCTGCACAGGAGTGAGGAGAGCCAAGGAGGGCTGGACAATGAAACTTACTACTTTCTAAAAGTATGTGCCTCAGGATTGCTATCAGCAACCAGAACTATTATTATTCATTTATTGCATTATAAAAACTAAGCATGACATCCCTCCATTGTAAATGACTCCCCATGACTGCATTGTCTGCAGCCTGCACAGAGCTGCTAATACATTGCTGGCACACACTCATCCTGATAGTCAGTGTTCAGACATTATCATGTGCCTCCCTCCCTCCCCCACCCACAACACACAGTGCACTCTGCACGCCATACACTCCACGTCCACTTACTCCTCACACGGAGACTCCCTCACTTCCTGGTTACCACTCTGCACAACGCTCTGGCTGCCATCCCAGTATTTTTTTTTTTTTTTTTTTCCAAGTTAAACTTTATTCAGTCTTTATGCTTTCAGTTTGTATTATACGGTCCACTGTGCAGTGCCTCCTGCTACTTCTCTGCCCTCTACTGTTGTCAGCTTGAAACACAGCATAGTGAAAGTGCCACTCTATATATATATAAAATGTTTAGCACAGCGGAGGCATTTCAATAAACACATAAGCCCGCTTTCACACAGAGGCAATCCGACTTTGCCGCGATTTTGCTAGGCGATTTTTAACACAACTTCAGGCGACTTACAACGCGACTCCATGGTTAATCAGAGAAGGGAGGGGTTGCCTTCAAAAATTCTTTGAGCTGTAAGGTCGCTTCCATATAGATGGGGATCCGACTTGGAGGCGATTCCCATTGAATTCAATGGGCACAAGTCGGATAGAAGTCACTTTGAAATAGTACAGGAACCTTTTTTGAAGTCGGAGCAACTTCAGTAGCGTACATTAAAACAGCTCCCATTCATTTCAATGGGATTTAAAATGTCAAGCGACTTGGGGCAACTTTAGGCGACACAAGTCGGAGCGTATGTCGCCCCTGTGTGAACGGGCTCTTAGGCCCCTTTCACACTTGTGCGACTTGTCCTGCAAAGTCACATGACAAGTCGTACCCCGTGGTTTTCGATGAGTACCATTCATATCTGTGCGACTTCGAAGCAGTCCCTGCACTACTTTTGTCCGACTTTGATGCGACTTGAGGTCCATAGACCTCAGGATTACACAGGCATTGGTTCGAGTCGCATCAAAATTGCGGTCAAATCATGCGGCATTCAAGTCGCACATGTGTGAAAAGGTGGGGCTCATTTACACTTGCTATTGGGGGGGGATAGGGAAACCCCACGGTTGAGCATCATTATTACTCCCCTTTTGTTGCAGATGCAGAGGCAGGGGTGTACACATGCTGTGGCTGTGAGTCTGCATGTGTATAGGAATTATACCCCCTGGCGCGGTACCATCCGATAGGGTTGCTCTGTAACTGCCCCGTGATAGTGCACAATATTGTCTGGTATTTAGAAGGTTAAATCCGGTGATACAACGCCTCCTCGCCGCCTGTCAAGTGCTTTACGAAGAGTGACCCAAATGTAGTTTTCTCTTCTAAGTGCAAAACAGGTGTAAATGAGCCCTTAGGCACTTGAGAGGTGTTTTTCCCATCCCTTAAGCACTCCCCCTTAGGGCCCTTTCACACTACTATGTTTTTCCTGCATTTTTACCTTGCAAGAAAAAAGGTAGTAAAAATGTTTCTCTTTAACCAATTGCTGACCACCTGCCATAGTTATACTGCAGCAAGGTGGCTCAGCTACGTGAATCGCCCTACCAGTACGGTGATTCATGCACTAGAATTTGTGGGTGCGCGCACAGATTGGCCAGTCAGTGGGTGTGGTGGACTCGATGTCCGCCGGCCGCCCTCAATCTTTCTCCACAGAGACAGAACAGGAATCTCCGTTCTGACAGGGGATTACACTCAGATCATTTCTTTCTGCAATGCATGAAGATGGATCTCTGTGTTATCCAAGGCAGCCATCCCCCATACAGTTAGAAAACACCTGCAGAGAACTAAGTTAACCCTTTGATCGCTCCGATGTTAACCCCTTCCCTGCCAGTGTCATTAGTACAGTGGCAGTGCATATTATTAGCACTGATTACTGCAATAATGTCACTGGTTCCCAAAAAAGTGTCAAAAATGTCAGTTAGGTGTCAAATCTGTCCGCTGCAATGTCACAGTCCCGCTAAAAAAATGACCACCACCATTACTAGTAAAAAATATATAATAATAAAAATGCTATAAACCTATCCCCTATTTTGTAGACGCTATAACTTTTGCGCAAACCAATTGATATACTCTTATTGGGGTTTTGTTTACCCAAAATATGTAGCAGAATACATATTGGCCTAAACTGATGAAGAAATTAGATTTTTTACTTTTTTTATTGGGAATGTTTTATAGCAGAAAGTAAAAAAATATTGTTTTTTTTTTTTTTAATTGTCTATTTTTTTGTTTATAGCGCAAACAATAAAAACCACAGAGGTGATCAAATACCACCAAAAGGAAGTTCTATTTGTGGGAAAAAAAGCACATCAATTTTATTTGGGTACAGAGTCACATGACTGTGCAATTGTCACAATTGTCAGTTAACCGCTTGCCGACCGCTGATCGGCATTTGACGGTGACAGAGTGGCTCTTTAAGGCAAAACGCTGTCATATGATGGCGGCTGCCAGATTGCGCACAGTGAGGGGGAGGGCCAGGGAGCGGGTGCGGCGGATTCGATCTCCGCCGGCTACCCGCGATGCCCCCCCCCCCCCCGGAGTGAAAGAACGGAGGTCCGTGTAAGTAAACACGGACCTCCGTTCTGTGAGGGGGGAGGACTGTGATCACAGCCTTCCTTTACATGGAAGTTGTGATCACTTCCCTTCCAGTTAGGGCAGTCCCCATACGGTTAGAACACGCCCAGGGAACACAGTTAACCCTTAGAGCGCCCCCTGCAGGTTAACCCCTTCACTGCCAATGGCATTTACACAGTAATCAGTGCATTTTTATAGCACTGATCGCTGTATAAATGCCAATGGTCCCAAAAAAGTGTCAAAATGTTCCGACATGTCCGCCCTAATATCGCAGTACCGCTAAAAATCGCAGATCGCCGCCATTACTAGTAAAAAAAATAAATAAATAAAAACCCCAGAAATTAATTCTCATCATCCGTAAACGTGACCACTTTTGCGCAAACCAATCAATAAACTCCGATTGCGATTTTTTTAATCACAAATATGAGGAAGAATATAAATCGGCCAAAGCCGATGAAAAAAATGTTTTT
The DNA here is from genome assembly GCA_018402905.1 of Glandirana rugosa. Classification (NCBI taxonomy): domain Eukaryota; kingdom Metazoa; phylum Chordata; class Amphibia; order Anura; family Ranidae; genus Glandirana; species Glandirana rugosa. The sequence continues at coordinate 298,103 of BLSH010549208.1, forward strand.
TTATATTTTTTTTGGATTTGTATTTTAGCAAAAAGTAAGAAATTTGGGTTTTTTTGCAAAATTGTCGCTCTTCTTTTATTTATAGCGGCGATCAGAAATGACGCAGCGGTGATCAAATACCACCAAAAGAATGCTCTATTTGTGGGAAAAAAAGAACGCAAATTTCGTTTGGGTACAACGTCACACGACCGCGCAATTTTCAGTTAAAGCGACGCAGTGCCGAATCGCAAAAAGGGCTCTGGTCCTAAAGTGTGAAATCCTTCCGGGGCTGAAGTGGTTAAAGTAACGCAGTGCCGTATTGCAAAAAATGGCCTGGTCATGAAGGAGGTGAAACCTTCCGGTGCTGAAATGGTTAAATCGTACGGGACTATTCACACTACTGCACTGTGGGTGCGGTACATTTTAAAAAGTCCTGCATGCTGCATCCTTGGTTAAATTTTTCATTAAAATGAATGGAAATCACAATAAAATTGCAGTAACCCTAGGGTCACATCTCTGCGTTCTGTGCGGGCTGCGTTTGCGCAGCCATTCATTTGAATGGGCTGCTGTGCCTGTGTTTCTGAAAAAGAAAAAAAAAAAAATTGATTTTTTTTTCTACTTACCATAAAATCCCTTTCTCTGAGTTCATTGATGGACACAGCACTTCCATATCTTGACCTTAGGGTTTTATGTCCCCACCTTCAGGAGTAGGACTAGGCAGAACAAAAATTAAAGAAAAAGCACAGCACCACCCAGGGGCAGCCCTCACTGACAGTAACCCCCCACTCTGCAACAACCAGCTCAGTTTGTTACAAGCAGTACAAACCCAGACGGGATGGGTGCTGTGTCCGTCAATGAACTCAGAAACGGACACAGCACTACCATATCTTAAACTTAGGGAACATACCAAAGCAGTGCCACAAAGAGGGGTGGGAAAAAAACAGGCTAAATGAGAAAGACCAGATTCCACCAACAGAACCCCTTGTGGGGAACCAAAAAACTTAGACAGCCACTTGCAAAACTTTGTGGCCGAAAGATGCATCAGAGGATGCCAAAACGTCAACCTTGTAAAATTTGATAAAGGTGTGCAGGGACGACCAGGACCACACCTCCAGGACCAGGACGACCTTACACACTTGGGAAACGGACACTTGATGTTGGAAAGCCCAGGAAGAAGTAATCGCTCTGGTAGAGTGTGCCGTGACAGGAAAAGGAGGTGCCAGACCCTTGACAGAATAGGCCTGGATCACAGTTTGTCTAATCCACCAAGAAATAGTGGCCGAAGAGGCCCTTGCGCAGACAATCCACAATGACAAATAACGAATCCGACCTCTAAAAGGAAGCCATGACCGCTAGGTACACACGAAGGGCCCGAACCACATCCAACTAATGTAGGGCAACCTCCTTAGGGTGAGATGGCCGCGGGCACAAGGAAGGAAGGACAGTGTCCTCATTAATATGAAAATCCGATACTACCTTCGGGAGAAACGAAGGGGGCAGGCACAGGACCGCCTTATCCTTGTGTAGGACTAAATAAGGAGACCTGCATGACCAGGCCGCCAACTCAGAAACCCGACGGGCGGACAGAATGGCCACCAAAAAGGCCACGTTCTGAGAAAGCGTGAGCAAAGGAACCTCCCTAATGTTCTCGAACGGTGGTTTCTGAAGCACCGAGAGAACCAGATTAAGGTCCCATGGCACCAATGGCGAGTGTACTTGGGGAGCAACATGTCCAACCCCAATAAACAAAGGTACGAACCAATAAATGGGTAGCCAATGGACGTTGAAAAAAGATTGCAAGAGCAGAAATCTGACCCTTGATCGTGCTTAACGCCAGCTTCTGATCAACACCACGCTGCAAAAACGCCAGAATCCTAGAAATCGAGTAGAAACATGGATGCCAACCCCCATCCTCACAACAGGAGATGTAAGCCTTCCAGGTGCGATGATAGATCTTCCGCGAAGTGGACTTACGCGCCTTTAACATAGTAGGCATCACAGAACCTGACACCCCCCGGTCTCTCAGCACCTGGCTTTCAAAAGCCAGGCCGTCAAAGTCAGCGAGGGTAAAGCAGGGTGTAATATGGGTCCCTGAGACAGCAGATCTGCGCACAGCAGCAGCCGCCAGGAAACGTCCACAATTATTCGCACCATGCCAGTGTACCATGGACGCCGCGGACAATCCAGAGGGATTAGAATGACCTCGGCCTCTATTCTGCACACAGACGAGGAAGAAGCTTGAGAGGGGTAAAGGCATAAATGAGCCGATAATGACCCCACAGCACCGCCAGTGACGGAGAAAGCCGGCACGTGAAGTTCCGGCCACCGAAAGATGTGGGAAACTTCCAGCGCCACTCGTCCCCCCTGGTGGTTTACGTAGGCCACCGCCGTGGCATTGTCTGATTGAATCCTGACTGGACGCCCGTGCAACCGCTCCTTCCAATGAGAGAGACATAACCTGATTGCACGTAACTCCAGAACGTTGATTGATAGACGAGACTCTACCGCCGATATAAGCCCCAGAACCCCCCCAGATGGACAGCCTGGCATCTGTTGTGATCACTGTCCAGTGGAGAGGAAGAAAAGTCTTCCCGAGTCCAAAAGCCGGAGACCATAGACACCAGAGCAGCGAGGCCCTGGTCTGATGGTCCACCTGAATCCTCCAATCTAGAGCCATCAGGATTTGTCTCACTTGGTTAAGATCTCGCCCGAGTGTGAAACTGGGCATACAGAACCGCCTCGAAAGTAAATACCATGAGGCCCAGAACCCACATGCAAAGATGCAGAGACGACCACTTGCGGGACAGCAGCGACCGGACCGACGAGCGGAGTGTCCGAAGCTTGGTCGGCGGAAGGAAAACCTTCGCCTGTGCCAAATCGAGAATCAGCCCCAAGTATTCCAGGCGTTGGGTTGGGAGCAGCACCGACCTCTGGAGGTTCAGTACCCAGCCGAACTCTTGTAAGGTTTGTATGGGGATCGCCACATTGTCTCTCAGAGCTGAAGCCAACTCCGCTTGCAGGAGGAGGTCGTCTAGGTATCCCACTGCCGTGATCCCCCATTGTCTCAACAATGCCAGAACTGAAGCCAAACACCTTGGTAAAGTGTGCATCTCTGACCGCAAAGCATAAGAAACGCTGGTGCCAGACACAGATGGGGACTTGCAAGTACGCGTCCTTGATGGAGCGCAGCCACCACTGACCGAACGGACTCCATCCTGAACTTCCGTTGTTCTGTTACATGATTTCCATGTAACATAAATATGCAGCTATAGTAATGTTTTTATAGTTGGTTATTACAATGCCATCTTGTGGTTCTTTTGGATATTACACCTTTCTATTGTATTTTCTAAGTGTGTACCTCCCATCCTCTGTGAGCTATTTCCTCTTCCTAGTTCACTCTACTCTGTAACTTCCTGTTCCGGGTGCACTCTGCTATTCTATTTCCTCTTCCTGTGTCCTCTCTCTCATGAGGTAAAGAATATGGCCACACGCTAGAAGGCCTCACTCAATCTACTCGCATCCTAGGACACATTACTATGTTTTGACCTGCAGTTACCATCTTTCGACCATCTGTCACATTTGTTGTATGCTGTACCTGCTATTCCAATGAATAAACGCTCATGGAACCAATCGGTAATTGGTGAGTCACTATCTGATAAGAACTGTCTGCGGTGATCATATCTGCTTATACAGGCCAGGCATAGAGGTCTCAACAAGGGATAAGTCGCCATTACAACAGTTAGGAGTCAGAATATCCGTACCTGCACATAACAATTGAGGGCCTTGAGGTCCAAGATCGGTCGGACACCTTCCTTCTTCAGGAACTATGAATAGGTTGGAGCAGAACCCTTGAAATCTTTCCGAAACAGGGACCGGAACTATCACCCCCCGAAGAAGCAGATCCTGCATCGCCCATAGTAAGGCCTGCAGATGGGCCGGAGGAAGACGCAGGTTTGAGGGGAAAAAAAACCTGTCTGGAGGACGGGAATGAAACTATTTTGTACCCTGACAAAAACTAGTTAGTGGACCCAGAGGTCGGAAAGCCGGGCAGTCCACGATCCGTAAACCAATGAAGGCGATCCCCCACCCGATAGGCGGGCGGGGGCAAACCTTCACACGGAGGAGGGCTTGTCCATGGGTTTGTCGTGCTTGTGCTGCCAAGGACGTTTCAGTCCACCCGTGGGAGCCTTGGCGGGTTGTGAGCCCTTGCCCGCAGAAAGGGGCGGATGAAAAAGCCACTTGTGAGTGGAAAAAGAGGGGCCCTGCCTGCGGCAGGACTCCTTGCCTCTCTTAGTCTCGGGGGGAAAAATACTCTTCCCTCCGGTAAGATCCTTGATAATATCATCCAGAGTGGCCACAAAGAGAGCAATAACCATGGAGGACACGGACAATTTTGAAAGTAAGGGGGCTGTATCTAAGGCCGCATCGCATACATACTTGAGCCCTTGCACAAGCTGGTCTGCCAGCTCCACGCAGACCGAAGAAGCCTGCTCGTTACCCAACTCCCGGTGTAGCAACTTCGCCCATTCCGTAAGCCCACCAAAGTGAACATAGCCCGAGCGACCGACTCGGCCGGGTCCTTGAAAGAAGGCGTCCCCTCCACCGGTATCGTGGTTGCTTTATTCAACCGGGACATGGGAGGATCCACAAAGGGGGGAGATGACCACTTCTTCAGAAGACTCTCCTCGAAGGGGTAACGCACCGAAAAACGTCTCAGGACTGGAAAGGAACTCTGCAGCAATTCCCATTCCTTGTAGATAAACCTATCAAAATAGGACAGGTAAGAGAACATCTTAGCGGTATAGGCCAGCTTATGAGACCCAAAAGGAACCGACACCTCCTGCGAAACCCCAGCTGTATCCTCCAGCTTCAGATTACCGCGTACCGCCGTAATGAGAGTGGCCACCAGCGCTTTCTCCTGTGTGGCAACAGTCGCAGAGGATTCCTCCTCGCTGTCCGAGGGATGCAGGGCCTCGTCATCCGAACCATCCAGAGGGGGTCCAACCGTTATGGCGGAGCCCCCCTCAGGATCAGAGTCGTTCCCAGAGGAGGGGGTAGGGGGCGTTTCTTACAGTACTGCCCACAGAGTGTGAGCCATTCAACAATGTGCATTGTGCCACAGTGGTGTGGGTTTTTAGAGGGTAAAAAAGGCAGTGAGAACTCAACGTAACGGCTCCTCACCACCTATTAAACACCTGCAGTGGGTCACTTTTTAGAGGGCATTGCATTGCAATCCCGACGTTCAGTGTGTTGTTACATACACGGATTTGTAATGTGTTTGCAGTGCATTTACTGAGTTTTTTTTGTCACATTTACAGTACATTTTCTAATTATTATGATTTTTTTTATACTGAGTTGCATTTACATGCATTTGCAGTGCATTCATGAACGTTCCTGAAGGTTTACGTGCAAATAATGCTGCATTCTGTGTTTTTTTAAATGCACATGAAAGCACCGCAATGGCTTATTGAATGACAATTTTTCTTGCATATGTGTTCATACTGTTTTTAAAGTGTTACTAAACTCACAACAGTAAAATCAGTCTGTATATGCAGCATAGCATGCTTGTTATACTCACTGTGGAACTTAAGGGGTTAATCTGCATTGTGTAAAAAGGCTCTTTTATCCTGTATGTATAGATTCTTCCCCCCTGCAGGCTCTATCTGTACAAGTCCATATAATACACAGCAGGATGGTAAAGCTGCACATGCTCAGTTTGATTTCTTATGTTGGAGATTACATTTCTTGTTTCAGTTGAACTGTTCAGGCCCCATTATACTGACATCACACATGTGGGCATGTATACAGGCTGTAGTGGAAAGCTCCTCCTACCTGAACACACAGCTGCAAAAACTGTGCAGTTTATCATGTAACAGTGGTATACAGATCAGCGAAAAAGGTATATAGTGGCAGTATTTTAATGTAAAAAGATTTATAAGCTGTGGGCACTGGGGGGGGGGGGGGGGGGA